>JASGLE010000033.1:2492500-3092500 GCA_030179965.1 Cyperus esculentus | reverse complement strand
CCCACATACGACGGGTTTAGCACGCAAACGCACCATTACCACACAAGCATAGTCAATTATACCGTTGTCAAGAAATTTCAGCAAGTACTCTAATAGGTGATGATGTTGTCGGGACTGCCATACGAGATTTTGCAGTTACCCGGACCAAGTGACTCTCATGACCACATTTCCACGATCCCCATAAACAACTCTCATCTCAGTAGCAGCAGCCGGCACGGGTTGAAACCTTAGTTTTGCAAGAACTGGTATCTGATACCTGCAAGAGTTTTCAACTCGCCAGATGGTATCATTAACTGCCAGAGCGGATCCGCGCGGGACCACAGTGACAGACCTAGACAGAGGAAGACTCATCGAATCGCTACCCGGCTCGACTTTGATAGCCTCCTTGTAGGATTTACGAAACAAGCTGCGTCGTGCCCGAAGACCACCGATACTGCTGTTGCCGGTTTCCACATCTCCAAATGCTTCGACTTTATTATCGGCATCCCAGTTGGCAAGGGAAACATCGAGCTGTGCCTCGACGCCGTCGTTGTAAACAGCAAAGACCACCTCCACGGGCCCGAATACGGAGTTCACCTCCTTGCAGATAAGCTTGTCGGTTCCTTCATCGCAAGCCCTCCACAAAGTACTCGCCGGCTCGTTAATATTGTACCGCAGGAATCTCAGATCCCACAGGCATAAATAAATGGCAACTTCATCCAGCACTTCAACTCCACTCGTCGGGCCGTTCAATGTCACGATACCCTACCAGCACAAACCAATTTAATCTACATATCAGCAACGACACATCGGTAAAAAAAGAAAATTAAAAAGGCAGGAGAAATAGTTTCTAATATTAATTGGAACTCTTATGCTTAAGCATAGCTGACCTCCAGAATACTAATTATCATTTATACAGCTAATTTAGCACAAAAAAAAGAAGCTAATTCTACATGTATTTCTCCATGTATCATCCACATCTAAAGCTTTAAACTTTTATTTGATTCACTAATCACTATGAGTGAAAATTTGTACTGCCTTTATCCACTATGTCAGTTTCCACTGAAAAGCTGAAAGCGAATTGTAACTAGCACTGAAAATTAAGCAGCAGCAAGCCATAAATTGCCACACATTGACAGTGATTCAAACGAGTTGTTTTGCAGGAAATAAAAACAATTCCAAGGACCTATGTGGTATTACACAGAAAATCCATTGCCTACATAGACAAGTAAATAATAATAGTGTTCACCGAAAAAAATAAAAAAATAAATAAAAAGGGTACAAACTGTGTTAAAGGGGCTGGAAAACCTCAATTTTTTTTAATAAGCCCCGAAAAATACAAATTCAAAGCCCCATAATACACATTTTTCATATTTGAGCCGGACGCTATGGTACTGCAGCGGCCAGGTGGGCTGCTTGGGTACTGCAGCGGCCAGGTGGGCCGCTTGGGTACTGCAGCGGCCAGGTGGGCCGCTAGGGTACTATAACGACCAGGCCGGAAAGGAATGAGAGGAAGGAAAGGAAGAGGGGCTCGGGTGAGGAAGGAAAGAAAGGGAAGAAAGAAAAGGAAGAGGGCGAGAGCTGGCCGCTAGGGTACCAGCGCGTCCAGCCTGGCCGCTGTAGTACCATAGCGGCCCACCTGGCCGCTGTAGTACCCTAGCGTCCCGGTTGGACGCTAGCGTCCGACTCAAATATGAAAAATGTTTATTACAGGGCTTAAAGTCGTGAATTTGTATTTTTCGGGGCTTATTTACAAAAATTTAGGGCTGGAAAAGATGACCGATTACATAATTGAGACAAATAATCGCGATGAAGAAACGTTGTTTGTTATTATTGTCAATTAAAGAATCAAAGAAGAAATAAATAAGGCCTTAATTATAAAGTGAAATTGCACCTACCTGTTTGTTGATGATTGAGAAGGCTTGAGACATCCGTTGGAAAATAATAGCAGCTGGGCATTGGATTTGGCTGCCACCTGCTGAGGGTTGAGTTCAGCAAAACCAAAGATCGATTGTGCCTCCTTGCACCATTTTTCAGTACAGAGCCGCATGGAGTAGACTTCGACGAGTCTTCTTTTCATCGGCGCAGATTGACTGCTGCTGCAACCCTGCTCAATTGCTCAATTCGCACCGATCAGGACTCAGGAACACTAGAAAAGAAAAAAAAATTATTGCAAAAGGTGGTCTGAGATGCCATGTTAAGAAAATAAAGTGTAATATCCCGTGTCCATAAAGAAACAATGTAGCATCCATAAGTTACGTTTCGAAATGTATCTGTTACATCTTGTACGCGTTTATGGATGTATGGACGGTTTATCAATGGATGCAAGATGTTACTCAAACTCAAAATAAATTAGAATTAGCAACTAATACTGTACGACGTTACTCCAAATTGGATAATCCAAAACACCAATATATCAATCTGTTTACAGAAAGCTTAATCAGGAACTTGAAATATATCTAATTAGTGTCGTATTGGTCAGGAAATTCGAAAGATATAGTGAAAGAGAAGAAGCATGTTCTTACAACACGGAAGGGAAGGGAAGGGAAGGGAAGGTTAAAACAAAACCAAACCTTGAATTAGCTGCGAAGAATAAGAAGAAGCAGCAGCCGTCAGACCGTCCGATCGATTGGGAACAGTGGCGATTGGCGAAGGTAGAAGTTTACGGTGTCAATTATATAGGTGGATTGGATTTTTTTTTTCTTTTTGTTTTTTTTTTTTTTTTTTTTTTTGACGGACTATGGAAGTTGAAATTTTTGGCAACAAATCTCCAAATAAATCAAGGAAAAATTGTAAACATCGGGCGAATAAAATATAAGGATATTTGTTGAACTTATATATGGTTGTTTTAAATTGCATCCTATTTTAGTGTTATTTGACATTATTCAAAGCAAAATAAATTTAGACCATCAAAAAATTTATCTAGTTTTGGTTAATTTTATTTACTTGCCCATTATGATATATCAAAGATAATGTCAAGAATTATATCAAACACTAACATTGTGTTTGATTCCAAAAAATCAAACACTTCCTTTTTCCTTGCCTATTGCCATTCTTACCAAACACACCGTAATTAAAGGAATTAATTTTGAAATTGATTACAGACAATCATTGATTAAATGCGTAAATGGTATGTCTCCTTATAGGTTTATGTGGCTCTATGTGTAGCGGCACAAAAAGAACTAATTGAAGACTTCTACACACGAAACATTACCACAGAAAATCTAACTGCCCATACAATGGTGTATGTTTGATCCGAAATTTATAGATTAAATCCTGACCGTTACAGGATCAAGATACCCAACATGCATTATAAGGAGCAGAGATAATGGGCAAGTAAATAAAATTAATCAAAATGACATAAAAACACGACATTTTGAATTTTTTTTTTAAGGTAGGAGTACAAAATCACAATTATCGAGAAAATGGGGGTATATATTTTGATATTTCTTCTAACAAATTCACAAAATCAGCTCATTTATATTTTTTTCAACTGCGTTTTTATATTATAATTAATTTTAGATCATTTTTCAACTAGTTTCATTTATTGAATATACAAGTGACAACTGCTGTCACCAATTTAAACAAAACAGAGAGAGAGAAGTGATCAAAATAAGAACTCAAAACTGTATCAAAAGAACACATGAAGACTCCCACAATCCTCCTCCCTCCTTTTTTTTTTTTTATTTCATTCAGACGTTTTTGTATACATTTCTTACAGGAGATCATGTAAGAAGATCATCTCTTTACAGATGAATAATACGCATGGAGCAACAATCTGCCTCATACTTATTTCCTTAATTAATTTATCTGTTTCTATTTTCTATGTTTCTATTTTCTATACAACCCTTACAAAGCAACAAATACAATTAATACTGATACAATTCTTCAGCACAAAGTTAATTCCAGGCTTGCCCTCCAAGGATTGTGCTTCAGATCTTGTGGTACTTCAACAAAATCGAAACTCTCTACATGGTATTTTCATCTTATTTTTGTTATGTATTTTTTCTTCTTGAAAAGTAATTTTCTGTGGTGGATATTAAGATAATTAAGAAGAGAGATTGCCGGATTAAGGCAGTTTATGCGTTGCAGGCTTACATGAATGTGGAAAATAATTTTGGATTGATCATTTGAGCTAAAAGCTCTGCCTAAGAGAGAGTATAAGTAGAGAAATCTGGACTTATATGGGCTATTAGAAGCAATCAATAATTTTCAGAAATTATCCCAGAAGTAAGAAAATTCAACACAATATGAATTAGGGAGAAAAGACTTAACTAAAATTGTAATATTTTTTTTTTTTGAAGTAATTAAATTTGCCACTAGTGGGAATTGAACCCAATAACTCAATGATGAGCAACATACACACCTTTGTCACTGAATCAAGACAACACTTGTACCAAAATTGTAATACTAATCGACACGTCGTATATATTTATAAGCAATTAGTGCGCTAATTAAGACATCTACTTGTAAAGAAAAAAGTCTCAGCCAGCTTCCTGTGTCAACCAAACCGGTAACTGACGGAGACCCAACCAGTCGACGCAGGTGACCTTCACTTCTAACCAAGCACAGTCACTCTCCAGAGCAAGCACCCCTTACTCCTGAGTAGCAGGAACCTCTACATAACACTCGACGATCCGATGAGCACCATCCCCAGCTGATTCGTCGTGGGAAAGATGGTAGAGGGAGAGATGAAATACAGCGCTGCATTCGAGAGGACAAACCGTCATGCACCTCGAGAGCGTGATGGTCTCCCCGACCTTCACAAGGGCACACACGTCCTTGCCCCTGTTAAACATACAGACCTTTGCCTTTTCATCCGGGATCCCGGTGCCCCCTGTCACCAACCCAAACACCGCAATTTCTGGGCCTCCATGTTTAAGTTCCAAAAGCTTGACCTCCAAAGTTGCCGTGATGGATTCAGTGAAAACGGCGTAGTTGATCTCTATAGGACCGAACGTTGTGGGGAATATCCTGGTCAGGAGCCTGTTAGAGAGCGGCTGATAGTCGTTCTGATAGCTGTCCCAAATGATCTTGCAAACTTGATCCTGGCGCCCATCCGAGCAGGAGAGGATAGCATGAAACCCGATGCGGTCATATGCAAGTCTGGCACGAGTTGGATCAACCAACTGCAAGAAACCCTACAAATACATATCAATCAGACAAGTAAGAACTGTTGAAGTCAGCAATAACCTTGGTGCAACTTGGGAGAATGGATATCAATTGGCTCGAGTAAATTGTAGATGCTTATCATAAGAAGTTGCTAAATGGAAATAATTTCTGGAGTTGTGCGCAAGCCCAAACCCAAGTGACCAGATGAGTGATGGATGCTTCGAGTATAATCTAGAAATTGTATGTTTGGTATTTGTTGAGATTAGTATAGAAAATTCTATATAACAAGTAGGGAGAAAAAAAAAAAAGAATCTGGAATCATCTTGTAATTTGAAGAACCGACATCAAAGGTGTACAAATAGGAATGTTTGTATAAATGTAGAGTTGAGAGAGTGAGATCTCCTCTCCATATTTTGAAGAAATGCTGTACCATATAAAATTAAGATTAATGCAAAAATATATATCATGTTATGAATGAAATGTTGCCTCCATCTATTTAGAAAATTTTTGCTTCCGCTGCCATGTTTGCAAAATCCCCAACATGAACAAGCAATGAAGAATAGATTCAATCCATAAATAAGCGAGGCGAGGAGTAGAGAGGAGAGGAGACTTATACATTGTCATCAACGGGCAAGGGGTCGCCGCCGGGGGCGTGTTCGAAGAGAACATGCGGCCAGGTTGCACAATCGAGAAAGATAATGCCTCGGGGCTGTGCCAAACGGACTTTTTCATAATCGAGAAACCGTACTGAGAAGACCTCCATCAGCTGCTTCCCCCTGCGGATATCCTCCCAAGTACTGCAATCCAGCAACAGCGCAATATGTAAATTCAAGCAATCCAAGTTTTTTTTTCCTGAATTTCTTTTCGAGCTGTGAGTGTGTCATGACAAGGCTCGCAAACTCGGAACCAGACTCGACTCGGCTAGTAGGCTATAGACTCGGAAGTTAGAATCGGCTGACTCGGCCGAAATCGGTCGACTCAAATTGGAAACTCAGGGTTTCAAAAAAAAAACTTATATTTCATTAAAAAAATCTAGAAAAAACTCAAAAAAAAAAAAATTTTAATCAGAAAATAATGTGAAAGGAACATATTACATTAAAAAATGTACTACATTAATTTAATACAAATATTCGAACTAACCAGATAGCATGTGCACAACTATTCCAAACATTTCAAAAATCATATTTTTATTGTTACTTTCCTTTCAAAATTTATATATTATTATTTTTAAGTAGAAATCAATATATATATAGCTATTTTAAAACTCACTATTCACTTCAAAAGGTAAAATCATAAGTTTTAACATAAGCAATAATTAATTAATAAACTTATCACAAGACTCGGACGTGACTCGGCTGACTTGGTCGATTTTACTGATTTTTAATCCGAAAATCGCATAGTGTCAAGAATCAGTATAAAACTCGGGGCTCGCCTTGGTCCGACTAGGCCGAGTTTGCAAGGCATATGTCATGACTCATAAATAGTCATAACGCTCTATGTGTGTGAGTGTGCATTGAGAATCCAAGAGGGACGCAGTGAGTCAGTGACCATGCTCGCTAAATAAATAAACTTTCTAATCTTGAGAGAAAGAGAGAGAGTGAGATAGACCAGTAGACCGCATATGCGTCATCGTCATCCAGACACCGTTGGGTACCGCTGCCGCCGCTCTCATCGATCTCTTCTCCTCACAGATCTTCGTCTTCCATCCCGGCTTCGGTTGACGAATTAACCAGAGAAGATGCGAGCGAGCGAGCGAGCGAGATGAGAGAGACACCGACCCCGACACCGTCGCGTCGTTGTAGTAGCACTGTAGCAGGAGTGCTCATCTTCAGTTCACATTCCCAGCCGTTGGATCGTCTCGATATCTGCGCTGGAACGAACTCGAGACCATCCAACGGCAGTACAGCAGGGGATGTGATTTTTTTTGATGCATTTATTTATACGCTGCTCGCGTCAATCAAACATGCAGGCCTTCTCGTCACCGGCCCGATTTATGCTATTATGTTATGTTCTATGACTCACAGCCCATAACCATCTCTTATGGTTTTTATTCTTCTGGAAAAAAAAATCGGAGAGCCCAGAAAATCCAAAAAATGAGTGCTTATCCTCTGCTGCGCAGTATATTGTACAGCCCAGCGAATGAACGATGGAGATTAAATATGCACGAATCTTAAGGCGTATCCAACGGTCAAAGTACTGCGCAGTAGAGGATATGAGTTCCGAAAGAAAGAAAGGAAAGACCCCGAAATCGTTAATTCTGATGATGGGAAAGCTGTTTCTCAATTCTTCTTCTCAGTACCTTCTCTGATCTCTCTCTCTCGCCCGCTCGCTCGCTCTATCTTTCATCCAGGTATTCGTACCTACGGACTCACTAGTCACTCCGCAGTACGCGCGCAGATTTCTACCTACCCATGGCAGGTAACTCTCTTCTTCACTCCTAGCATAGCATGGCCCCTTCCCCGATCAGCTAGTTTAGTTCACTGAGTTGTCGAGTGGGTTAGATTCATGAAATTGGATGTTTTTCTGCGAGAGATTTAAGTGGATTGGAGCTGCTTTAGAGGCTTTAATTGAGTTGGCGTCGTAGTAGAGAAGTGAGAGCTTTAGCATTTAGAGTTGAAATCTTGAGGATTTTGCCATTTTGAAATGGAATGAGAATTCCTGTGATGTGTTTGAATATTCCGATGAAGTGGTTAGGTAGGAATCAGCAGTTCCAATGGCAGGCCAACTTTGTTCTGATCAATTCACTATCGGATCATCAGTCATCAGTCACTTGTTTGTTTCTGAATGAAGTAATAAGACTGTCTTATGCTCTTCATTGTGTACTGTATTAATTGCTGTATTAATTCCTGATTGACGCGACTTTTTCTGAGATTCCGTGCGTTAGTTTTGTATTAATTTTACTGGTCCTGTAGTACTGTGTGCCTGTTCAGACATCGAACTGTAATTTGAGAGTTAAGTTCCTTCTGTTCTGTTTGCAAAAGAAGGCGTATTCTGCTTATTGTAAAAGTTTATTTGATTCGCGATTTTCTTCAACAAACTGAAAGTTCGGCTGATTAAGTGGATCAAAATTGAAAAATTCATAAAAATATTGAACCAAAAATTAAGATTAGGAAAATAGAAGACTAATTGAACTTCACAAATTCATGCAGCGGTGTCAGGAAGGATTATACAAACCGCTGTCTCGGCTCGTCAGAGTAAAAATTTGAGATTGTTTACCTGTGGTAAAATCTGTTCTGTAAAAGTGCACACTACTGTTCCCACTCAGGGATTAGGATTTGCTTGCACTGACGTCTTAGCCATGCAGAAAGCTACCCCTGTTGAAAGAAAAAATCTTCTTTGCAATGGTTCGTTCGTGGCTCTTATTATTCAGCTTTGTCCACAGATTATGTTGCTAGCTGGCATTATTGTTATGAACGTAATAAGATAATTGAACTACATGTGTTAGTTATCAATTACGAATCGATGCAAATTCTTTGCGGCAGTGGTAGCCTAAATTTCTATGTGTTTATTTGTTTGAGTTGGAAACTGTAAGTAATTAATATTTCATTTACTTCCTTACTAATTGTTTTATTATCTATAGCGTCTCACAGTGCTGCTGTCTCATCCTATGAGAAAGTTGAGTTTCTTAAGCTTCAAAATGGGAGGTAGTATTTGTTGTTGCTTACAAATTTATTCATTGTTTCACACTTTCACTGCCTTGCGCTGGTTTGTTTAACCGCTCCCGTTATGTGATTTGGAGTTGCTAAGTTTATAATTGCCTGATCTAATAGTGATATTCGTGGAGTTGCGGTTGAGGGTGTTGAAGGGGAACCTGTTAACCTGACTGAACCTGTGACTGAAGCTATAGCTGCAGCTTTTGCTGGTTGGTTGTCGAATAAGAAGAAACCTGAGGGGTCGAAGCGCTTAAGAGTTTCTATTGGCCATGACTCTAGAATATCTGCTCAAAAATTGCAAGTATGTAACACTTTTTGGTCCTTGAAGTTGTACTTTAATTGAGATAACAAGAAAATTCATACCTTAATTTTATTGAAATTTATAGGATGCAGCCTCAAGAGGTCTTGTCAGTGCCGGAACTGAGGTTATACTATATGGGTTAGTTCTTGTTATACCTTTTGAGAAACAAGAAAAATAAAATCGTTTTTTGGATGGCCATTATTTGACCCTGTGCTTGTAATGAATTATCTTTTTGAACCAAAAGTTAAGATGCATATGCGTCCATTGAACCTTATAGGGGATATGTGCATTGTACAATGATTATTTTTCCTTCCAAACTGTTAACTCGCAATAAATGAAAATTAGATTGGCATCTACGCCGGCAATGTTTAATAGTACTCTTACACAAGATGAAGGGAATCGGTGCCCTGTGGATGGATCAATCATGATTACTGGTACGCATTTGTATCTTCTGGAACTTTCCAAATTAATAGTCTTTTTATACTTTTTTTTTCCTATAGCGAATGACAGTATCCCTTGATTTGTATTAATTTGGGTATTTTTTTGTAAGTCAAAGGGTCCTGTAATGGATGGTACCAGTATAATGGCACCAGGCTAAGAAGCTCTAATTAAACATGCCTCCCATCTCAACCCTTATGCTTTAGAAAGGAAATTGCTCATTCTTCATTCAAAAATATGAAAGGGAAATTGCTGATGTTATTTGAAGATATTTAGAGTTGCATGTTTATTTATCTATTTGTTATTTTCCTTGTAGAGTACACTTGGTACTGGTAAACTGACATATTTTTGTTGTATGAAGCGAGTCACCTTCCATACAATCGAAATGGGTTCAAGTTTTTTACCAGCGAAGGAGGCCTTGGCAAAAACGATATTAAAGACATACTGCAGCGTGCTTCTAGTATATATGAGAAACTGTCAGATGGTGGGGTTACAGTGTCCAACACAGATGTGAATGCCTTTGTAAGCAAGGTGGATTACATGTCAATTTACACTTCCGATCTTGTTTCTGCTGTTCGAAAAGCTGCAGGGAACATAGGTATATGTGAAAACTTTAATAGGTTTATTTGAAAAAAATTTAAAAATTAGCTTAGCTGATGTACTAAAATTAAGATAAACTTTCATTTGGATTTTCAGAGAAGCCATTGGAGGGGCTTCATATAGTTGTAGATGCAGGAAATGGTGCAGGCGGTTTTTTTGCGGTAATTACAAATGCTTGTTTTTGTAAATTTGTTATGTTTTGCAAAAGACCATCCACTGTTTATTTTCTCTTACCCAGATACTCTTTGATGGTGAATAGTACAACACAATTTTCATTTAACTCTTAAGAGGTTTTTTTCTTTGGTCAAATATCTCCTCCATACTTTATGCATGAGAAACAATGTGTAACTAGTATTATACATATAACAATGTTAGGATAAAATTTAGGTTCCCTGGTAAAATTTTTGGCCAACACAAACAACCTTTTTAAAATCCTTAAATCTTGCAAATTGAGGGAATTTATGTTTAATGCTTTATGTAAAAGAAAAACAGTAAGAAAGATTTTTTTACATTGTGTTGTTTATTTATCTATATTTGCATCTACTGTTGAATACATAGGCTAAAGTGCTTGAGCCTTTGGGCGCTGTTACAACTGGAAGCCAATTCTTAGAGCCTGATGGTATCTCTTACAATCAGCTAAATTTAAAAACTAAAATACTATAACTCGGGCTTTATCCAATATGTTTCATTAATATATTTTTCAAATCGTCAGGTTTGTTTCCTAACCACATACCAAATCCAGAAGATAAAACTGCCATGCAAGCAATAACCAAAGCTGTGCTTGATAATAAGGCTGACCTAGGTATCATATTTGATACAGATGTTGATAGGTAATTAACTAATTATAGAAAGTTACTTTCACTTTGCTACTACTTTTTCATGCTTCCAGAAAATTTGATAAGCAATAAATTACACATTCATTGTAGGTCAGCAGCTGTTGACTCAACTGGACGTGAGTTCAATCGCAACCGCTTGATTGCCTTAATGGCTGCTATTGTTCTTGAGGAAGTAAGCTCTAGTCATAATTATCATGTTCGCTGTTGTTGGTCTTGTTTTACTATGCAAGGGTTCGTATTTTGCCACAACATCCATTTCTTTTTAAGATGGTCTTTGTGGGATTTGAGACTGCGGCTCTCCTCAGAGAGGCGAGGCCTATTACCAATGTGCTAGACCATTGTCACGGTGTTACTGAAGTAGTTAAGTATACTGTTATAGATAGCGGTACTATCATTCTACAACACCAACAATAATGGCGGTGTTAATGAAGTAGTTAACATACTGTTATATGTATTATTATTATTATTATTGATTTACTTTTTCTTTTTTGTCGTGAGTAGCATCCTGGAACTACCATTGTGACAGACAGTGTGACTTCAGATGGCTTGACTACCTTTATTGAGAACAAGCTAGGTAAAACGAATACTGCAAACTAATATCCTTGGTGTTGGTGAAGAAGTATGTCCATAATTTAAGGTTTTTATTGTATTGTCAGGTGGAAAGCACCATCGATTCAAAAGAGGATACAAAAATGTCATTGATGAAGCTATCCGCTTAGTAAGAATCTAGTGTTTTCTTTAGGATTTGGCATAAAATTTGGCCATATAAAATGATATTTAGATAACCCTTTTTTTTATATGTATTTGATCTATCTACTTCTCTGTTGCTAGATGATTTGTGATTTGCGCTTTTTATACTGTATCATGGCATATATATGTAGTAGATGCAGGAAAAACTGATTCTTAAAATTGTTATACTGCACCTGACTTTGGTCATGGTTTGTAGAATTCAATTGGCGAGGAGTCGCATCTTGCGATAGAAACAAGTGGGCATGGTGCGTTGAAAGAGAATCACTGGCTTGATGATGGAGCTTACCTCATGGTATTTGATCTCATGATAATGTTTTTGTTTTATTAATCCAGATAAAATTTCTCAAAATAGAGCAAGGGCCACTTTCTGATTGTCGATTTTAAAAATAGAAGTGAATTCTAGGATTGTTGGTTAATCTTTGTCATTTAATATTCCATTGAAGTTGATCCTCTGTTCACAAATTTTCAGTAAAAAGGTTAATATTTAGTTGAGAGATTTCATTGACAATTACTTGATATGTCTCCCACATTTCTGTCGATTACATCAAAAGGAAGCAAAGCTGACGCTACTCTTTTAGTTCCACATTATTTATTTTTATTTTTTTTTCAGTTATGACTCTTCTTCAGTTATGACTCTTGCCTGTGCATTTTTCTCATTCCTAGTCTTCTTTCCTTTTTACTGTACCATGCACAGGCTGACTGCAACAATAGATATTGCAAATAAGTTCATTTTGGCATGTTTGCAGTAGTCTTTATTTCTTCAACTTTGTGTTCTATTTTTGTTTTAGGTGAAAGTTCTAAACAAGCTTGCGTCGGCTAGATCTAAAGATCCATCAATTGGTAGTAAAATTTTAACAGATATGATCGATGGATTGGACGAGGCAGCAGTTGCAGTAGAACTTAGGTTAAAGATTGATCAAAACCATTCTGACTTGAAGGGAGGGTATGTGTATATCTTATATATATATTTTTTTTCTTAACACCCATACACATCCATGTCCCTATTTATGCGGGGCCAATTATTTGAAGACTTGTGATAATAAATATACTTTCCAGATCATTTCGTGATTATGGGGAGGCTGTGCTAAAGCATCTTGAGAACACTATTGAATCAGATCAAAACTTGAAAAAAGCTTCAAAGAACTTTGAAGGGGTACGTGATCGAATTAAACTGAATATTTGAGGTTATCATTAAAATACTAGCTTTGGAGCTTTGACTCATTTGAAAACCATTCTGATATATTGAAATTGGTTTAGTATCTGAACAGGTTAGGGTTTCTGGTTATGGTGGATGGTTTTTGTTACGGCTCTCCCTCCATGATCCAGTTCTTCCCCTCAATATTGAGGTAATTTTCAGATGTTACCGTTTCATCTCTCCCCATTTATTTAGTGTTGTATGGAATCTTTACATATGCTATAATACTTGTGTAGGCACCGACCAACGAAGATGCGCTAAAACTAGGACATGCTGTATTGAATGCAGTGAAGGGATTCTCGGCATTAGATATATCCGCGCTTTTGAAATTTGTCCAGCAGTCCTGACTCCTAAATTTATGCATACTAGTTACATAGAGTGTGTTTCTAGAAAAAAAAAATGTCAATGAGTTGGTGCTAAGAAATAATTAGTTCAGAATAAGTGGCTGTACTGAGAGTTTCAGAAAAAGAAGAAAATTTTGGAACTAGTCCGGAGGATGACGGATGCATGATGCGTCTCAGCAAAGGCTTCTGTGGCAGAAGTGTAAATGTGTGATAACATTTTTGTTTGGAGTCATATCAAGCTGTGAATGTTTAATAATCTTCCTCCTAGTGGGGTGAACAGTGAAAGTAGCTACAATAATCCATCTCTTTTTCAATAATAATACAGAGGTAATGAATGATTTGAGTGCCATTGTTTCGATAATATTGCTTTAGAACAGTGGCTAATCCATTTATTTTACTTAACCATTGATTTGCATGGAGCTATTTAACAAGGAAGTGGATCTTAAGTCCAATTTCATACAGCCCACATGATAGAGGAAATATCATGGTATTCGGTAAACAGACCGAGATCCGTTGCTTTTCTTTTTAGAGAAGCAGGGCTTGTTTTTCTTGATCCGATGGTTGAGATACACCCTGAATCTTTACAATTGTAGCAGCAAACCGATCTCAACCATCTGATCGGGAAAAGCAGAGCCTGCTTTTCTAAGAAAAGCAGCGGATTTCGATCATGGTAAACTATTGTAGGATCGTAGCTATACTTAACCTATGTCTCTTAGATCATGATGAAAGTGATTGGTGCATCATGCATGCTTTTAAAATCAACTTGGTGGAATCCAGTCCATCAATTCAGCAAAACTAACTACCAGTTACAAGCTGTTTCCTTTGTTTCTCAGCTAGCTAGGCTGCCATCATTGCATCTTTATAGTTTGCTAAAGAATGCTATGTTATATTTTCTTCTTACGTGATACTAGAGGTTCAGAACAAAAACGTCAGTTAATGAAGGTTTTGTTGGTCTGTATAGCTCCATTTAATCCTAAATTATTGGTCCCTTTTTAGATTTCAGTAGGTTAGATTTGTTGAAAAAAAATTAAAATGCAGTATCTAACATAATTAATCATTTTAAAAATTGTCCTTTATAAAAAATTATGACTCATAAAGGGCTACTAATCTCCAAAGTTTGGCTACTCAAAAAATTTAGAAAAGAAAAGAAAAGAAGTAGGGGTGTAAACGGGTCGGGTTGGTCGGGTTTTACATAGATTGACAATCCAATTATTCTAGTGGGTTGCACAAATTTCAATCCATAACTAACCAACAAATAATAAAAACTGTTCAATTCGGGTTTCAACTTTGACGGTCGGGTTTCGCGGGTTTCGCGGATTTCAATTTAAGATATTAATTGTCAAAAAATATAAGTGAAACTAAGTTATAATGAAAAAAATACAACAAAAAAATTTAATATGCACTAACTAAAAGTAAAATAAAATATGTTTCAATTAAAAGTTTGAAGTATAACAAAAAGTCATTATATTTCTATAAAGATATTGTAACTTTATTTAGAATAATATAAATTATTTTAAATAATCGAAACAAATTGGTCGGGTTGGGTTTTACCCAACATATTTTGCAAAATCCGTAACTAAACTTTAATCATCAGATTGCTCAAAATTCAATCCGTACCTAACCAACTATAATCAAAATCCGTGATTTTTCGGGTCGGGTTCGTCGGGTCGGTCGGGTTCCGCGGGTTGAACGGATTGGACTTAACACCCCTAAAAAGAAGGTTAATGCGTATAGCCTAGGCTTTTTTCCCACCTGCTTCACAACTTCAAAAGAAACAGAAAAAGGGAAGAAAATCAAGAGTCGATAAGATTCAACCAGGCAAGTTGCAAAGCAACAATATGCACAATAATTTGGCAAAGAAAAATAATAGTACAAGAAGTACCAAATTTTTTTATAAATCGAAAATAAAAAGATTTTTTTTATGGAAATAGTAAGATGACACCCAAAATTACACATACTAGATAGAGCCGATTTTCAAAATCGGTTCCTTTCATTGGAACCGATTTTGAAAATCGGTATCTTCTTTTTTTTTTTTTTTTTAAAACCACACCCGTTTTACACCCGGGATGGCCACACGGGATCCGTACCGATTTTCAAAATCGGTTCCTTCAATTGGAACCGATTTTCAAAATCGGTATCTTTTTTTTTTCCGGATTTAACTGTGGCCAATCTCAGATTTAAAAAAAAAAAAAAAAAAAAAGTAGTTACCGATTTTGAAAATCGGTTCCTTCAATTGGAACCGATTTTCAAAATCGGTATCTTTTTTTTTTTTTCGGATCTAAATGTGGCAATCTCAGATTTAAAAAAAAAAAAAAAAAGAAGATACCGATTTTCAAAATCGGTTCCAATGAAAGGAACCGATTTTGAAAATCGGCTCTATCTACTATGTGTAATTTTGGGTGTCATCTTACTATTTCCATAAAAAAAATCTTTTTATTTTCGATTTATAAAAAAATTTGAAGAAGTACAGAGACCACACTCACAGTAACTAGCCAGGAGTGGGTAGCCATTGTTTAAAGTAAAGAGTAATACCTAGAGTCCATAGAAAAAAAAAATGTTTATAGGTTATATTTCGGAATGTATTTGTTACATTTCGGGACGTATCTGTTACATTATGTACACGTCTACGGACGTATGGACGGTTTTTCAATGGACGCGAGATGTTTCTCAACGAGTAATACCTAGTGTCTATAGAAAAACTGTCTATAGTGTCCATAGGTTATATTTCGAGATATATCTCTTATATTCAGTACATGTCTATAGATGTATGGACTGTTTTTCACTGGACACAAGATGTTTCTCTTGTTGAGTTTAAAAGTAAAACAAAGTGTTCGTATCAATATATAATTCATGGCCTCTTAAAACTAGAAAAGCCTCTACTTTTGCAACTGGGTCAAGCCCAAAACGAGGCTACATTATGCATTTATGCCTATATTATGTGTTGTTTGTCTTCACGCAATTGCAATTTTGGGAACAGATTGTGCCTTGGAGAAGTTCTCAATTCCAAACATTTCATTATAAAAGGAAAGGTAGACGTGCCACTAACTTCTTCCATTCAACGACAGAATTCAAATCTTCATTTAATAAAAGGGGAATTGCATTGAGTAATACATGCCCGTCCATAGAAAAATTATTCATAGCATTTCGAAGTATTTTTCATTACATTTCTTATACGATTATAAATGTATGGACGGTTTTTCAATGGACGCAAGATGTTTCTCAATTGCATTTATTCTTGACATATTTTTTTTAGGAGAATCCAACAAATGAATGGAGTTAAAATCTATAATTTGATTTGCGTCATTAATTCTTTTAGGACCTAAGTATTTTTTTTTTATAAGAAAAATTATGGTTTGGTTTATTCATTCCCATTGAATAAACTAAAAGTTTGAAAAAGTTGGCATTCAAACAAACAAACTAATTGACAGCAGCAAATCCATTACTAAAATGGACCTAAACAAATTAAAGAGGTCTTAGAGTATATGTAGTCTGGTTGTTAACCTTCTTGTACGTCCTCCCATTGGTACAAATGAACTTTAGCAGTTTAGTGGATATATCTTTTTTACAAGTGGAGGTGCAATTTGAAGGTCTTATGATTTTTACTATTCATACAAATCGTGCTTAAATGTTTTAATTTGTAAATATATATGATCTGTCAAGTGGGTGAAAGCCGACAGATATATGATTAGAACTCACATGCATTCTAATTCCTAGCTAACACAATTATTTGCACATCAGGTTGAATTAATTAAAAAGGAAAAGGATAAATATTTAGACTCTTCAACGAAATATACTTTATCTATACTATATAATAAAACACGTAGAGATCAAAATGCATTGATTTCAAAAGTGTTGATGTTCTCCAATTAAACAACTTTCTCTCCATTTTGGTTTTACAAAAATAGAAATGTATCAATTTTGATATGGAAGACATCAATTTGATTAGAATACATTAATGAGGAACTAATGTTTTATATTCTAAAATTCAATGAGTTAATTAGCCAAAAACCAAAAGCACGTTATATGTATTACACGGCATGAGGTCAGAATTTGAAATGCCCGTTTGCGGGCGGGTTTCTTGCTAGTCAGTATAAAAATACATTAATTAATATCATAATTTCTTATAAATTCTCTTTACAGAGCACCGTGAGCTACTCTCTTTGCATGATAATTAATTGAACCAATAATTAATGCACATAAATAAGATTTTAGATATGTAATTATTGGTGACGATGACACACAAGATATTGGATTTTAGCTATATATTTCGAGATGACACGTCAATTAATTAACATAAAGCTAGTCATATATAGAACACGTTAAATTCAATGATGCTAATCAATTCCCTTTTAACAACAAATGAAAAACGATGTTAACATATCTACATTTTTTTTTTAGATAAATATGAGAGTCAAAAACCATTCGAATTTAAATGTCTATACAAACCTCTCATTTGAGTTTCGAACCTGCAACCTTCCACACGGAGAGCATAGCTGCATTGTTTGATTTTTCATTTTTTTTTTTTGCCTTATATATGTAATGCGAGTAAATATACCGTGGAGTCTTTCGGTGAGTGCACCTCAAAATTTTGATTTATATGGCTCAATAGATTCTTTATATCAAAACCTTACGGGATACTTTCCATTTTTGAAAATTTTCAAGTATTTGTTTGAGATTTTTTAAAAATAACTATACAATATTAATAAAATAATTAAGTTTTATGTATCACTTTTAAAAATCTCAAACAAATATTTACAAATTTTTAAAAATAGAAAATTTCTGTATCCCGTCAGTTTTTGACATAAAGAATTTATTGGACATTAAAAAGGCACATAAGTGTGTTACTGTACTGGTACTGCAACTGGTTACTGGTACTGGTACTGGTATGACATTAGTGGAATTATGGAACGTGAAAAAAGATATCTTTGGCGTGTAACTGTCCGATATGATGTCGGCCATTTTTACAACTTTGGTCCCTTGAATGGTTGAATCTTGATTGATTTTATTCCTCTAGATCTCTCCAGAATTTTCGATCAACCCATCACACCCTCACGTGCCAATTTGCAAGTTTCATATTTGTGATTGTGTGACCAAAATTAAATAAAACCTGTCCGTTTCAAACGGCGACAAATTTCACCGAATTTGTGTACCATTTAATTTATATTTTTCTGTTATCTTTTATTTATTTGTTTTATTTTTGAGTTTTTCCTTCCATCTCCTTCCAGTATCTACTCGAACAAGGAAACGGCTCATTTTTTCTGCGTAATTTTTGCTTAAAAATAACCTGAATTTTTAGCCGAACTTTATATATATATATATATATATATAAGTAATTATTTTTTTTATTTTTATCACTTGCAAAATCGATTCATCTTTTAAACAAAAAAATCAAACCATAATAAATTAATAATATCCCAATTAAGTCCCACATTCCCCAAATAGAAAAACGAATTTAATTGAATAATTACACACATGAGATGACAAATGTCGATTTATAATTGGTTGGGTCGATAGCAACCATATTACTCAGGACAGCAAAATCTCTGAATTATACGAAAGGAAATATGAAGAAATCATATTATAAATGAAAAAATTTTGTTGTCCCAAACAATATCCTTGCTGTTTTTAGACCTGACTTTTATAATTTATTTGATTGATCATTTCACTGCTCAAATTAGGTCAGCACAACTTAAAATTGTCAGAAGGCCGCAAAGCCAGCCTGAGGTGGGTCTGATGCAATGTAAACCTGCAGCTTTAATTTGCTGGCGTCGGATTGCTTAGAATCTACTCACCAGTCACCACATTCTTGTTTGTTTTTATCCTCCATCCATTATTCAGTGGCACTTTGATCATTGCAAAGTTGCAATCTTTGGATAGAGAAGAAGAGAGAAGAGAAAAGGAGGATGAATCTGTGACTATATATGAGCTGTGCGTCACTGAATCAATCGTGATTGATTGTTGGTCCTTTTTATGAATTTGATAATTAGTGGTCTTAATTACTTAGTTTGTTGATTTGTCACGAGATTTAGTAGTGATTAGATGGGATTTAGGGTTCATGAAATATAATGAATTAATCCAACCATTCCACTTAAGCATACCTTTTTATGTGAATTGTATACTTAGAACACCAGTATATAGAGAATCAGCCTTTGGTTTAGTAGCTAAGGGTAACGCTCTCCGTGTGTGAGGTCGCGGGTTCGAAACCTGGATGGGATGTCTTTTATAGACATTAAATCTGAGTGACTTGACCCTCATCTTTATCTCAAAAAAAAAAAAAGAACACAAGTATATATACAGTTGTTAATTTAAATAAAAAATATAGGCTCAATTAAATACAGAGATTGAACTGAAATTGAAAAGATAAAAACTTCTCAAAATTAAAGTAAAAACTTCATAAAATATTTTAATAAAAAGTATATATTTAGTGGTCAAGGCAATTGGTCTCATACCCTCATCATAGCCAAGTCCACCACAATATATCTTATTGGATAAATGGGGGACCTTAACCTTAGATTCTTTAAATGCATGACCATGGATACGGATGATAATATTTTTTAACACGGTGAATCGTAATCGATACGAGAAAATAAAGGGTCATGATTTCATGTCAGATATATTTGACATTATTATGAACAAGAATGTCAGAAAGACAATGAAGATTAGATATATTGAGTGAGGCTTTTGCGCTTAGCAAAGTGTAGTGGCTGGTGCACTTTGGTCTCATATCCTTTAAACCGTAGTTCAAATAACCAATCCAAGTTGATCACCATAATTTTGATATTGAAACCTAGTCGCATACCAAAATTTTTTATTTTTAGAGTTTTCTAACTATTTTTTTGAATTTTTGAAAAATGACCCATTTTATATACAAAATTTAGTACATTTTCTATACAATTTTCAAAAATCTAAAAAAAATAGTTAGAAAATTCTAAAATGGAAAAAAATCGGTAATCTACAAGATTTCAATATGTAGATTGTGTTGGGCAACTTGGATTGCCCATTCGAGCTACGATTTTGCAATACGGAACTAAAGCGTACTACCTCACTGCGCTTTGCAAAGTGCAATAGCCCCACTCTATATATATATTATATAAGATCTCTTATTGCACCAAATGGAAGTATTTGTCATTAATTAGGATAAAGTATGAAATTTGTCATACATATACTCATGAATTACCCCCCTTATATTAGTAAAAATCAATAATTAAAGCAGGCGAGAAATTAAGCAGAAGAAATTAATGAAGAATTGTTTGAAAAATTCATGTTCTTTTGTGTAGATTTCGCAAGATTTTATGAACTTGATCAGAAAAGGCCATAGGGGCTTGCGTACGTTCAATTTAAATTTTGGGGACACAAGATCGATCTATTGGATTTTATTTCTAACTGTTATCACGTATCATTTTAACTGCTCATGTCTACACACATACATATATAAAATTTGTAACTCTTATCTTAAATTTTGTAATTCTGAACTCAAATTTTATAACAATATGCATGTTTGGCAACTTCTCCTTAAACTTCCTTAGACTTCTTTTAGTTTCCTTAACCTCTTAATCCTTCCGAATAGAAGCTACTTAGCACGGATTAAAAGTTTTTCCTTAAGTCTCTTTTTGACCAGGATTTAAGCCTTGCCCGGATTTTTAAAGAAGTAATATCTATGACTTAAGGTTTAAGCTTTCTTAAGCCCCCCCTTTTTTTTTCTTTTCCGAACGAATGTGGTTTAGTAATGCTTAAATATTTAAGCCAATGGCACGGCGGAACGAGTCCAAATGTGAATATGTAACACTAACGTTAAGGACACTGATATGACCTTTTTATAAACATGTTGCCCGGTGCGGTTGAGGTTGGCTGGAGCTTGAGATTCACGGGCCATCCTCTGTTTAATTCCCTTTCCAATAATTAAGCATATGCATGTACATATGAGGAGGGATCCAATAACCATGGACTTTGGTGACCGTGGTGACAATTTCACTATTTCTATATAAATTGACAAATCCAAACTGTTAGATGTATTCTAAATCATCTAAATAATATATATACAAAAAATGATAAAGTTTTAACATCATTTCGATAGTCATCAAGAGATGAGAAAAAATCATAAAATTTGAACCGTTGATTTTTGTTAATGCTTGATGCATATGTAAATAAAATCAAAATGATATGATTTTTTGTATACACATAAAACATGATATATACAATACATTCTATCAATTAGTTTTGTCATTTAACAGTTTAAATTGTAGTTATTTCAGATTTAATTTCACGGTCACCGATCGGTTACCAAAAATATGGTTATTTGATCCCTCCTCTATATATATATGCTGCATGTTTTGTTTGTTATTGACCATGTTAACATTTATTTTCTTTTCTTTCCATTCTTTCATGTTGTATGCTTACAAGTTACAACAACAAACACGAGTTAATTAACACACTTGTTAAGTAATTTTCAGGCATATCATAATTGCCTTGCAATACAATACATACATCATACATGCCCCATAAAAATAAAATATTCTTCAGAAAAATAAATTAAAAACAGAGAATATTCTACACGGGATCCCTTAAATTAAATCACCGGGACAATTAAAATTGGTTGATTAAACAATAAACAGTTAATTAATGAATTTGACAAAATTAGCTGCATGATTAGACAGTTAACAAAAATAGTAAGGACATGTACGTTGTCAATCCGGTTGAATTAATTAGCTGTCCAGAGAAAGACTGCAAGATCGAGCCTGAGACTCAGAGAGTGAGAGTGATGAGCACCGACGAAGGCAAGCGACTGCTGAGTGAGTGCTGTACCAGTATAACCCCACCTATTCAGGTACGGACCTAGGCATGGGCAAGTCTAGGCCCGTGCCCAGGCTTGATTTTTGAAATATATTAATTAGTACTAATTTTTTTTATATATTAAACAATACTTATTTATATTTGTAGTTATTGTGTCCGGGCTTAATGATTTGCCAAGCAAAATACAATATAATAGAGCTCCCTGTTTTATATATTAGACAATTTGTGTCCGGGCTTAAAAATTTTTTAGATCCGTCCCCGCACCTATTCCTGTTATTACATGAGTTGAGTAGCTAGGCATGCACATTCTGGCTCGTGCAGTATATATATGTGATATATCATCCAATTAAAGAGCGAAATACGTACCAGTATACTGTGTACATTACTACCAGTCTGATACCGGGCCTAGCCTACGAACTTTTATGATTAATTTTCAGATTAAATATTTTACTCGGTTAATTAAACAATTTTGAGTCGTTAATTAAGAAGAAGCATCTACTACAACAAGTTAAATTATAAGAGTGAAAAATGAAATTAAAGGGCTTGCAAGCAAAAAAAAAAAAAAAAACTGAAACACCGGCCTACTGTATAATATGTTTGGACTATATATATTTAATTAAGACGATGATGACTCGATAACATCTTTTCATTTTTTTAAAAATAAAATTAATGCGTTAGTTAACCCTCTACCAATTAAATTTGATTTAGGACAATTTTTTGTTAATTATAAATTGTTAGGCTCTTCAATTTCTTTGCTCTGGCGTTGCCTTTCAAATCAGACTGGCATGCATGATCACATGAGCTGATGAGCAATTAATTTAGCAAACCCTTGTCACTCGTCAGTATATATAAATATGGTCATCATCCGTTTCAATATATCAAAATTCAAAAGTGAAAAGGAAATGAGCTAGGAGAAAGCTAATCCAACATAGGATTCCAAATATTCAAAAAGGAGGGGAATGTGGTGATGCAACAGAATTAAAGTTGAGAGATTCTTGCTCTGCTTTGCAATTTTCTAATTATAGTACTTTAACTAAACCAAACCAACTACGTGCGGATGCTTACAAATTTAAAAAAAAAAATTTAGAATTAAATAGCAGTTAAAATGAAGTTAAATAAATACCAGAAGTAAAATAATGTGTTTCAGAACTCATCTGTTTTTTGTCTTTCACCTTTTTTTTGTATTCAGTGAACCAGTTTGTGTCGGAAAATACCTGGTCGACAGAAATTCAAAACTCATCTGTTTTGATTTTTTATTAAATCTCAAAACTTTTTTTATTTTTTGAGAATTTATTTATTTATATGAAATCGGAATCATCGGATACTTCTGTGTTCATGTTCTCTTCTTCGGTTTAAATTTTGTGAAATAAATAAATGAAGAAGGCCCATGCCAGAAAAAAATGTGTCCCAGCCCACAAAAGATACACAAATTTAACAAATTCAAGTCATAGATTATTTCATAAAATGCCACACATCAATTCCCCTAAAATTGACAGTGACTAATATTTTTCCCACGCGTTCCCTAAAAAATAAAAATAATAACAAAATAAAAAATTTTTTTTTTTTTTTGCCATGTCTTAACTCAAATTTGCAAAATGTCAAGAATTCTAACAAAAAAAAAGTATTTTATGAACGTTGAACCACCGACCAGAGACTTTTTGGGGACCCACAGTGAGACGAGCTATATAACCTTAGCCACTAACAAAAACAAAGTAGCAAAGTTTCCATCTTTTTCTTCCTCCTCTTCAATTTTTCTCTGTTTTTTGCTTTGTTATTGCATGACCAAGTGGCCTTTGTTAATCCACTAATTAATTAGGACAAGCTTTGGAATGGAATTATATCCGTCTTGATGCTTGCTTGATTCTTGATTTTGTCACATATGTATATCACACTTTTAGTCTAGCCAAGGACAAGAAAAATGCTGCTGATGGAGAGTGGTTTGAATTTTTTTTTTTTTATATGAAATCTAACATTGTGATTCAGTTTTAAGAGTTTAATGAGCTGTTAAAACTTAAAAACATGTATTCGCGTTTAATCGCCCACGGTTTTGATTTCATTAGTTATGATTAATTAAATTAATTAACTTGGTGGCGTAATGATAATATTATATGCTCCGAAGCGATAGGGTAATTATATTAAAACTTAAAAAATAATTTTGGTAGTTTTATATAATATTAATTAATAAAGAGATAAATAAGTACACAACAAAAAAAAACAATAATAAGAATGCCAAAAATTAACTGTGGGGCAATAAAATGAGGACAAAAATATTCTGTGCTCGATTTTTATATATTTAATCGCACAGTATCCATATTCCATAATTATGGTGAGCTCAATTATGGAGTCTTTCATACATACAGATTGTCTGATCACTAGTTCATATATTTTAATAATTAACGAGACTAATAATTGTACAACTTTTGTGATTTAAGCACATATTGGTTAGTTCCAAACAAAGCTGTATAATTTTGATTGTTTTTTTTTTGTTGCAAAAGGTAGGTTTAATATTATCATTTAATTAATTCGATAATTATCGTCGATCTTTGCTTGCTAGCTTGTTAATCTGAACACGATAATGATAATTAAGTATGCATGGTATGTCTAAAATAATATTTGATGGATAGTGATAGGATATAATTAAAAAAGATAATTCTCAACAAACGGTGGTATGTATATTATTTTTATTTTATTTTATTTTTTGAAGAAAGTGGAATATTCCACCAGTTTCATTAAAATTGAAGGATTAAATTAAACCTGTTTAAATACGTATGAGTGAAGCTCATTCTTAAAACCTAATTAAACATCTATGAATATCAAATATATACGAAGTGGCGAATGTGATAAACCATAGATGTATCTATATATCTTTCTGGACGTTGCTTTCATACTCACACCCTAATAATTTTATCGGTTGCAAATAATAAACATTAGATCGGAAATAAATTTTTTTTGAGAGTATTAGAGTAAAATTCTATTTTTTTTTTTGTTCTCCCCAAACTTCTAGATTTTCTATTGGCATTTATGAAAGCTCGTGGGGGAAGCAACAATTCAATATTTCCACGGTATTGTGATATTGTCTATCCAGAATTCCAGATAGATCATGAGAATATGAGATGGCTACAACAAAAAAAATATTTTGTTATGTAATCATTTATAGATGGTACGTCGCTTTTTATGCCAACTATATATGCCAAAAAACCGGTTATACGTTATTTAAGTAGCATATTTTATTTCTCAACTTCAACTTCTTTTGTACCAACAATAATACCAATGTCTAATGAAACCTTTCTTTTTTTGTATCTTCATTCTCTTCATAATAAAATTCACAACCATATATTTATTTGATTAATTAAAACGTCAAAAAAACTCCAATAAAAAAAATGTATAAACTCCCCTGAAAAAATATTCAATAGTTAAGTAGCTTTTTATCCTCTTTTTTCTGTTAATATTAACAATTCGGTTTAAAGAAGCTTTTGAAGTGATGTTGAAATAAAAGCAGAACAAAACACAAGAGAACAAATGAAAATGAAAAAGCGAGAGAGCATATAATAATTTGGGAATCTGGTAGGGGATAACAAAGACCAATGGAGTGTCTCCAAATCATACACCGCCCCTCACATGAATAACGGCTGGAAATATATCATATATCATACTGCCTGCCCCCAACCTGGCTGCTTCTTCCTCTGCAATTATATAGAGTCGTGCAGGTAGCGACCACCCTTTTATCTATCCACCGGTCCATTCCATTGTATTTTGAATGAACAAGTATCTATCTTTCCGATCAACATATATCATTTCCTAGTAAACAGATGCACTACGGTTTTTAGTGAACATTTATGCAACTGTGACAAGCACATGGGTGCACATATATGGGTGTATCAGATTGTGAGAGGGGTGGATAGATGGCTTATTTTATAGGTGTAGTCTACGTGTTTTCCAATTATATATCCATCCATGATCCATCTCCTTAGAACATAACAGAACAGAACAGACAAGGACGGACCTAGGCATGAGCAAGCCTAGGCCCGTGCCCGGGCTTGATTTTTGAAATCTATTTTTTTTTTTTTTTTGAAGTGGTTGGCAAAGTGCCGACCAATAATTTTCATTAAAATAAAAAAGAGTTTATGCACAGAACATAATAGAACAGTAATGATTTTTGAAATCTATTGATTAGTACTAATTTTTCCTTTATATTAAACAATACTTATTTATATTTACAGTTATTGTACCCGGGCTTAATGATTTGCCAAGCAAAATATAATGTAATAGAGCTCCTTGTTTCATATATTAGACAATTTGTGCCCAGGCTTAAATTTTTTTTAATTAGATCATGAGAACAGAACAGAACACACGAGAAAGATTATTAGATTAGACGATGCAATGGATTGGAGAGTAATGGCAATGGAGGACAGTAGGGGCGAAGGTGATTGATTGTATTGTATTGTACATGATTGTAATGTATGAGATGAGAATAATGAGATGGGCAACAAAAGATACGGGGTTGAGTGTAGAGTTGTAGACTATACATCTTTTGTTATTTTATGATATGACTAGACGAAAATTTATATGTTAAATGGATCTAATATATATAAGTGTGTAATTTTGGATGCAATTGTAATTAAAATATATATCAATTTTGAATCATAGGAGGTTTTGATATAAAGAAGTTATTAAGAATTATAAATTAAAATTTTGATATGGTTAAGTATAATTTTTGAGTTGAGAATATGAGAGGCCGTCGTGCTTTTAGAAATACTTGAGATTTACTTGTTATAAAAGTATGAACATAGTAAAAAGTTTTCTTGAAATAGATGTGTGACTTGTAGAATTTATGGGGCAAATTAATTTGGATATTGCATATAAAAAAAATAAGTTAAGTCATATATTTAATGATTGGGTGAATTCTTGTATGCATTAAAAGAAATATGGACCATTCATTTGTCTAAATCAAATAGTTAAAATATATTTTTAAAGCACAAGTAAAGAAAGATACTTAATTTGTGAAATCTAAATCGTTTGATTAAAATTGAACGGTTATTCATAAAAGAACAGCTCGCCTAACATTTCCAACTCTCGTCTCATTTTTCTTAATTTATGGACTAACATTTCCAACTCTCGTCTCATTTTTGTCAATTTATGGACTAACTTTATAGATTAATTGGGAACTACGTGGATCTAAATTCTGCCAATGAAGCAGAGCAATCTATTAATTAAGAACTTGAAGATCGTACGAAGGTATTGCAGAGTAAACAGAACCCATGAAAACGAACTCGTGAACAGCAACTGGAGAAAATAACAACAAACAACAACAACTCCACATGGCCCCCACATTACAACATCATTATCATCATAGTACCATTAATATTCCTTCATTATCTAATATAAAATAAGAAGGGGAGCCTTGGCGCAGTGGTAAAGCTGCTGCCTTGTGATTAGGAGGTCACGGGTTCAAGTCACGGAAACAGCTTCTTACAGAAATGCAGAGAAAGGCTGCGTACAATGACCCTTCCCCGGACCCCGCGCAAGCGGGAGCATCGTGCACCGGGCTGCCCTTTATCTAATATAAAATAAAATATACGATATATATCTAAACTAGTTTAATCTGATGCTTCCAGTTCTGGTGCTCTGTAGCACCCTCATCCGATCCCGATGCTTCTAGTTCTCTCTCAGCATCCACTGTTTCCGAAGAACTCCCCAAGTCCCCATACATACATACATACATTAGAGTTAAACTATTATACTAACGTTAGCATTTCGGACCGAAATGTTAACGGCTCAAAATTTATGTTATCGTATTTGAAATTTTGATTTATGGTGCTCAATAAATTCTTTATATGAAAATATTGGAAAATACAAAAATTTTTCATTTTTAGAGTTTTCTAAGTATTTGTTTTGTAATTTTGAAAATAGTATGTACAAACATCAATATTTTATTAATATTTATAAGCATTTTTTTAAAATTCAAAATAAATACTTATAAAACTCTAAAAATGAAAAATTTTTGTATCCTCCAATATTTTTATATAAAGAATTTATTGAGCATCATAAATCATGATTTTGGATACGATGACATAAAATTTGAGCCGATCCGAAATACTAACGTTAGTATAATAGTCTAACTCCATACATTATACATATTTTCTCCACATTTTTCCACGTTTAGTTGGGACTGGCTTAGTGTGGCACCGCCTGAGCATCGCAAGCCACAGAAAGTTACACGTGTTCGGTGGATATAGGCCGGCCGTCTGTGGCTTAGCTTCTACGTTAATATATATCGCACGCACTGAAATTGAAAGTGAAGTGACAGATTGAAACCGGCACTGAAAATGAAAGATAATAATAAAGGGCAAAGAATAATTTAATAATAGAGGGATGTGGAAACTGGAGACCAATAAATAATAATTGAAACCCGAGGATTTTCGATTTTGTTCCTTCTTAAAAGTTAGAAATTTATGGACTTACTCATGTTGAGGGATCAAATAACTGGTGACAGATCGGTGACCATAAAATTAAATCTTAAATAACTATATTTTAAACACTTAAATGATAGAACTAATTGATAGAATATATTGTATATATCATATTTTATGTATATATAAAAAATTATATCATTTTGATTTTATTTACATGTGCATCAAGCATTAACAAAAAATCAACAATTCAAATTTAAGGATTTTCTTTCATCTCTTGATAACTATCGAAACGATTTTAAAACTTCATCATTTTTTATGTATATGTGATTGAGATGATTTAGAATACATCTAGCGGTTTAGATTTTTCAATTTATGAGCATTGGATGTATTCATAATTTCATATCTAGTTATTAAATTTGGAACAGAAAAGAAAGAAACAGATGTCGTGGTGTTGGAACTTGGAAAACATCCAAAACCAACAGCCTGCATGTTTTGTTTTGTGATCAAATTGAATTTGGGATTTTGAATTTGGGGCCACCATGCCAAGAGAGGGAATCAAAATCTCATCTAAAAGACTAAAACAAAACAAAACAGGATGATTCAGTCCACCGTGGCGTTTTCTTTTGCTTTCAATTTAATAATTCAAGTTCCTAATCGATGTGTAATTCATATTAATCCAAAAAAAAAAAAGTGTAGTACATATGATGAGTTGTTTGTGCTAAGGGGCTAGCAATTCTTGTTTTGTCCATATAACATGTGAGAGAATTTTCAAGCATTAATTGGATTCATAATAATTGAACATGATTCTACCTTAAAAAAAATTGAAAATGATACATAAATAGACATAAAGTAATTCTCAACCCTCTGTCATGAAGATGATCCTGAAGCTGAATTTTCAAGCACATGATTATGTAATTACATGAGAAAATTATTCATCATTATTGGGTTCATAATTATTCTTCTGTATTTACAGAATGAAAATTCCATCTGGACATTTATGATTATTATCCGTGTTTAGTTAATACTCTCTTTATTACACAATAGGAAAAATCATTAATATTGATTGTTCTACTATTTGACTTTTTTCCTTGTTCATTAATCATCTTATAATTTTCTTCACATGTTAATTAATTGTAAATTTGTAATACCATTTTGCATCACCAGTACAAATGCATAGCAAACACTCAAACAGTACTTTAATTAAATTGTTGCCTCATATTCCTATCCAAAATTAATTGTATTAATACAAAAAATAGGGCCTTAATTTAGTCTCTAAAAGTCGGCAATGAAATAAATTAATTAAAGGTAGCTTTCATAAACCGACCATAAATATTTCTGATGAGTGTCAGTAGACCAAATTAATTATTAATTAACTAAAATTAAAGGAAATGTTGTGATCTAGTCAGAATTATTGGGTTAGAACGTAGAATACGACAATTACCAGTTCTACTGTACAGTCGCTTTTTTGTTGAATGTAAAGGGAGGAAATAGATCCGAATAGCATGTTAGTTGCCACTTAATTCTGATTTATCATATGATTAACTTTTTTTTTTTTCCTTATGGATGTTGCTTCTGTGCTCACACCAGATAATTTTCGGTCACAGATAAATCTCATAATGGATAATATTCATTTATAATCAATAGATCGAAAATAAAATTTTTTTGGTAGGAGCATTGGAGTAAATTTTTTTATTTTTTTTATTCTAATCATTTTTCTGCATGCAATGGTCTAACTTTGTTTTCCTGGTTTGCTACTTACTTATTTATTTTTTTTGAGGGGAATTAATGCCCCTAAAATTCCGGATAAGGGTAGATTAATATAATCTATACTCCATAATCCATAAAGAGTGGTAAGCCTCCAAGCCCCTCCAGTATGCCACATCATCAATGTTATCTACCATTGATTTTGTTTAAAACTTTTTATCTACTTTGATCCAATGGCTTATATGTCTTTTCTATTAGCATTAAATAACATGAATATAATATGTCTCAAACAAAATTTAATTCTTAAAATGATCTAACATTTATGTGTTCTTATATTTTATAATTATATTATTATTTATATCAAAAGATTTATAATTATGTTCAAAATTATGTTTAATATTAAATTTTATAAAATTCTTGATTATTTTTTTGAGACTATTTTTTGGGGCGAAGCCCGAGTTACAGCTCTAGTAAAAATAAAGAGGATTGTCAATTGTGTGGTTACAAGTTACAGCCTTACTAAATAGTCTAAATATTTTCTCTCCATTTCCCAAAAAAATTCCTGCTCAAATAATTCCTTGCAGGGGAAATTTTTTTTCGAAGGTCATATTTCATATTTGAGTGGAGCAAGAATGGAAAGTGATGGAAAATAAAAAAGGATTTCATGATAAGATTCGTTTGTTATAAAATTAAAATTAACAAAACTATTTTTTAATATATTTCAGGATGAGATTTTTTTTTGTATATTAAAAGAACCTTTAAATGAAATTAAACGAAAAATAACAAGATAAATCACAAAAAGTAAAATACATGGAAATTTTTTTTTTTTTTGAGGAAAAATACATGGAAATTTATTTCCGTGTACCTTTTTATTTTTCTTACCCTTCCCATTTTGCAAAGGAAGAAAAAACAAATGCCTAACTTTCTTTCTTTCTTTTTTTGGCCATATGGATTGAATGCATGGCTCAAATTTGTAGGCACTTGTTTTTTTTTTTTTTGAAAGATTGATAGCGGCTACCAATCGGACACTTGTTTTTATATGCAACAAAATATTTCAATCAACTATGTACATCATACTAGAGCTATCCATACATAACTAAAAATCGTAAAAAAATTCGAACAAACTTCAAAATTCACATTTATTTATTAATTTATTTATCTCTCGATCATAAATAAACTGGATTAATTGCACTTTCAGCTAGCAGTTAGTTAACCATGTTACAGTGCCACTTTACACGATAGCATGATGATAAAGCTTGCAAAAAAAGATGGAAAGATTGAATTGCATAAGACAAATAGTATGACATGGTTCCTAATCAACGTTTCGTTCCTTTTTCATTTCTTTTTATTTGGAAGTTCCTATTTTTTTTTTTCTTTTTACAATTTCCAATTAAAAAATTCACTAAGCCCACAACTCGTGAGTTCCCAAAGAATCTCTATCCAAACTACAACTACAAAGTAGTTTGGATAAAATATATTCCTCAAACATATATATCCGCCTTTTACTAAAATAAAATAAAATCAGGAATACTTTTCGTCCATTGCAAAGAGTTTCTTCTACTATTATTTATTATTTATTTTACTTTACAGAGTGTATTTACTTTAACATGGAATACTTTATTTATTTGAGATAAATATGAAAAATATTATGTAGTAGGAGACTAAGAATGCATTCAATTGACCACTCTAAACTTTAAATAAAAATGGTCACGGGAGCTTCAACAAATCTCAATTTCTTTTCCCTTAAAAATAGAGCAAGTTCTATATATGTAACGTAAGGGCATAATTTGTTGGATATGCACAAAAATATTTTAATATCCTTCAAATTACTATTATCCAAAATTCTTTAAAAGTCCTGAATTTAAACCAAACAATATTCAATTATTAGTACTGGCGCCATATAATATATTCCTAAATCATAACTAATTTTATATTATTTTTTAACGGGGACAGGAATTTGTACAATTTACCAATATAAATAAGTATATAATTAACAAACTGATTTTGTCTCTCTCTCTCTTTTTTTTTTTTTTTTTTTATCTTTTTAACAGACGGAAACGTATGTGCATGCACGCTCGTGGGCCACGAGACACGAGCAATGCATTACGAATTAATGTATGCATATTTATTTCATAAGTAGAAACGAATGTTGCAATGAATAATATGATCAAGATGATCCGATTTGAAGCAACACGTGGCAAGTTGTGGGGTACTTGCAACGCGTGCACATCCTCTAGAATGGTCAGTTTGTAGAGTGATTGGAGTGGTCAGTTTTTTAGCGTAAAATTTTTTTATGGGCAGCTTTAAGATTCGCGCCAAATGCTTTTTAGGGGTGAGATTTTGATCCTGGTAGGTATTCCAGGAGATGTGAATTCAGACGATTTGTGGCAGAGTTTTTTTTTTCTTAACTTCAACTATCAAAATAGCAAATTTTGACATTTACAGTTTATTGCTTAATATATGAAGTCAACTCCTTATCGACGACCGAGTCTTGGGTATCTCATAATTCTTTACATCTTTGCTATGATGACATGATTTTAGGAGATAAATAATTCAAATGGTGATCGTCGATTTCGTAATTGTTCCCTGTGCTTGCCTTGTCCTGTTATCCATAATCCATCTACCATTATCTTGTATTTTTTTACCCCCTGTTTCGCCTGTACTGTTGACATAGCCATGGATACTCTTTTGTATTTAAGCACATCAAATGTGTTATTATATAAAGAGAGCCTATAACGAAGTAATTGTAACTCCCGCCGTTGATAATAATGATTTGACCAGTCAAACCTACTCTGATCGCGCTAATTATGCATGTAAATATGTTTACTAGCTATGCTGCATAATAAGAAAAGAGCTTATCAATGACGGGAGCGCTTTATGGTAGTAGCGTAGCGTTTTCCTTACATACATAAATGATTTTATTACATAACTCATTTAGTATACCATCCTCATGCAATTTAGATAATTTATTATGTACAGTTGATGTTGATAATTAAAAAAAAAAACGAGTAACACTAACTATTAGTGTACATAATAACTCAATAACCTAAATAATAAGAATAACTCTAACAGAACATTTTTCTTTTCTTATTTATATTATCTATTTTCCAAAAAGAAAAGAAAATAAACCAAAAGACTGTTATTTCGGAAGTCCAACTAATTGAATAAAACGAAGAAGAAAATATATACTTCACACATGAATTGTTTTCATACTTCTATATTTCTCCTCCTTAAAAATTTTATCAAATTTGGTCGGTTTTTCCAAATGGATAGAGATAGGGCGCCGCGCATATTGCTTCCAACACCATGTGATGTGCTGACATTTCTAAAAGACAGATTACATAACGTTCTAAATGAATCTTGAGAAGAGATGACAGTTTACAAAACGTTCTAAATCAGCAAATGGGCCCCCCTTCTAAAAGACAGTTTACAAGACGTTGCAAACATTCTAAAAGACACTTTTTTTTTTTTTCTAAAAGACTATTTACAAAATTGCAAAACTATCAACTTGAGATACCAAGTTATGCAACTCTTCAACCTTCATGATTATAGTTAACATGAGCAGTGATGAGAAGAAAAAAAACACACAATCTGCCAGCGTATCACATAGCTCGGGGCAATGTCAGGCTGGATATATTTATCCTTTTCCAAATACATATATTGAGCCCCTTTTGTTTTTGTTTTCCATTTTTTCAAGTACCACGCTTTCCATATTACAATTTTTTTTATTCAGGACAACAAAACTAATAAAAAAATAAAATAAAACTCTGGCGTACAGAGAATTATTAAAACTGGCCTGGGGAATATTAATATTATGCCATATATAATCACTGTAATTAATTAATTAAATTAACTAATTAAAATTGTCATGAACAATGATTAGCGAATGATAGGATGAGGCAGGCAGGCAGGCAGTGTGGGACCAATATATGTATGCCTCAAAGCCACAACGCATTGTCATTGTGGGGCACCAAAATACTATTTGAGATGAGATGACCGATTGATTATTATTCGCCATTAGTCGGTTATGGGGCGGCATTTATATATTATATTATATTATATTATATTGGTTTTATTTGAGAAAATATTAACCACATCTTTGAATATTCCAAGACTAACAATTTATTTATTTTTTATTTTTTGAAAATAGTGAAATTTCACTGACCATCTCCCGTTTCTTTTAAGGAGATAAAATAAGTCTTACATCCTACTGAAAATTTAACTGGTTCCATAATGAGAAACCAATATTGGAATCTGATATTCTACCCTAACATACAAAATATTCTTATCTTATCAGTGAACATCCTCAAAGATCATCAACAGATAAGTTTTGGACTAAAAAAATTCCTTACACACAGGAATTTTATATCAAAAAGAGGGAAATTCCAAGACTAACAATTATTCTAATCAATTCTTACCTCTATTTTTTTTTCACCTTTTTTACACCAAAAAACTTGGTAACCATGATACAAATCCCAATTTTAAACTTAACTTGATGTTTATAATTCTTTATCGTTTAGTTTTTTTCCTTCCAAGTGTTAAAGTTTATATATATATATATATATATATATATATATATATATATATATATATATATATATATAATATATTGGGTATGTAAATTCCACATAAAAACTTTGAATTATGAACGAATAATTAATGGTGCAAGCTCGTATAAAATGAATTTAGAAATCATTGGATGATCAATGATTAATTGCATGTGCGAGAACTTCCGTTCCTAAGGTGCCGCTCTACTGTTTCATGTTCATATGGTATGAGAGATAATATTAATAAATAATTAAAAAAATTAAGACAGAAGTTTTGGATATTTTACTTAAATATTTATTCGTCAAACAGGCTAGATGGTTAACAGGAAAGTGAAATATATCATTAGATGTCTAATAACAAAGATTAATAACAATTTGTTAGTTCTTAAAATTTTAAATATATATAAAGTCTTGAATTATTTAAGTAGATTAAGTATATATATTTCTTAAGAAAGTAGTACTAAAAAATGCCACCAGGGGACCAGTAAGTATCAATCAATGACAAATTATAAATAAATGAGAACTACGGTTGTACGAAAAATATGAGTCATGATCAATGTATTTAGCCATAAGTGGCTGTAAGAATAAGGGAAGGGGTCACATGTTGATTATTTATCTTGACAATCATTCATTGCCATAATTCTTAAATAAATTCATAAAAAAAAATCTTGAAAGTGAAAAATCTTTTACAAATATGTTGGTACACATATATTGATTGTGGAGTAAATATACTGTGAGTTTAAACTTATGAAGGCCTTTCGTGAGGTTAAACTCAAAATCATATCAAAATACAGTTCCAAATTTGGATTTATATAGCTCATTATTTATATCAAAATCTTATTAAAATACAAAAATTTTTCACTTTTAGAAACTTTAAGTATTTGTTGATTTTTATAGAAGTGGTACATAAAATATTAAATATTTTATTAATATTGTGTAATTACATTTTAAAAATTCAAAATAAGTACTTAAAAATTTTAAAATTTTTTGCAACCCACATGATTTTGATGTAAAGAATATAATGAGCCATATAAACTCAAATTTGGAAGTGATTTGATATAAGTTTGAGATTAAATCACTGTATATTTACTCTTGATTATGTTTCAAATATTATTTTATTTGAGTGACATTTGGTACTTTATCAAGAACCATCGAAATTATATAGTGATTACAACAGTCTAAATTTAATCATTTTTTTTATGTAATATCAAATGATCGTCAAATTGAATAAATTTTGAAACACAATCAATCTACGAGTATATCAACATGTCTGTAAAATATTTCCATTTCTAATATTTTTTATAAATTTATATATAAGATCGGTTGTCATGATTGTTAAGATAAAAGGATAAATATTTGTCATGTGATCTCTTATCTAAGAATAAAGTGTAACAATTAAGCTATGAATGGATCAACTTCATATCTGCCAGCAGTATATATATCATCTTACATACACACAAAGTCTTTATATGTATAAAAAAATGTTATTATTTCTCCAGATTTTTTACATCACAGACTCACAGTATACACTTAAATTACCACTAAATAAAGATATCTATCATTGTATTAAAAAAAAAAAAGATATCTATCACGAGGAGCTGTAACTTGAAGCATCACATTGAGCTATTTGGCTGACACCTCGAGTTAAACGTTTTCCCTTTTTCCTCTCTATTGTTTGTATGGCAAGCAAGAAATGCTTGTGATGGGTAAAATTTCGTTGAAGGCACACTGATATATAATGCACCTTTTTTTTTTTTTTCAGATTGAATAAAGAATGTGAAGTTATGGATTTCAAGTGAAACATAAAAGGACAATTTGTTATGTGAGTAAAATATGGTCTTCGTAAGTTTTTTTGGGATAAAGAGTTCAAGCTACTCAAATATAAATATCTATAAAAGATCTTCATTCATTCATGTTTTGAATCCGTGTGGGAGAGCGATGCCTCACATCTGGGTTTCGAACACACGACCTTTCACACAGAGAGCATTGCCCCCATCTGATCTTCTTAAGTTCATTGTTCACGGAAGTCTTCCGTGAGCTTAAGCTCAAAAATTTATCAAATCATCTTCAAATTTTAAATTTTGATTGATATGGCTTAAAAAGTTCCTTATATCAAAAAGCTTGTGTTATACAAAAATTTTCCATAACACACAAATTTTCCATTTAGAAAGATTTTTAAGTACTACGGATGATTTTTATTTTTTAATTACTTAAATGAAAAGATAAGATCTACAGTCTTAATTTTTACTCAAAAAACAACCACAAATGATGATGATTGAATCCTATCTTATTAAACACAAAAGCCCAATGAAAATTACAAACACTCAAAACTTAAATAAAAATTTCTCGATCAACTTAAAAATAAACAAACAAATAAGAGTTGTTCTTCTATATAGATCGGTTAATTAAGCAACCTTTTATTTTGAATTGAGCGGTTCTTATCAAACATTTTCCGTCAATTGTATCTTAAAGACATATTGTGGTCATCCGATTATAAAAAATGAACGGCCCATACTTTATTTGATCCACAGCAGAATTAGCCAACAAAATAAATATTATAGTGGTTCTTCTATGGATCGCTCAAGCAACCTTTCATTTTGTATCAAGCGGTTATGATCCAACACATCTCTTTAATTATATCTAAAGACATATCGTGACCATCCGATTATAAAAAATGAACGTCTCATATTTTATGTGATGCACAAGAGAATTAGCCAACAAACAAATAAATAAATAAACAAATTAAACTCATCAAATTATTATTTGCAAGCCCCACTTCCCTTTGTCGCTACCTACTCATAAACTCCACATAAATACCCCCCATGAGAGCCCCCCATTTCTTCACTCATCACACATCACTCTTTGCTCTATAATTCTGTCTTGCAAAGCAAAGCAAAGCAGCAAGCTTTCTCCAAGTTAAGCACACTATATCAAAACAATGGGCAAGGACACAGAGATCGGGGTCGAGCCGAGCAGCTACAGCGGCAAGGACTACACCGACCCGCCGCCAGCCCCGCTCATCGACGTCGAGGAGCTGGGCAAGTGGTCCCTGTACCGCGCCGTCATCGCTGAGTTTATTGCAACTTTGCTGTTCCTGTACGTCACGGTTGCGACCGTGATAGGGTACAAGCACCAGTCCGATGCGGCTGTCAACGGGACCGACGCGGCCTGTAGCGGCGTCGGGATACTGGGCATTGCCTGGGCCTTTGGTGGCATGATCTTCATCCTTGTTTACTGCACCGCCGGCATTTCTGGTGGGTCTCAATATATTTTTTCAGTATACATATGATAGATCTCTTTTTATTTTATTTTCTATTTGATATACATATATACAAAAAAAAAAAAAATTTACAGTGTTATAAACTTATGAGATATCAAATTTGATTTATTTATACTAGTTTGAATTTTAAAAGAAAAATAATAATTATATACATAAATTTATATCAGAAAAAAAAAGTAAAAAAAAAATTAATTTAGGAGTTCAATTATTTGGTTTTGAAATGTTGTATGATATATTATTTTCTTTTTATTTCCTAAAAAGAAGTAAAATAGGAATGGTCAAATTTGTCCACTTGTGAAGTTGTGTTAGATTGTTATGGTACTTTGGCTATATATATGTACCTAAAGTTTACTGGAGGGGCAGAAGACCTATTTGGATTTGAGAGGAAAAAAAAATAAAAAAATAACTTTGCTTCCATGCACGATTTATACCAAATTGCAAATATTTGGTACTATTTTTCGGAACTAATGCAAAATGTAAAAGGAAAGGAAAAGATTCCCTTTTCTTGTTTTTAGCAATAATCCGGAAATTTTCAATTTTACTCCAGAATTTACACTTTATAAAAGTAAACCTCAAGCGTGAATTGATTTTCATAATTTGCCTTTTTTTTTCTTCTTAACCATGATTTTTGGGATTGTTTAAAGTCTAGAACCCTACAACCAATTGTGTGGTAATATAGAGTTATTGGAGATTCATTAATTGAACAAATATATCATAATTAAGCATAATTATAACAATAAACATCACCTAATTAATAATTAATGACACTCTAATTTTCAGGTGGCCACATCAACCCGGCGGTGACTTTCGGTCTGTTCCTGGCTCGCAAGGTATCGCTGGTGCGCGCCCTTCTCTACATGATCGCGCAGTGCCTGGGAGCCATCTACGGTGTCGGGCTCGTCAAGTCGTTCCAAAAGAGCTTCTACAACCGGTACGGTGGTGGAGCCAACACCCTGAGCTCTGGCTACTCCAAGGGCACCGGCCTTGGCGCAGAGATCATCGGCACCTTTGTGCTTGTCTACACTGTGTTCTCCGCCACCGACCCGAAACGCAATGCTCGCGACTCGCATATCCCGGTAAGACTCATAGCCAATCTCTTATTGTAATTAATTATAGAATTTTACTTCAATACTCCCTCCAAAAAAAATTTCTTTTAGATCTAACGATTATAAATGAATATTATCCATTATGAGATTCATCTATAACCGATAAAATTATCTGGGTGTGAGAATAGAAACAACGTCCTTAATTATATTACCTAAAACAAATGGCAAAAATTATATAATGCCAAAAACAATATTATGCATTTAAAGTGCAATTAATTAAAAATGTGTTTATACACAATTATATATCACAATGAGAGGTAGTTATAATTTTTCAACATTACAACACTAGGCTAGTTTGCAATAGTTTTCCTTGTGACGTAAACAGAAAATTATTTAATTAGTTGTATCATTGTATGGCAAAGTCCATAGATAATCATGACGGGTTTAATTAATTATCACAAGTTCCTTTCCTACTTTTAAATCTACAGCTTAATTAATAACAGCTTATGAAATTGACTTCTAAGACTTTTTGTAAAAAACAATATTGAAAAAATACTTCTAACAACATTGTGATGAGGTCAGGTATATTGATCAAGTAATTGATTAAACACCAGTGTCCTGATTTTATTACAAACAATTACTGACGTGTTCATTGGGTTCACTGGATTTAATTAATTTACTAACAGTGACATAAGCTAATATATGGTTAAAAATAATTAGATAGAAAAAAAAATGTGGTTTTTTGTGGTCCATTAATTTTTTTACCCTAACACCTGTCCACCACAGTCCACAGCTAACAAATAGAATAACTAGTTGGTATACCTAAGAAATGAAATTTAGGTCAAGGAATGGAGGCTGGATGTATCATGTATGTAAATATGTATAATTCAAATTGATAAGGACCATGTATTAATTGGTCCACAATGGAAAATAAAAGGGCAACACGTGGCAACATATGCTATCACTTACAATTATTGTAGCAAAATAATGTTCACATGTTCCAACTATAACAATTATGAAAGCAATGGGTATATATAGAATGATGGATGGATACATATGCAAATGGGGTATGAAATGATATTAAAATTAAATAAAATTTAAAACACAATCTATCTATAAGTAAATGAATATGTTTATAAGAAGTTTTTTATTTTTAAGATTTTTTTTATAAATTTATATGATTTAGTATAACATTTGTGTCAAAATACTGTCGTATCATTTTGATACCTATCTATTTGAAAAGAGGGTATATTGGAGTCTATATATGAACCAAGTAATTTAATTACCTTTTTCCTGTTATATATGTAGGACAAGAAAACAATGTGATTCTTCTTTCATAAAAATTTGTTATATATTCCTAAATTCTGTGGTCTTTCAATATGACTTGCACAACATCACTATGGGACTGCTTTAGAAAAAGCATCATGCCTTTATGGAATTCATTTATGGGGACAGAACTTAACCAGATATTCTCTGATTTAATTAACCCAATAATAATTGTGGATAAAATGTCAAAAATATGAGGCGTGCTTTATATATCACTTAGTGCGTTTGAGCTTCTCATATCAGGGAATCTTTGAAAAAAAATGGCATTACTAACCCACGAAAATGTCCTTATTTAGAATAACAAGGACAATAAAATGAATAAAAAAAAATTGTACTATATTTGTATAAAAAAAAAAAAAAATCCATCAGAGTTGTTCAATTATTATTATTATTATAACAACAGCTCCAAATTATTAATTTGTTTTTTTTTTTTGTTTATTTTTGCACAGGTGTTGGCACCTCTTCCAATTGGATTTGCAGTCTTCATGGTGCATCTTGCCACCATCCCCATCACCGGTACCGGCATCAACCCCGCGAGGAGCTTCGGAGCTGCCGTTATCTTGGGCAGTGACAAGGCCTGGGATGATCAGGTACAATCCATCAACAATTTCAATTTCAGACACCTATATGAAAAATACAATTTTGTAGGGATAAATACAATTATACAAAACCAAAACTTTGTTCTTCCTTATAAAACAGTACTGATTTTTTTTTTTTTTTTTTTGAGTAGTGCTGCTTCATTTCTGTTAACAGAAACCTGATCTGGTGTCTGTCTTTCTCATCAATGTCTTAAAAAAACAAGATTTCATATCCTCTGTAGCGCTGCATTGTGTAGCGCGGGATGCGAACCGTTAGATCATCTTAGAATCTGTGCTGACTCGAATCTCAAGATGATCTAACGGTTCGCATCCTGCGCTACACAATGCAGCGCTACAGAGGATGAGCACTCAACAAACATCTATAAAGGGCCCTCATCTGTGTTGTGGTCCTGTGTTTGCACCACTACTAAGCAAAATCACAGAGGCCCACAAACAAAAAGATGATCCATCCAGGACCCAATTTTATGATACAAATGCATGCATTTTAGTGCCCTATATGCTGTGTAAAAGTTGTGTTAAGAAATGCCATCATTTGGCATGAACATGTCTTACTGAAAATGTGATAAGGACATTTCAGTGATCTTTCAAACCATCCATGAAGAGGAATTTCTATCCAAAATCATCACATTCTTATAAGTTTTGGGAATGAGTAATACCTAGCGTCCATATGTTACAAAATCAGATTTATCTGTTACAAAATCGGATGTATTTGTTACATTCTGAGTGTGTCTATGAACATATGGATGGTGTTCAATTCATTTTGGTAAGATATGTTACTCCAAAAAAAAAAAAAAAAAAAACAAATGAATTATAACATCACTAATACTCTTTTTATTTCAACAATAAATTGCAGTGGATATTCTGGGTTGGTCCATTCATTGGTGCAGCCATTGCTGCAATCTACCACCAGTTCGTCCTGCGCGCCGGCGCTGTCAAGGCGCTCGGCTCGTTCCGCAGCAATGCGTAATGACTTTCTCAGAAGAGGAGGAGATACATCTTGTTGGCACTTGAACTGTAGATAATTTCATAAAAAGGATCATCAGGCGCTTCTTAATTTATTTACTGCTGTTGGAAGGCCTTTTGCTTAATTTTATCTACTTAATTCGCATATGATGTTGTAGTAGTCTCTGTTGCTCGCTGTTGCCGAGTCGGTGTTTCGAAATCTTATGTACTGTTTTTATCCTACCATAAACATATGCTTAGAGTGTCCATCTTTTGCTTTCTTCTCTTGATTAATTCTGGCATTACTGAATTTTCTTTTTCTATGGTATAATCATTTACGTCGAAAAGATATATTTTAACATGAATATAACAATTAAAAATCTGAAAGGAGCAATTATGCACAATGCAGTCACAGACACTCATTGCACATAAAACTTTTATGTACTCAGTAATTACTTATCAGTTTGACTGTCCCACTCGTCACTCGTCAGTACTTCTCTGAAAATGATCTATGTTTGTACTTTTGAGTGGTGCTGTCATGCTGTATCAGTCCGATCGCTCGTACTAAATGAACAGAAAGAATGAAGATACTGGTACGGCATTTGTTCTTCTTCTTTCAAGTAGCCAGTAAACGCCTGAATTTCAATATACCGGTTTTTACTATTTATTAGGTGATCTGATTCCTTGCATTTGCCAATCTGAAACACACATTATCCTAGAATGTCATAGTCAGACAGACTTTCTGGACCTGGCATCCTGACCGCCGGCTGGTCATAACTCATAAACAACGAATCATCGACGCTCACTGCTGTCGGTTCGCAACGAGACACATAATCATTGGTGCAGCAGTAAAACCCGATTAAAGGTAAGGCTGAGGTTTCAGAGACATAAAATTCTGGTACTGATTGCTACTCAGTAATGTTATATTACATGTTGCATGCTTTCTGGTTCACTAAACTTTTTCTTGATGCTGAACTGAGGATTTATCTTTCAGTTTCAAGTAAAAAGTACAATCTGATTGAAGTTTTAAACCCACTAAAATTCTGGGTTCATAGGCCTTGTTATGGCATTTGGGCTTTTGAATGAGCATTTTCTGTAGATTACATATGTCAAAAGAAGAATTAAAATTAGTCATTATATAAGGCCTTGTTTGTCCTGGTCTCAAACGAAAAATAGTTGGTACAATTTAATTTATTTTTCAAAGTTAGCTGGGCTAGTAATTAACCCAATACACCTCAGAAATGAAAAGGCAAAATAGATTGTGGTAGCATAATTCAGATAAAGGCAAAATAAAGAGAAACATCCTGCGTCCATTGAAAAATTGTCCATACATCCATAAATATATACAAAATGTAACATATATGTCTCAAAATGTAACATATACATCCCGAAATGTAACTTATAGATGCTATATATGGACGGTTTTTTGATGGACGCTACGTATTACTCATAAATATATGTGCCTGTCTTGCTGACAGACCACTTATTTAGTGTGCTGTTAAACAATTGTTATGCCTTTTTGTTTTGGGAACTTGATCTTTGATTCTTTCAGCCTGATTCTCTGGTCAGGTCAGATACATGTAAGGGAATAATAGTGTTTGCATAATTTGCTAGAATTTTTTTTTTTTCTTTTGGGGGGGGGGGGGGGGGGGGGGGGGTAAGGATATACTTGGACTGTTAAATTGTTAATGCTCTGTAATTAATGTATCTCTCTGAATGCAAATCAATAGAGTTTCAGAGGGGCAGATTTACTAATGATCAGTTTTACATGTAATTTGCTAAAAAAAAAATGATAAATATTTCCTATAATAAATAATTAATTTTGTAGACAATATAATACATGATAATATATTACCAGAAGTCTATTGAGATTCACCAGCTAATATCTTTTTTCTTGTAACACCTTTGCATGCAGGCAGCATATAGGATAGCTGATCTACATCCAGTAGATATGATTATGGGCACATCACATTTTTGTCTAAAACCCTGCTAAACATAACTAAAAAAATAAAATAAAAAACAACTTGATCCAAAAGTAAAAAAGTAAATATCAAATCAATATATATATAAAACCACCCTTTGCTCTTAAATAGTTTAATGTGTACATATGTCAAATGTACATGGCCGACCTGAAACAAGCACAGGCACAATGAATTTATCTGGCCGGCAAGTGATACTGTGATACAGTTTTCTCTCACGTGACAGTACCCAATTCAGTTCCTTCAGTCAAAGAGACAGTGAAGAGCCTTTTTAGCTCAAGGAATATACATACGATATATTCATATGAAAAACCGTTCATACATTTATAAACGTATATGGAAAGTAAAAAATTTATTTCGAAATGTAACCGATGCATCCTGAAATTATGAAATGTAACATATGGACTTTATAGACAGTTTTTCTATGGACGCCTGGTATTACTCTATTCATGTATCTCAATCTCTGTTAAAAATTCCTGTGAAACAGTTGCACTGATTTTATATATAGTAAAAGAAGTGAAATCATGACAAGTGAGAAAAAGAGCAAGTGTGTATGCAAATATTTCATAGATCATGTCAACTTGTAAATTAGTGTGTTATGATCATGATTGAGGAGAAGCTGGGGTGCCTTCAACTCAATTCTGTTTCTTTTATATGTATATATATACTGCATACACAACTTTTTATTAATTATATTTATATGCTTTTACTGTGTACTTTAATTCTAATCTGTTTTATATATTTGTCTTTTCTTTTGCAAAAAAAAAAAAAAAAAAACCTCTGCCTAAGCATCTTTTACTAACTGTAGCTGCATACTCCATCGGTATATCATTGCGCACTTCCCCCCCGTTTGGCAGAATTTTTTTTTTGTCTATGCCTAAAATAAAAAGAAATCTTAAATGTATACCTGCTTTAATACAAATTACAGGACTATGCCTACTTTTCAAACGCCGGCGGTCAAGCGGTCACATTAAACGCCAGCGTTCAGAGATTGATGTAATCCTGGACTTGTAATTTTTTTTTGAAAATCATGTTTTCGAATGCCGGAGTTCGAACTCTGGAGTTTACACGTGTATTTCGAACTCTGGAGCTCGAACTCTGGAGTTTATATGTGTATTGCGAACTCCGGAGTTCGAACTCTGGCGTTCGGAGCATGATTTTCGCAAAAAATTTCAAGTCCAGGATTATATTCATCTTTGAACGCTGGCGTTTTTGGTGACTTTTCGAACTCCGGCGTTTAAAAAGTAGGTATAGTCCTGTAATTTGTATTAAAGCAGGCATACCCTTGAGATTTCTTTTTATTTTAGGCATAGAAAAAAAAAATTCCGTTTGTCATGTGTAATAAGTTAAAACGGAGTAAAACGTTAAATCACCTTAAATCAATGGTGTTTGATGGTAGTGAGGTAAATAGATGAAGTAAAGTCGATGTTATGTGTAAAAAGATGTGAAATGTTGGTGATTTAGTTTACTACACCTATATAGCTGCGTTAACTTATTACACCTTAAATCACTTCCGTTTGGTGACTTAAAATTGATTTAAGAGTTTAAAGCAGCGTTACTTCAGCTGCCAAACACCGGGATAAAATATAAATATATAACATCACAGCTCTGTTTGATCAGCAGAACCAACATGATATATAACACATGTTAACACTTAACAGTGATTCTTCTAGTTCCAGATGCATATTACCATGCGTTTATTCACCCTCTTAATTCGGTTGCTGATCTTTAAACCATTTTACATACATATATAGGACATCGAACATCATCAAACAAAAATATAAAATATGTTCGTTAATCCTAGCAAACTAAACATAAATTATAACCATAATCATAATTAATTATAATTATGATTATTACATTTAGACAACATAATTAATTAAGGCTACGTTATACAGCATGCATTCGGGTTCTCGTCGCTGAAAATCTGCGGCGGAGGTTGGCGGTCAATCATGTACATCGGCATCTGCATCGGCATTGGCATTGGCATTGTCACCGGCATGTGATGCATTGGCATGCCGACTGTTGGCATCGGCATTAGGTTCATCATCATCATCCGTCTCGTCATCTCATCGTCGTTGTATCCCCCGGGGTTCATAAACCCGTTGTTCATATATCCGCCGTTGAAAATTCCGTGATTCATGTATCCGGGGTGCCAGATCGCGTTGTTGGCGGCCACGATCACCCCCTCTTTCTTCGCATCTCCGGCTTCTTTCTCTTCCTTCGCACCCCCATCTTTCGCCTCTCCTTCGGCATTTTCTTTTCCTTCTTCCAGAGGTTTCTCCTCTTCCTTCTTCTCGCCATCCTTTTCTTCCTTCTTCTCCTCCGGCGGCTTGTCCTCAGCTGGTTTATCTGATTCTTCCTTTTTCTCTTCCTCTTTAGGCGGCGGCGGCGGAATAACTGCCGCGAGCTTTCCTGTTCGTCTGTGGATGTACTCCACGAGCTTTTCTCCGGTGACAGTTCCGGTTACCGTTACTTTCCCAGCAGCAAGATTTGTCACCACAGTTTGTACACCTATATATTAAAAAAAGTTAGAATTTTTTACAAACAAAAAAACTAAAATTCTTGATTGTTAAGCAAAAGTTTAATCATAACATGCCATTTGAAAAGTAATTAATCATCTTGAAACCTTGAGTGGTAAAGATTTATTCATTTATAACTTTTTATCAACTACAACTCAAAAGCCATAATCATTTCTATTTTTTCTGTCTATTATGATCTTTTTATGCAAAAAGGGTGTGGCTACTTTAGTTGTTAATTTGAAGATATATATATATATATATAATATACCTTTCATTCTTTGAATCTTTTTCTGCAGTTGCTGCGCACATGCCTCACAATGCATGTTCACTTTCAGTTCAACTGTGGTTACCTCACTCACCTGATGCAATTATAAAAAGAAAAAAAAAATTAGAAGGGTAAGTTATTATATATTATCATGTTACTGTTACTGGATCATATATATGTTATTAATTTAGCTAATTATGGGAATGTTCCAGATCTAATTAATTAATTAATCAATTAATTACGATCTCATTAGATTTTAAGAACGTTGCACCACGTGTAGGTACCTTTTTTTTTTTGTTTAAAAAGGTGACACGTGTAGATCTAAATATATGATCCTAACATGCCATCAATCTCATATTCTCATGATATTTAATGAAGTTGGCACCTTGCTAATTATATATATATAAATTCTGCTTTAAAATTTTATTTGAATCATGACATTATATATTGAAAACGCATAAATGTATAATTAACAGTTTGAAGATATCCTGTCAAGTAAATTAATACGGAAACAAATTACAATATTTGGATGTAATAAAATATTGACAAGTTTTATTCTGTTCAGTACGTATTGCTCAATAATCCATCTGTCAGATTTTATTTTTAAATATAAAGAACGAAACGACTGTGACAGAAATCACTAATTAAGAAACTAGGCAACAAAACTAGTCCTTCAGAACCAAATTAATTGTACCTAACAAGTTAACATTACAAATTTGTATTTTTGCACCGGAAACATATCAGTGGGCGTTGAGAGTTCGTTCTCGCGACATAAGCATTTTTGTTATTTTGTACCATATATATAAAGGGACTGCCAAACTCAAATTTGGATCTCATGTGGTTTTAATTAGTTCTCTATTTAAACAAAGTTGATAAGGTTTTTGTTTTTTGTTTTTTGTTTTTTATAAAATAAAGTTGCTTTCTTTCTGTTCCTGATGAGTTTTACCTAACAATGGACTAATGAGTATTTAATTTAATTTAATGGATGCACAGTCATTCTGAGATGTTAACGCATCAGATAATTAACTTCCTCTTCTGGATCTTTCGTGTCATGCCATGTTAATTTGTTCTTTCTTTTTTCTTTTCTCCAAATAAAGTGCATTTGCATTTCTTTCTTTGTTTTTTTTTTTTCAAAATTTGAGCCATATTGCAGAAACATCGATTTTATACTGTGACGTTTGCGGTTTCCTTTATGGGCAGAAATCACTTGACAATGGTTAATTACTTAACCTAGAAAGAGATGTCACCAATTCAACAAAATCTTATTATTGTATTTTTCATAGTTTCATAATAATGTATTATTGTATTTTTCATGGTTTTATAATGTACACAAATTTAAACAAGACACATTAATTAATTTACCCTCATAAATCATACTAATAAAACGCTACATATATATAATATATACTATATACTATTTATTAATTATTATAAAAGTTTTCCCTTTTCAAATGTCAGAGTTGACAAATGCTGATTAGTGATGATGCATTACAGCATAAGTGATCTATCTTTTGCAAAAGAAGAGATCTTGCTAGCTAAAGAGGAAGGACAATTGTACCTGAGAATGGACCACCAGGGGCAGGGCTACTTCCCCCTCGGGAGGAGGTGGTGGAAGCACAGGAGAGACAATGGTGGCCTTCCTCATCGTCTTTTTCTGGATGCGCTTGCACACTGCCTGAGGGTCCACTATCCCCTTCACCGTCACCAGGTTCTTCCCCATCTCCACTTCCACCCCTTCCACCCCTACAATTTCACAATCATCACTCACTCATTCATTACCATCTTCAAATTTACTCACAAACCAACATCTTCAAATTTACTCACAAACCAACAAATATATACGAACCTTTTATTTTGAATTGAACGGTTCTTATACATTAATAAATTAAACATTCTTCTTTAATTGTATCTAGAAACATACCGTGACCATCCGATTGTAAAAGATGAACGGCCTACATTTCATTTGCTATGGTTATTTTGAATCGAACCGTTCTTATATATTAAACATTTTTTTAGTTGTATCTGAAAACATATTGTGACTATCCGATTATGAAAACTGAACGGCCTGTATTTCATTTGAACCACATTAGAATTAGTCTGTATATGTTTATTTGGTGTTGGGTATTTGTCCGGTACCGAGTTTTGTACTGGCACACTGGTTACTGGTTACTGGTACGCTGAAGTGATGTGATGGGGTTGCAAGTTTGTAACTTTGTACGTACTGGCTTGACACTGATTTTTTTTTTTTGGTAGGTTGTAGTGCGGTGGCTAGTGATGATTCAGTGACTGCACTGTTGTGTATATGGTGGTGGGCGCGCAAATACCGGTTTATTTGCATCCATCCATCCATCATACCATCACCAATCATGTCAGTGATGATGGAGGGGTTGTGTTAGGGGAGGGGGGGGGGGGGGGGGGGGGGGGGGGGGGGATGGATGGATGGGAGAGCAAAGTTGCCTCCTTTTTTATAAATTTCTATTGGGAATAATTAATTGAGTTTGATTTTGAATTATCACACCCTCTTTTCTGACTAAAATTACATATATATTTCTAAATTCTAAATTTGTTGTGCATTTACATGTATGTAGCAATTAACAAGAAAGAGATACTGTATGTATCAATTTATCATTGTACAATATTTTTTTACTGATACTTTACAGTTTTGGCCTGGTTATATTTCTTACATATATATATCACCGTGCATGTGTGTTAAGCACATTATGCTGTTAACTGCCAAAAGGTAAATCAATTGCTTACAAAAAGATGTGGTGGTGTTTAAAATTAGAATATAGTAATATACTATATATATATCAATGAAGTATTAAATTTCTAAACCAAACTTAATTAGAAGTAAAAAATAAAGTGTTGTATATATATATATATATATATATATATATATATATCCAAATAATGTGCATATTCTTCTAGTTCTATAAATGTCCCAAAAAGGCAATTTCATTCTTTACTTAATTCCATCCTAAAAGAGAGAGAGGAATAATACATACCTTTGCATCTGAGGATGGATTTCTGAATCTTCTTTGCACACCCAACACAGTGCAAGTCCACCTGGAGCACGACCGGAGGCGGCGGGGGCGGCGGCTCCTCCGCCTTCGGTTCCTCTTTCTTCTCCTCCTCTCCTTTGGCCTCTTCCTTCTTCTCCTCTTCTCCCTTTGGTTCCTCCTTCTTCTCCTCCTTCTTTCCCTCTTCCTTCACCTCCTCCTGCTTAGTCTCCTCCTCCTGTGTAATTAACACATGATTAGTTATATACTAATCACTATTAAGTAAATCATAGTACTAAAATACTCAAGTTTGTTAAGTTGACCATTCAGCATTGGCAAAAAAACAAGGAAATTTATAAAATTTAATAACTTTATCATTAAGCATTACAAACAAACAATATATATATAAGAATGATTGAACTGTAGTAATTAATTAGTAAACACAACAATTTAGTGTGATCAAGTACATACATACATTATCTCAAAAGAATTATATATATATATACCTTCTTAACTTCTTCACCCATGGCAAGAACCTAACTTTTACTCAGTTGACTGCCACTGATACTGATGATGAACAACAATGAAAGGAGAGAAGAAGCAAAGGTGGCAGGCACAATTTTGACTCCTGCTTAATCTCTGAACAAAATTTGTGGAGCAGATTTATACACACAAAGAAAGAAACCAACTTTTGAGAGGTGATGTGGATCCTAAAAGGACTGCAAATAAAATAAGGGTTTGAGACTCCAAATCCACATGCAAAGCATAAAAACCAATGCAATTCTCCTTGAATGGTTTGTTGCTTCTCTCTTCAAAAGAGGATGGATGGAGTAGAGGAGGAGCAAAGCTGTGCAGAGTGCCCTCACATTTATAGAGGAGGTTTAGGAATTTGGATTTTGGATTTAATTTGTGTTACTGGACGGTCATGTTCATGTTCACATCCCCTCTCCATTTCATACACAAATGGATGTGGTTTATTATTCGGTTGGTACTTCATTATTAATATTAGCATGTTTGTTGCATGTAAATCATTTAAATGCAGAAAACTTCAATTAAATTCTGTGTATATATATATATATACCTGTTCAAACTGTTCAATTACATTGGTTGGTCTTCAGATCTTACTTGGTTACTTTTTTACAAATGCAGGATGTTTATTATGTTCAGGCGAATTTTCAACATTTTGGAAAACAGTAGTTGATCTATCTATCACGTTTACTTTGTGTTGTATTTTTTTTGGTGCCTTTGATTCTGATCAAATATTAATTTCTCATAAGAATAAGATCCATTTAAAATGACATAGATATACCATGATAGTCACTTTCTTATATTTATTATCAGTTTTTAATTGTCCATATCAGATATACAATGATTTGATCATTTTTTGACAATAACAGAAATTTATATGAGCATTACTATATCATTTTGAATAATGAATAATCATTTATGTGTCAAATTTAATGTTTAATATCATGATAGTATACTATTTTTTATATTTTTTTCTGTTTTTGGAGTTTTTAAAGTATTATTGTATTACTTGGTAGCCGCTAGCAAGTTTTTTTTTTTTAAAAAAAGTATTATTGTATTGGAATCATTAAATTAAATGCTTTTAATTGGTTATATATTAACAATGAAAACTTGCATGTGAAAATAGGCCATTGACCATTGTATATAATAAACTCAAAACATGTACTTAAAAATTCTAATGAAAATTTTTATTTCTCGTAAAATTTGTTAGGAAACATAAATATCGAATCTTAAAGAATATATGATTTGAAATTCGACTTCAAAGTATAATAATTTAAGAATATGAAGCACATACAAAATAATAAGATGTTATGTATACAAAATAATATGATGTTATGTTAGTTTAAAATTATCAAATAACTAACTTAAACGTGTACATGTTCGGCAGACTATACTATCAATGATGGGCTCTTCGTAAGTTTTCACCAAATGCAATCTGAAATCCTACTCTAATAGAATTTTTTTTTTTTTGTACGATCAATGACTACCGAACAAGCCACTAGTTTCTATTTAAGGAAATTTTTGTTGAAAACATTTGATATTCATACACATGAAGTTCAGTGCGCACCCAATATTCACACCTCCAGGAATCATGTCTGTATCATATTTAATTTGACAAAGATTTGCATGCACTCACAATCATAAGTCTCTACATATTTTAAAAAAGCATTTACCTTATAAGTTAATCATCTATAATTCCATCAGAAATTCAGAATGTAAAAAAATAAAAATGGAGAGAACTAACTACGTACAAATGGATGGAGTAAGTACATGGTTGGAGAGAATAATGGAGAGTTTAAAATTGGAGCAATTAAACAGTGATCTACATTATAAAGTACAAGCTTGGGATGCGGTGTGTGACTATATGTCCACCTCCTTATGTTTCCCCTCTTTCTTCACCTAATTACTTCACCCTTTCAATTCCTACTATTAAAAACTTGTACTACTAGATGTAGTTTGTTTCCCTATACAAGATTTACTTTACAAAGTGGGTGCTATGTGCCTAATTTTGCACCAATACTTGGTCACTTTTTTTATGTGTTGAATCATATGAGTGATTGGCTTAAAAAATAACTGAAAAAGTTACAATCTGATGAAGATTTACAAAAAAAAAAAAAGAAAAAAAAATCACCTGTGAAGGAAATTTTAATTTACAAGCTGTATATATCATATATGGACATTGCTTCCATGCTCACACCCAGATAATTTTATCGGTTACAGATGAATAATGGGTAATGTTCATTTATAATTGTAAGATTGAAAAGAAAAAAAAAAATTGGTGGGAGTATTGGACTAAAATTTCATCATATATATATGTGAAGAAAGATTTCATAACTTGCAATATTTTATTTTTCTACAAAATTGGATGACTCACAAAAATCATATCTGTGTTACCCAATGTTTAAGAAAATAAGTAATATAAATATTGCACTTTCATTGGGAATAAGTGTCCCCCCAATCCATAAAAAATTAATAATAGAAAAATAAAAAAATGCATTAAGGACTGTCTTTTATTTTCAACTTTTCATCAGTAATCTCTAGAATTTATATCAAAGGATTTCAACATAAATCTATAAATTTATAAATTGTAATTAATTGACACATATATACATCTTTACTACATAAATAAACATTCCATGTTTCTATATACAAAAGCTTGAAACCAGACGCAACCAACCGGACAATTTTATAAAGTGTCATTCTTTCTAAAAAGTTCAAACAAAATACCCCTCCTCTAAAATCTTTGTCAAAATACCTTTGTGGGGTCTACATTTAACCTATCTTAACCTTCATCCTCCTTCCCTCCTATTTACTTTCCTTAATATTTAATATGCGTAAGAATAAATTACAATAATATCTTTTTAATAATAATTCAACCATTATATTAGTTTGTGAAAATATATCGGATCGATCTTAATATGGTGTTTTATGATTAATTATATATATATAACTTTTAGTTTACTTTTTTAGTTCTTTTTTCATTAGACTTTATATTTAATTTTTATAATTAAAAAATAAATTTAAGTTAATATTACAAATAATTCAAGGATTTAAGTGGTTACAAAATATTTTAGTTCATTATAATATATGCAAATGCGACAATAGTCTTTATTTTCTTTTTTTTTATATAAAAAGTTGCCTATAATATATGATGAGTTAAAGTATAATGAGACTAGATAAATAAATTAATATTTTTCTAGTTATGTCAATTTATTATCATATACATTGAAGATTAAAGAAAGTAAATAGAAGGAAGGGGAATGAAGGTTAAGATAAGTTAAATGTAGACCCACAAGAGTATTTTGACAAAGATTTTAGAGGAGGGGTATTTTGTTTGATAATTTTGGAAAAGAGGGTATTTTATAAAATTCCCCCAACCAACCATCATCTTATTCATCCCCTGATCCAAAACCTTTCTCAAAAGGGTAGTTTTGCAAAATTTTCCTTTTTTCAGACTTTATAAAGGAAAAAAACAGAATACTTTTGAGGGTGTATTTGAACTTTTGAAGAGTCACGGCAGGTCACATGGTTAGGTTTTGGGGCTCCCAACTAAACATTCTCTGGATTCGGATTTTTCCTTGAAAGGGATATTCATATTGATCATCATATATTCATATTCATATATATAATAACAGCCAAGAGATTTGACATGGGACCATACCCACAACCATACCATACGAATTTATATATATACGGTACTGTTGTGTTGGGAACTATATATATATATATATACTCTTTTGCAGGTAAATTTGTTATTCAAAAAACCATACAAAATTGTTAGTTTGGTTGCCCAATTTCCAAGTCGCCACACTTGCTTGCATCATCCATTCATTCATGACAACTATAAATATTCATTAAAAACAGGGGCTGATGAGACCAGGTGCATATTGAAAAATATATATAGATTATATTACGACAATTATTGGGGAAGGATATGATATATGCATAGCCGCAATAGTGAGGTGATAAATATATAGATAAATATACTGTGGAATTGGACAACACTAAATGGATTAGATTATTGAATTATTACTAGTCATTATGCGCGCTCGGCCGCTCATGACATTAAGATCACCCAATTTAAATGAGCAGGACACAAAATCAGACAAAACCGAGAAGATATTTTTTTTTAACTACTAAAAAATTATTAAAAAAAATTTTAATTTTTTTTAAAAATAAAATAAAAAAACTGCCACGTGATGTGACAATTACTGTAGCAAACAATGCCGCGGATTAGTAGTATTATAGATTAGTTTAAGATTTGCATGCGCAGAAATAAATGCACAAGCTATATAAGATAAGATTGATGAAGTTGAGGATATACTTCTTAGTTCTTATCCCCGGAAATTTGTATAGAACAATATCCTAACAGTGCTGTCCACTTAGAATGACACATATTATTTTCTTTGAAGTATATATTACTGAAGGTCCCTCATATCTATCTTCCAAAAAAAACAAAAACAAAAAAAGGTACAATTATAATAAGTAACATTGTGGATTAATTACTAAGGTTAATTTAGAGACAGTAAATTGCAACTTCATGTAAAAATTCGTAGATATATGTACAGTTATCATAATTGAGAATATCAACTTCTGTAATGTAATTAACCAAGGTAGGTAGATGTAATATAAATTATATAATTCAACCATATCGGAATATGATGTGACAGCAAAAACTACTTTTTATATGAAGTACTACTGATCGATATATATCTGCATTTTTTTTTATCCCCTAAGAGGAATCTGATATAAAATAAAATTAATCTGACATCGATAACATTCCTGGAATATTTTATTTATTGGCTAATTAATTCAGCAGAAGATCTCCCAATATAATGGCGCAGGGTGGTATCTCCAGATTAATTAAGAAAGGTTTGGCAGACTTTGCCAAAGATGGTATGATGGCATCATTCCAATACGAGCCGTCGGATCAAAACCAACGGACGGATGAGATTAACTTCAGAATGCCCCCTTATGATCTAAATTGGGTCGATCGATCGCGCCCGTCCATTTAGATCTAACAATCCAGATTGGAATAACATGATTCTGTTATTCTAAAAAAAATAGCGGACTCTCGGAGTTGCAATGTGTGACCAAATTTTTTTACAAATCGAAAATAAAAATATTTTTTTTATGGAAATAGTAAGATGACACCCAAAATTACACATAGTAGATAGAGCCGATTTTTAAAATCGGTTCCTTTCATTGGAACCGATTTTGAAAATCGGTATCTTCTTTTTTTTCTTTTTTTTTAAATCTGAGATTGCCACATTTAGATCCGAAAAAAAAAAAGATACCGATTTTGAAAATCGGTTCCAATTGAAGGAACCGATTTTCAAAATCGGTAACTACTTTTTTTTTTTTTTTTTTTTTAAATCTGAGATTGGCCACAGTTAAATCCGGAAAAAAAAAAAAAAAAGATACCGATTTTGAAAATCGGTTCCAATTGAAGGAACCGATTTTGAAAATCGGTTCCAATTGAAGGAACCGATTTTGAAAATCGGTTCCAATTGAAGGAACCGATTTTGAAAATCGGTTCCAATTGAAGGAACCGATTTTGAAAATCGGTTCCAATTGAAGGAACCGATTTTGAAAATCGGTACGGATCCCGTGTGGCCATCCCGGGTGTAAAACGGGTGTGGTTTTAAAAAAAAAAAAAAAGAAGATACCGATTTTCAAAATCGGTTCCAATGAAAGGAACCGATTTTGAAAATCGGCTCTATCTAGTATGTGTAATTTTGGGTGTCATCTTACTATTTCCATAAAAAAAAAATTTTTATTTTCGATTTATAAAAAAATTTGATGTGTGACCTCTACCATTTCATGATGAGGGGAAAATCGATATTTTGTATGGACCAAAATCTTTTTTTGAGATAAAGATGAGGGTCAAGCCACTCAAATTTAAATGTCTATAAAAGACTCCCCCCCCCCAATCCGGGTTTCGAACCCGCGACCTCCCACACAGAGAGCGCTGCCCTTAGCCACTAGACCAAAGACTGGTTCTTATGGACCAGAATCTTTGGATCAAGCCGTTTTATCTCCATCATAAAAAAATAGTTATAAAGTTTTAAAAAACTATAAAATTTGGTTCCCTAGTAGATTTGACATAGATATCAAGTTTGGATCAACTATTTAGACACCAGAAATAAACATACAAATCCATAGCACCGACAAAAGTGTGTTTCGGTAGTTTGGTTAATTAACACCGGAAACCTTGCCAATCAATTGGACTACACATATGAACACACCTAACAAATAAAAATAACAAGGTGTAGTGGATGCCATGTTGGGTGCAAACGGAATTCAAAGCTTAGCGCTTGCCAAGGAATCCAGTTTTGCATTATGGAGATTAATTAGAAGTTAATTTAGAACCTTTAAATGATTGGCCCGGGTTGTATGCTAAAATGACACGCGTCTCAATTTACATAGATCAAGGAGGGTGGGAATTAGGAACTTGGAGATTTCAAAAATCAAACCAAGGCATGTGGTAAGGGTTTGAATTTGATGCTATTTTTTGCGTTTTTTCAAAAGGAATTCTGTTTTTTTTTTTTCATTATTATATTTTGTATGTGGCTGCAGCCCAATGAAGATTGAAATTTGATATCAAATATTATATCTATTGTTGGCTCGTTGCCAATTGCCAACTTGTCATCGCTGCATTAAACATGGTTACGGGTTTCAGTTATTTGGCATCAGATCCTTCAAAAATATAACAACATTTTTTTTTTTAAAGAAAATAAGAAAGCTCATATGATAAAGATTTGAGATGGTAAACACTACAATTAATATGTATGGAGCCGTTAATTTTTATAAGAATTTTTTTTTTTTTTGAGATAATGATAAGGGTCAAGCCACTCAAATTTAAATATCTATAAAAGATTTTTTCATCTGGATTTCAAACTTATAAAAGATTTTTTATCTGGATTTCATACTCATGACTGGAGAGCGTTGTCCTTAACCACTAGACCAAATCCCGACTTTTTTTTTTTTATAAGAAATGGTGCTAATAGACATTAATTGCCTCTCTATGGAGTGACACATGTTTAGTCCTGAGAACGACATATCTAAAGTAATTAATTAGTAATATATGTTGGTGTTAGTGAGAGCCCTTTTTTTAAAAAAAATGTGAAAAGAATAACTAAGAACATAAAATTGAAAGCTTAATTAAAAAAAGATAATCTATTCTTTTTATTTATCATGCATTAGGTTTAAAGAGAAACATATATATGTCCGTTTGTCTATTAGTTTGCTACATGCTAATTATTGTACCTTTTTTCTTGTGGGTCTCCAGATTCCAAGTATTAAATTTAAAACACTGACATGAACAAAATTAAAGAAAAATAAAAAAGATATGCATTGTGTAAAAAAGGCACATGGATGATGGATCCATTATTTGAAAAAAAAAATATATTTGCAAACAAGGTCTGAAATTTGAACCAGAGGAGATCAGCAAGCATCCAAATTAAATCAGATGCTTAATTGCTCTGCCGAATCAATGGAATTAGTTTGGAGGCTTTAAGGTATGTTATTAATCATCTTTTGTCTAATGACACTCACTACTAGTCCACTAACCACCACTAATTAAGCAACAACGGTTAGGAGATGCATAATTAGATTCTGTTTAATTTCTATGAAGCCATCTAATTAATTAATTAAGCATTGGTTCTATCTAACTCCTAATTATAACTTCTAACTCCTAAAAGTATCATAGGAATTAATTAATTAATTAAAAAGATGAAGGTAGTTGGCGACAGTTTTAACTTATAAGGTGGAATCAGACCTATAATTAGGGATCTATGTCTATTAAGTACTAATTAACCTTCATTATTGTGTTGCAAATTATACATAAAAGTTTGTTCAAGAATGTAATATATAGCTAACTAGGTTTGGCTCTCCTAAGGACCACCAGTCTCAAGGTACAGGAAAATTAATTAATCAAATAATTAATATTTTAATTTATAATTAAAATTTACTTTTTATATAGTAGGGAACCTTTTGGATTTGATTATATATTTAATATTCTCTTCAATTTGACAAAACTTGTGAATAACATGAAACTTTTCCAAATTATTTATATATTAAATATATAATTTTAGAGTAAATCTACCTTGAGCTTAAGGTTTATAAATTAAATTAAATATATATTTTTATTGTAAATCTACCTTGAGCTTAAGGTCACAGGTGATATATTATACTAATACGTTGAATATTTTTATGAGTTAATTTGAATATTAACACATTCAACATCAATTCTACCGCAGTTGATATCGATTTTGATATCTTAAATTTTGGTATATATTTATGTATGAGTTGCCCTTATAATTCACAGCATTAAATCTTAATTGGAAGCATGCATATATATTTTACTTTACTTTTTGCTTCTATCCTAATTCTTGTAGCTACAGAATGCATGCAATTACCGATGGAAATTAATTAAGCTTAATCAATTGAGCACACAGCTTTTTCTAAGATGCATAGAGCAACGAGTTCTTAATTAGACCTTAATTTACTGAAAATCAGATCTGACTTTGTACGTTTTCTCAACACCCAATTAATTAGTCCTTTGGAAATTGATCGATCTTTGCACCTTTAATTTGACCTGCAATTAATTCGCAGTACTCTGTATTCATCACTTGGTTCTCGAGCATTGCTGTTGGCTGTTGCTGGCTGCAGCTGGTTTTAAATTGATTTGCGTTTGCATTGCTTAATTATCAATTGTCATCGTGCCAGTAACTCAGTTGTAAGTTTAAGTACAGTTGCATTTCAATCAAGGTTTTGGAATTTTCTTTTGTTTTTTTTTTGAACATTTAAGGCTCGTAGGCAACTAATTTCATTCACTTAAAATGTTACATCCACGAGAAAATAAAATAAAATTGTTTCTCAATCTAAATCCAAAAGACACTAAATATCAACCAAAACCTTGATTAGGAATTTTCTAAGCTATCCTCGTTTTAACTATCTACATGTCCAGGGGTGGAGCCAGCCCTCCATGCAGGGGTGGTCCAATTTTTTCGATGGAATATTGTTTTGTAACTATTAAAGTAGGTATATTTTTGTAAATTTTTAAAGGTATATTTGTGTAAATAGTTGTCAGGGTAGGGCCAACTTTGTAAAATTTCTTAGAAAATAAGCGTATTTTTGTAAATTTTTTCTTAAAAAGGGTCATTTTTGTAAAGTTTTAAGAGCATGTTTCTGAAAAAAAATTTCTAGTGGTGGGCACTGCATACGTCCACACATACATAAAATTTGTAACTCTTTTTTTTTTTTTTTTAAATTGTGTAGCACTTAATTCAAATTTTGTAACAGTGTGGACATGTAGACATTAGATATAACCCCAAGGTTTATGCCAGTGGCGGATTTAAATGGAGAGAAGGGGGGAACAATGTTCCCCCATATTTTTCCCCAAATGAACATTTTTATATAGTAATTTTAATGAAATATAAGCCGATTTTTTATAAAATGTATATTTGAACCCCATAAAATATAATAATTATTATACTATTGACCCCCATAATTATAATTTTTAAGCTCTATATAACTACTATACCAATATTGATATTTGATATGACAACTTGAACCCCATTTAAAAATTTTTTGGCTCCGCCACTTGTTTATGCACAGCACACAGCATTATTTTCTTACCAGCAGCATTTGTTTTGACCAAATTCAACGAGTTGTCACAATTGGACCACATGTATCTAACGCCAATATTAAATGATGTCCGTAATAAATTATTTTTAAGAAGTAACAGTAAATTAATGGATAAACAAAAATTCAGATTCTGTAATTGCTCCACCAGTATTATTAATTAGTTTAACTGTTGACCAAGTGAACTAGGGTTGACCTCAGGATTTTGTTGCATAAATTAATAAAAAAGAAACATGTTGTGTTCAATTAATATACTCCAATGGTCCAAATATATATCCAATTAAAATAAAAATCAAGCTTTTTATGATGAGAAATCTGAGTTTCCGATCCGAGTCGGGTGATTTCGAGTCAACAGTCCATTGGTCCGAGTCCGATCCCGATTCGGAGTCTGCGAGCCTTGGTTACAGCATTGTGAAACAAATTTTGATATGTTTAAACTTTGAAATAGTGATTCGAATTGAATATAATCATATCACACTATAATATGTAGAACAAATGCAGTGATATGCTATTTCTTTCCATTATTTCAAATCAAGAAACCTCATAATATATACTTGTCATGAACTTGCCACATTAATTCACCAAACACCACCAAAATTAAAATTACCTACCAGTACAAAAACAGACATATATGCATCACTCACTCAATCAAAAAACATGAAAGTTGACTGCTCGCCCCCACAAATCATGTGTCACAATTTAACTTCTATCTCGCGCGCAATGCACCCATATATGTCGACACGTATGTATGGAAATCATCAGGTACCAGTACTGATCATGAACTGAGAACTGGCTTTCAACATGTACCAGAAAACACAGGAGATGTCTCTGAAAGATTCGGGGGCAATTGAGCGTGCCAGCATAATAATATATATTGTCTAGAGTAATCCCCAGCTAGCATCCATAGAAAAACCCATTCAGGATGTATCTGTTAAGTTTATATTCTGTACACGTCTATGTATGGATGTATTTATGGACTTTTTATTTTCAATGGACGCAGGATGCATGTTTCTCTATTGGCTATGTCATTCGTGTACATGCATTAACAGTTTGGTGTAGTTCAGTTTCATGAGTATATAGGTGCCCAGTACTGTATTTGAGAAATAATGATGCAAGATCATGTTCATGGATGTATGTACTGGTAATCTGAAAACACGTAGAGTCCACCTATAAAGTAAGCCACCCATCCACCGCTCTCTCACAATCTGACACACCCACGTGCATGCATCAATATGCTTGTCACAGTTGCATAAATGTTTTCTGAAAATTACCATAGTGTCTCTGTTTACTAAAAAAAATGATATATGTTGATCGTAAAGATATAAATATTTACTGAAAAATAATAATTGTTTATAAAAAATACAATGGACCGGCGGATAGATAAAAGTGGTGGTCATTACCTAGACTCTATACATATTGTCTATGTCATGTACATATATACATGCATTAATTAACAGTTTGATGTAGTTCAGTCGGTGCCCTGCAGTACTGTGTTTGAGAAATCATGATGCACGATCATGTTCATGTTCATGGATGTATGTACTGGTATATAATCTGATATGGATCGAGTTTCTCTTTTTTTTGAATTGGCAGTACGTACGTAGTTGTTGTTCAAAGCTGCCAGTTGATTCAACAGAACAGCCAGTTGCATGTGTCGATCTGTTGGGAACTTGGAATTTGATTTGTGTACTAATTAATTAACAAATAACAATCATGACATCAGCGTTTTGGAAGTACTGTTGTTGAAATATTCTCAAACATTAATTATATATCAATGTACAATGTATATTATTATTAAGTTATGTTATGGCACGTTTTTGCACCGCCATTGAATCTCTATTTCCAAAAGTTAAATTACCAAACTAATTTACCCAACACAATCTATATATTGAGATTATGCAAAGTACTAAATTTACAATTTTTGAAACTTTTTTTTTAACTATTGTTCAGATTTTTCAAAGATAGGTACTTTTTGATATTGAAATAGTATTATTTTATTATTATTTTTTGTCCATCTTTATAAAATCCAAAAAAATAGTTAAAAAATTCTAAAAACTGTAAAATTTGGTTGTCCACCATATTTCAATATGTAGAATGTGTTGGTTCAATTAGATTTGATATTTGAAATTCGATTTATGAGATTTTGAAAATGGTGATGCAAAAAACCCATTTGCACTGCGGTGCACCATGATAGAACTCATATTATTAAAGGTTGTGTACGTCAACTTCTCAACATATATTTATTATTGTTGTAGTGATGGAGTCGTATGTTATAACGATTTTAAATGCTTCAAGGAAAACATGAAAAGGTTTCGATACTAATTTAATCCAATTAAATTTATAGTAATGATATATAATAGATCTTGAAATCACAAATTAAGAAGAAAACTATACAGAAAATTAAGTCTATTTCTTAAGCATTAAGAAATTTAAGAAAGTTGCAAATTATGGGCAGAACTGACATTTTTTTTTCTTCTCTCTCTCTCTCATCTCCCACGTACGTACCCCTTTTTTCTTGATTTCTTCGATCTACTGGATCTTGAATATTCAATATATATTCACTGTTTATTTTAGTTTCTTTTTGCAAACCAATACTCTATCACCCTTTTTAATCTTCCTCTTTTTTCTTTTTTTTTCCCCTTTTGCTCTTTCTTTTCTTGGGGGGGTCATTCCAGATAACATGCAACTATCAGAATTGGGGTTGGCTAAGTAATTGACTAAGCCTACCTTTTCGGTGATGTTTATAATTGTCACCTCTCCATATTTGTCAATTTGTATATTATACGTAGTATCTCTAAGTTTTTTTGTATGATAAATTTATGAAAAATTCAGAATTATAAATTAAAATTTCAGACGTGACAAATTATAATTTAAGTGTATATATATACTATTATTACTAATTTTCGAGTATAGATTACGTGTATATCACAATTATTTATGGCCACCTATATATGCATTCGAATATTCCGGATCCATTATTAATAAATTATGGGCATATATAAATTTTAAAGTTTTTCTAGAGACTTGAACCTGCGGCGTTATTTTAGAAAAGTGACACCAATTATCTCTATTATTTAAAAATATATTACTTAGTTATTTTGTATAATATTTTATATAGATACGGTACAGAATAACTAGCAAAATAAAACTAATAATGTGAATGTAGAGTTAGACTATTGTGAAAACGTTTGCATCTCGCTCTGAAATGCTAACAGTCCAAATTATACTTTATCATGTCCGAAATTTTGATTTATGGTTCCGATTAAATTCATTATATGAAAATACTAAGGGATACAAAAATTTTCCATTTTCGGAGTTTTTTACAATTCTTTCGGATTTTTATAAATGATTCTAAAATATTAATAAAATAATGCTTGTTTGTACATAAAATTTTAAAAATCCGAAATAAATACTTAAAAAACTCCAAAAATGGAAAATTTTTGTATCCCCTGGTATTTTCATATGATGAATTTAATGGGAAACATAAATCAAAATTTTGGACGTGGCAAAGTATAATTTAGACTGCTATCATTTCAGAGCGAAATGCAAACGTTTTCATAATAGTTATACTCTGTGAATGTATATATACTTGTTTAGTATAAATATTAAAAGACATAAGTTAGTATATAGTATATATAAATTTCGGTATTATCAGTGTATGAGCTCTTGTTCTTTTAAAATTGACAAACTTTACATAAAAATTGTACGCATATAAACCTTTGCGGACGCAGCATATATAGTACATTACGAATTTACGAATTTATGATCACTTCGAAGTGCAATAGTTCAACTACAGATATATATCATATCATATACATACGCACAATAATGTGATGTCATACATGTCTTATTTCGTCTGCATTTAAATTCAACGTTAACTATATATCGTACTTATCCAAATGTATTAAGAGAAATTATCCTTGCCCCTTATCCATCCCTTAGTTAAATTGCTTAATATTCTCTTTTTTTTTTTTCTTATACTCTCTCAATTTTTGAGCGAATTTTTTTCACTATTTCTTCTTTCCTCATGCATGTATAAGTTTTTTTGCATGGTTAAGGATATGCATTTTGACCGTCAAAAGTACTTGTTACATGTTAAAAAAAAAAATTTCAACTAAAAATGTATTGAAAGATGGATAAGGAGGATTTTTTAAGGAGGGCAATTATCACCTCCCATATATCTATTAATGATTCATTCCGAATTCGTATTTATTTACACTTTAAACCAGTGAATTCAAGTTTAAAAGAATCAAATTAAAATCGTGTCATCCGCACATTTTCCGTATCTGCATGTATAATTGTATTGCATCCGTCCAGTAAACGGGTAACAAGAAAAAGAATAATAAGTACATTGTCAACAGCTGCTTAATTATATAGATCGATGTAATATATTTCTCAGTAAAAATATTGTTCAAGTTTGCATTATTGCATATATAGGCCCGTACGTTTTTTTTCGTCATATAGTAATTGTTACCCAAGACCAAGCAAAACTGAACTCGGGATCTGCTGCCGCACTGCCAGATTTGCAGCGCAGATCCGACGGTGCGGTAGCCCTCGAGATCCATGAAAAGCATTGAGTCCGAATCATGAGGTCTACCGCACCGTCGGATCTGCGCTGCAGATCTGGCAGTGCGGCAGCAGATCCAGACTCGCAAAACTGCCTCTCCTTGGAAAAAGTTCACAAAAAAAAAAAATATAGATAAATACCCTATCTATCTATACATTAAATACTTGTCAAAATGACTAACATTACAAAAAAAAAAAAAAAAAAAAAAAAAAAAGAAGAACAAGAAGAAATTATAAAAAAAAAAAAGGAAAAGCACCGAAAGAGAGAGGGATCAGCTGCGGTTGGCCATACCAATGACTCAATGAGAGTCCAAATCTGGTGTGTTATTGTTTAAGAATAACACGACCCTGTTATTCCAATTTGGACCGTTAGATATAAACAAACGACCAATTTAAATTATAAAAGGTCGTTTTAAAATTAATCTCATCCGTCGATTTTGATCCGACTGCTCATATTAAGATAACATGGCCCTATTATATACTACCTCTGTCCCATTTTAGATGGATTTTTTGTAGTTCAAATGAACTACAAAAAATCCATCTATTTTGGGACAGAGGTAGTACTTTGTTAGGATAACAACGGATGTGAATTCATACCAATGGTAGTACCATGCCATGGCGCTGAAATCAGCTGAGATCCAAATCGGATCTCAGAATCCTGAGATCTCGATCTGACGGTTCTCAGAGACCTCGAGATCCGAATTCAGCAGATACAGGTCCTGAAAACTGTCAGATCGAAAACTCAGAGTCCTCAGATCTGATTTGGATCTCAGCAGATACGGACGCCCATGCCATGCCATGGCAGTCACCGAAACGAAGCTAGCTAGCTAAGCTTGTGCCTTGTGGTGGGGCTAATGTAAGTTGTCTTGTGGGTACACTATGTTCCAAATGGTGCCAAGATGGGCTTCTCCTCCCACGTGGATCTGACTCATCCTTTGTACCCAATGAAAGCAACTCGTACCCTAACCCTAGCTAGCTAGTTCCATGCACCCACCCTCTCTCATTCTCTCTCTCTCTAACTCTGTGTGCCATGCAACTAACCAACATATTTTCTTTGAATAACCTGTAGGGTCCACCCCAATCAAGTGCTTACTATTACATAAATGTTTACTGAAAAATGATATGTATTAATCGGAAAGATATAAATGTTTACTGAAAAATATTATTTATTAATTAAAAATACGGTAGATAAGTGGATAAATAAAAAGGGTGGATGTTGTACCTACTACTCTCTTTCTTTCTCATTTTTTTTTATTTATGTTTTAAAGTGCCAATCAATTATTCACCAGCAACAGAATGGGGCATATGTGAAAGATGTCATTTGCTTAATTATATATGTTCTTTTTCATGTATATTTTAAGGATGTTTCGTACGTTGTGTGGGGGCATGTGTGTGTGTCATCCATTTTGTTTTTATTCACAGAGTGTATGACATGGTGACATAGGCTACACATGCATGTAATTAATCCCATATTTTTATTTGAGTATAAAAAAGGCACTTTTAGTTTATTTTATTTTTTTAATCTAATTGTTGTTCGAGTTAATTAATTCCAACCAAATTTCAAAAAGTCAATTATATACGGCATTAAATTAATGTTCTCTTTAATTTTCACATTATTATTTTGAGAATGAAACCTAACTCTTGTTTGTGGACCTTGAAATATGTACTTCTTGATCCCAATTGATCTATGAACCATTAATTAGTAGTGCTCATAATCAAGATCCTCCTTGTCAATAATTAAAACTTCATGTAGACTGATCAATGATCATTGTAGGTTATTTTTAGTACAAGGAACAATTAAGAACTTGATTGTGCTAAAATATATTTTGTTGAACAACATGATTTAACAATTTTTTAATTACTTGTCTATTTTACAAAATCACACAATTTGAATTTCACACTTGTCTTGTGAGAGTGTCTTTGTAGGTTATATAAAACATCAAGACTTGATCAGATCGAGCATTCCAATAAGTCATGATATTGATATTAATTTAGAATTGATTAGAATCCAAATTTAGAAGAAAAAAAAATCAATCAAATTTTAGTTAAAAAATTTTCAAAATATTCCTTGAGTTGTAGCTTTATAACTCTACAAAAAAAAAAATGCACACCATCAATTTGAGTTTTTTTTTTTTTGGTTTAGGACTCACCATAAGATATAGTGAGCTTAAAACTCAGCATAATTAGTAGATTACTAACTCATGTAAATTCATATGCTACAGATGTTAAAATTTTGTTTTCACTTTTATTTTTATTTTATATTTTTGTTGGGTTTTATAAATAATTTAAGTAAGCTTTTAACCTACTTACCTCCCCAAAAAAAAAAAAAAATTGTTTCTAAGTGTCCTATATGGAAAAGTTCTTCAGATAGGGGCCGTTTGGCAAATCAAGGAATAGCGGTAGAATAGTGTTATTGGATTAGTAAAAGTGGAAGAGTAACTTTTGGAAGAGTGAAAAGAATAGTATAATCTTGAGCTATTCGGAAGAGTAAAAATGTTGTTTGGCAAATCATCATTGGAATAGTCATATGATGATATACATATTATATTGAAAGCTGCTATTCTTCATTCAAATTTCAATACTAATCCGCTATTCGACCAAATGGTTGGAATACCGGATTAGCTATTCTTGTACACTATTCTAAGTTTCTAATTTGTGTTTGGCATGGACTTTTGATTGGAAGAGTGTGCTATTCTACTATTCCACTTGATTTTGACGGTGCCAAACAACCCCATATATATGAGTGAGACCCAAGTTTAGCATTGTAGAATTGAGAGTTTGCAAAATTGTTGCCGTGATTCCAACTACTTGTTCTTGTAGACTTTATATAGGACTAGGCGGCTACCAAAATTGATAGATCATAGATATATTCGAAAAACAAAGTAAAAATTCACAACAAACAATCAAACATAGAAGATAAGAATATGCTTTCCCTCTGGCTAGCCCCGAAGGTGGATTTTGGAACTTGGAACAAGAAACTGCGAAAATCTAGATGTGCATAATCGAAAGAAAAGCGAAATAATTGATTAGAGGGTTCATCTGCTCCCAAAAAAAAAAAAAAAGAATAATTATAATAACAAAAATAAAATGATAATGATGATGATGATCTCCTTTCAACTAGTGCTCTTTTTTTTTTTTATTGTTGAAAAAGAATAGTTAAGAGTATATCTGTACAATATTATTGAACCTCTAACATATAGCAATAGTGAACACAGTTTTTTAAGATATACAACATCGCTCTGGAAAAACAAATATGGATCATAGTTGATCGTACTAAATAATGCAGAGTGAACGGGATGTTTATTTGCTTCCAAAATAATAAGTGTGAATCGTGAAAAAAATTATATATTTTTTTATGGATTTATGAAAACAATTATCTTTCTAATTGTAATATTATGTTGAAGAATACCGTCTTTGGACAAATATTTTAAACTCAAGGGTCCATTGGTACAATTCATAAAAATTTTTCAAGTTTTCATCGACTCATTTGTGGACATTGATTGCATTAGACAAACCCGTATATATTATCTTCACGATGAGTCTTTTTTATCTTGTCGGATGAGACGAGGAATAATAATTATTGGGCAAAGAAATGACAAATGAAAACAAGAAAAGGAAAAGGAGTTTTGTATATTTGGTGAAAGAAATTAAAAAGGGTGATGTGATGCGGATACTGGTTTAGAGCACTCCATTGACTTAGTGGTAGCTGCTATTAACATAGAAAAAGAAAGGCCAGTGATACTATGCCGCAAACCTTGCCTCCACAATCCTGTGATGAGGTGGTATGTGGGTCGGAGGGTTATTTTTGTAAATTTTTTTGGGTCGGAGGGATACTTTTATAAAATTTTTAAGATATATTTGCATAAATATTTTTCAAGGTCGGATCAATTTTGTAAATTTTCTTAGAAATAAAGTATATTCCTGTAATTTTTTTGCCAGATAGATGTGCTGGGGGCAATGGCAGGGGAAATATATAAATGACACCAGAGGTAGTGTAGCTGCCGTAGCAGTGAGGCACACACACTAACACAATGAATTCATTGATTTGTCACTTGTTTGTGACCAAAAAAATTGAATGGCCCATGTCATAGTCCATGTAAACATGTATGTATGTATTAACTTTATTGTTGTTAGGTCTTTCCATTTGGTTCTTGACCTTTTATCAAAATGTGAAATAACCACTTTAATAATTCATAATTATTGGTTCCAAATTTGGGTTGTTATACATTTCGGTATATGTATAGGGTGATGTCTAGTGTGCTCAATATTTGAGTCCACATGTCCACAATTACAAAATTTAAAGTAAAAGTTATAAAATTTGAAACAAGAGTTACAAAATTTATGTATATGTGTGGACATGTATATAGTTAAATTGTGGATACTTGGAAATTTTATATACTATATACTAACTAGAGCGATGCTTCTATAGTATATACTGCGTCCTAATTAAATTCCTAATCAATTGGTGCTCTAAGAAACGAAATCAAGTGTATATTGGGCCGGGCCCAATTGGGCCCAAAAGTGAATCCAAATACGGCCTGCCAACGGCCCTTGAAATGTTAAGAAAACTAAATCCCGGCCCAAAATTAAACAATCCGGATCTGGCGAACTAAACCGGATCTCTACTTAAACGGACGGCGGCGATCAAATCATCATACCGTAGCGTAGCATAATTCTATCTGAACGAAATTCAATCCCAACCGTCCAATTTCAATCTAACAGCTCATAAAATCCATCTCTGTCATCATCATTTCTTTACAAAAAGGAAAAGACACACAAAAACCATATCCCCTGCTGTACTTCACTATGCAGTTCACAGTGTCAACCGTTGGATTGTCCGCAGATTCGTGTCAGCACGGATCTCAAGACGATCCAACGACTGCACAATGCAGTACAGCAGCAGGGGATGAACACACTCACTTATCTTTCTTATCTCGTCTCACTTCTTCACTTCCCTTGAGACTGAGAGCTGCTCTGCATTCTCCAATGGCGAAAGTCACTGCCTTTCGACCCCAAATCCTCCTCTTCCCTCGCTCGTACACTCTCTCTTTGTCCAACAAGAAACCCAAGATTTTATTCGCTTGCTCTGCTCCCCACCCATGTCTTGGTAGTACTGTCTGCTCCTCCCGGCCGAATTGGTCGCCTGTAAATGTCCCTCGTGTTGCTTCTGTTGGTTCTGAGAGAGAAGAGGAGGGTCCTGGGGATGAATTTGTGGTGATCAATTTTTACAAGTTTGTGTTTGTAGAAAATCCCCAGGGTGAGGTCACCAAGCACATGGAGTTTCTTCAGGTATCAACATTGGCATTTTGTTTTAATTTTAATATTATAAATTAGCTAATGTGTTTGTGTATTTTGGCACACCATGTATAATTTGTTGAAACTACCATAAACAGGTTTTAAAAATCTACTTTGCAATTTGACTTGAAATTAAAGCAGATGCTAGCAATTTATTGATTTATTCTATACTGGTTTTCTCTTGCTAGGGACGGGACATACACGGTCGCATATACATAAATGAGCAAGGGATCAATGCACAGGTACAATCATTTTCTTATTTGATATATTTTAAAAGTTTGTAGATTTGTGCTCACTTGATAGTCTCTACATTAATCTGTTATGTCAAATATACATTATGTTGGTTATAACGATATTCAGAATCTAATTTGTCTAAAATTTATGAAATTTATGTGCAGTACAGTGGTCCAAGAAATGATGCAATTGCATATGTGGAGTTTTTGAGACGAGACCCTAGGTTTTCTGATATTCTAGTTCAGACCTCGCCGGCGTTAAATGGGCATGCTTTCCCTCGGTTGAAGTTGCGATATAAGTCTTCACTTCTGCAGGTGTCTCTTATCAGCTTAACTTTCTTTCCGCAAGTTAAAATAATTATGTCTACACTTCCAGTGATAACTATATCATCATCATCTTGTGTGCACTTACGACCAGATGCAAACAATGCATGGATTAATAGTCCAATAGCTGTTTTATTTTTAACCTAGAACCATTGAGCAAACCTAGCACTATACTTTGTTGCGGATAACTTTTTTAAAAAGGTTCTCGGTAGAGGTGGCAAATCAGGCGGGTGGGTCGGGTTCGGGTTCGGATCGGACAGGTCGGGTCAGTTTGACCTTCTGGAAGAATCTCGGGTCAGGTCGGGTCGGGTGATGGGTGGGTCGGGTCGGTTCAATTTTAATATCGACTTTTTTGGATCATATGTTGATTTGAATTGCATTGCATGTTGTTTGATCTTGGGTCGGGTGGGGTTCGGGTCAGGTCGGGTCGGGTCGGGTCGGGTCGGGTCAGTTTGACTTTCTGGAAAATGCCGGGTCGGGTCAGGTTCAAGTCAGGTCGGGTCGGGTCGGGTTTTTGCCACCTCTAGTTCTCGGCCTATACGTATATAAAAGGGAGATGATCAGTTCTTTGTCAGTTTGTTATGTAATTATGTCAATGCAAACTGCCATGACATTTGTCAAATTTGGTATTTCAGATGGAGGGAGGCATTTCTCATCTTCCGGTGTTGGACCCTGCCATGCGGGCCACACCATTGTCTCCGTCGGAGTGGAAGGCACGACTGCAAGAAGCTGGAAATATTGACTCTACATCAAATGTTGCACAAGACTCTGACTTACAAAAGAGAGTTCTTCTACTGGATGTCAGAAATGGTAATTGTTCTCACTTCTTCTACTGAATGAGTGTGCTCTCCTCTGGTTCTTGTATCTGCTTGTTTTTGCATTTAAAAGATTAAATTATATTACACTTCTAAAATTAAAACCAAATTAACCTTATACAATTGACCAACTATTAGATTTCAGTCCAGATGAGTGTACCAGAATGTATATTTTAATTTGAGCTTCTAAAAACATCACATTGCTGCACGTATGACTCTACTTCTTTATTCATAAAGTATAACCAGAAAGAGAAGCCACCAAAGCCGATTCAATAGGTCCAATTATTGTGTATCTCTAATGTTCTGATATTGTAATTCTGTCTGAAAAAAGGGTATGAATGGGATATTGGACACTTCGAAATGGCTGAAAGGCCAAATGTGGATTGTTTCAGAAGCACTTCTTATGGTCTTTCTGATGAGGAGGTAAGGTTAGTTCTATCATTTTATTGTAATATATAAGAATTATTCCTGCTAATTCTTGAAATTAAAATTTAAAAGATGAGAGAAATAATGTTTTCTATAATTTTATTTTCTAATGTCGATTCTATTCTCTTGCTTGCTCTTCTCAACTCATTTTCCTATTACTTTAATGTAGGCTGTTGACCCCCACGATCCATTAACTGGGGTAGATAAAGAAAAAACAGATATACTTATGTACTGCACAGGTGGTATACGCTGTGATGTCTATTCCACAGTTCTTAGGTATTGCCTCAGACCTCTATTGTTCCTATATAAATATGGATAAAAGAGCAAAATAGTCCAACTTATCCCCATTACCTACAGTAATGCATACTAACGAAAAATGAATAAAAAATAAAAATATTTCAATCTGATCATTTATTTAAAAACCAATTTCCAAAATGGCCACAATGCAGGGATCTTTGTTGTCCTTAAATATCTCTCCTCAGTGCAGCTAGATTTGTGCAATTCACTCTTAAATTACCTTTTTTTTATATAAAAAGTTGAATTAGAGGATCTGAGTAGATGGAAAGGATAAGAATGAGATGAAGTGGGAGCTACTTATTTAATGAGTATAATGCACCAAAATCCATTTGAAGAATATTTAATTCATTTTAATATCTTTTTCTTGAAAAACAAGTAGTGGAAATAAAGAGGATTTGAGTAGATAGAAAATGGTATAAGAATAAGATGAAGCTGGAGGTACCTATTTTATTGATAATTTAAATACACCAACAGGCATTTGATGGCTAGGTGTTTTTGCTAGCCTTCTGAATTTCAGATTGTGTTTAGAGCGACCTGACCTATATTTGAACTCTTACATTTGATTTTTCACCTTTAATGTTACAGGAAGAAGGGCTTCAAAAACTTATATACATTAAGTGGCGGAGTTTCAAATTATTTAAAAACCGAAGGTCCAAATAAATGGGTTGGAAATCTCTTTGTTTTTGACTCTCGTCTCGCTTTACCACCTGGAAGATACCAATCACATGAAGATGCTGAAACTGGGCCGCAACTGGAAAAAGAGAGCAGTGTTGCCCTTGGGAAGTGCTATGTATGCGGATCCCACTTGCAAGAGTTCCGGCATAGGAATTGTGCCAATCTCGACTGCAACCTGCTATTTCTGTAAGCTACTAACATTGTATTTACATGCATTTTCCTTTGTTCTTATTTAATATACGGCTGTAGTATTAAATGATTTTGCATTATCTTGATGAATCAATCTGCAGAAATGGCAATAGACCGCAATTTATTTAACTTCTGTTTATCTTTATGTGCACTACAAGGTGTTGTGCTTCATGTCTGAGCGATTTGAGAGGGTGCTGCTCTTCGGATTGCACGTTAGCACCTCGCCTCAGGCCCGTCTTGCCTGGTCACCAATTATATGATAAATGGCATATTTATCGAGACGGAAAGATTACCGAGGAAATAAATGCTTAGCCTTTCTCTACTTCTTTGTGATGCAACATTCATTCATTCATTGCTTACCATTCATCCTTCCGATACTTTCAAAACAGGTAAATTCTTTCATAATCCTCAAAGAAAAATATATATATATATATATGTACATGTATATGTCGCTTTGGACTAGGTCTGTTAAAACACTATACATGTCTATTGTGAATTTCAAGGACAATACCTTCTGACCATTTCTCATGTTTTGCAGGGTAATTGGTTACCGGATATGATGCCAAGAGCCTTATTGTAATGATTTATGTTCCTGTACCAAACATTCCATGGACTTATGAATTATTTTGACATAAGCTTGTAGCATATACATTCATGTACGACATGCATCTTGTCAAGCTGTCCCGTTACAGAAAGTTGCCACCAGTATATTATGAACTTCCCGAAAAGTTTATTTATGTAATTAACTTTCATTAAATAAAATCATAAAAATTAGTTCCAGAATTGGACAAATTAATGTCGGACTGACTGGACCACTTTCTTTCAGCAAATACTTGTCTATCCTATCTACAATGCTGCGGTCCAGAGGACAATTCAGGTTTCAGCAAAACAAGTCGTTCGTTAAATGCCATTAAAGGTAATTAAGAACATGTATTTAATGATATTGAGAATTTATCGAAGTTGACTTAGTCATAGAACCCCCACAAACAAGATGATAAAAAATAAATTAATTAATTAAAACAAAATAAAATAAATAAGAAATAACAGATACAAGGGACAAGAAGAAAAGAATGAAAAAAAAAATTGCCCACATCTGAAAAACAAGATTCTAGTCTCTGTAAATTCTCATTTGCCTGAGAATCGGAACCTGAATAGATACCTTCAATGAGATGAGATCTGAGAAGGAACCGTTTCGAATTCAGGAACTTAACGTAGGACTGATCTTTTTACAAGTATGTTAGATTGCCAATAACAACAGCAATACCTAATTAAAATCATCTAAAACAAGCACGTAAAACACTTGAAAAATACAACATAAATACCATAAACGCACTCTCCAAGTTTTGCATACTCCCATCCGTTCTGCATACCGGCTGGTACGGATGACGGTACGACATGGTACACAGGAGAAGGCACAAAATATTGCTGATATGAAGAAGGGCCGGGTTGCTCCGAAGGCAACGGTGGAGCCGATGGTGTTGTTACTAACCATGGTGGTGAAGTATAGATAATTTTGCAGGAACTGCAGTTGCAGCGAGCGCGCTTGCAGGGTCGTTGGTTTTGCGCGGATGATTGCTTGCATTTGTTGGTCCTCTTTCTCTTGAACATGGACCAGATTTTCAGTTTCTTGAGAGCTCTGATCATGTTGGGTATACTGAGAAGCTGACTGTTCTGATGTGCTCAAAAGTTTCCTGAGAATGGTTGATGTAGTAATGATTTACTGGAGTTTGAGAAGATATATGGGGTAGGTAGTATGTTTCTGGGGCTGCCTATTTATTTGAATGTGGAGTTTTTCAGGTACCCAAATTGTCCCCTATCTAAAAGGTTAATAGTGAACTTTAAATGTACTTATAAAAGTTAATCAGGAAGCAGAAAGGTCAGATCTAGATCTGAAATTGAATTGAGGACTGAGAAAAGCTACAACCAGTACAAAAATACTAAAATCTTAATTTTGGTAATTAACTTTATTTTATAAATCATAGTAAAATTTAGATATTATATAATTAACTCCTAACTTTTATTATATCCAAAAGGAAAGTTTCCTGTTTGTTTGGGAAAATAAATAGTGGCATGCTGGCATACACAGTTCAATGTTAATTAACATTGTTTTTAAGATGTGGACCTACAAGGAGTGTACCTATCAATTTCTCCATGAATAGTTGAAAAATATGAAATGAATTAAACGTTGCATATGATATGACCGTTGGAAAATTTGCCTTTCTGTGGTCCCTTGAAGAATTAAAATTGACCTTTTATCAGGCAAGAGAACATGCCCTGCTTAAATAAACCTTGTCCAATCTGTTTAAATTAAGAGATATGTTATAATCAGGAAACCCCAGTTAAGACCATGTTTAGTATATTAATCCTTACTCCAAATTTAAGGAGATTGGATTTTTTGATATGAAAGTTCTATTTTCCTCAAAGAAGAAACCTCAGTCATTGGTTGTTTACTTTGATCACCGCCGTTGACGTACATTAATGTCTCGACCCATTAAAATTTAAGGCCCATATCAGTTTCTTCACAAGGGATGAGCTTTCGGCCCTTTATTATAAGATATAATAATTTCAGCCTAAAGCAAGGCGTGAGCTCTTTACTGGTCATGAAACACATTCACAAGCAACATAGTGGAAACAAAATTACAATTAGTGCGAATTAAATTGCAGATAATCTCATTATAAAGAGAGATTACAGATAGGAACTAATTAGCACAATTCTGGATTTCTAACTTTGCTCTTTACAACAGTGACAACATTTATACAGCACACACTGATACTATTTAGCATGAAAGTAACACAAACCTGACAACCGAAAAGCTACAATTCAGCAAACAAAATCAGGTTGTTCTCCATTAACACAGAAATTACTAGAAATTCCCAATTGTGTTTTGTAGTTAAGAGTAACCTGCTCTCCAATTTCTAAAGTCGAACGCTATCATGCGTCGATAATTATATCATCTGTACTTACTCCTGGAAAAGAGATGGTTGTTATCTCTCTTGTTACTCCTGCGACCCTTCACATGCACCGAGAAATCTCTTGTTTTAACTCTGACATGGTGGCGGCTTCTACCGTTGCTCCCGTACCTCCTCTTGCCGTTTGAACTCAGCCTTCTCAGGTACAGAGATCTTCTCATGTGATGATCCTTTCTTCTATCGCGAAGTGATCTTCTCCTCCTGTACCAAAATGTACAGATCAAATTTTATTTTTTTTAACAAATATATGTGGTTTTGAAAAAAAAAAAAAAAATCTCCGGATCCAAAATTATACCAGTTTGCTACTGGTAAATCAGAAGGTTATTCACCTGTAAACTTCGATGCTTCTGTCTGAAGAAGAATCGTCACCATAGCCCGAAGTGGACCCTTCTTCCAAGTCACCGAATCGGTGTCGGTATACACGTTTTGTGTTTCTCAGTTTGTACCAAAGAAAGCATGAGATCTCTTCCATGGCATTAAAATAGGCTTTGCATGTTACACATGACATCTTGAAGCAGTTTCGACATACACATTGGAATATACCAACTTGGAATAGGAGATATACAAAGAACATAGCTACAAGAAAAGAAAAGGGGAGGATTAAAATATGAAACAAACTTAAAAAGTGCAAGAAATTATTTGAGAAAGAGTATATCTATGGCTCTGTTGATTGTGTTGCAATCTTAGTTAAGTGATGTCATACTTTTATTTTTGACTTCCTAATAAAAAACAGCCGACCATCATCAGCCATTTTTTAAAAAAAAAAATACTGACATATAACTATGTCATGCAACTTAATTTGCCAATACTACAAACACACTAATTTGAAAAAGATGCTGCTTCCAATTTATACCCAGTAATTTGAGAAATTTTCAGTTTAGAAATAAAAACTACATCTCAGATCTGAAAAGCCTTTTTGGCATTCTTTTTTGATGTAGCAGGCGAAATGCCTACTATATTTTTTTTTAATTAAAATAAAATGAGAATTACAGATACAAACTGAGTAGAAGATAAAAGATACAGATTGAGTAGAAGATAAAAGAGAAGATACAGATTGAAAAGCATTCTTAATCCTAGTGAAGGCTCATTTAGGCTTAATAAAATCATATTCCACGCCTAAAAGCTCGATTAAAAATGCAAGAAAAGAACACAACTTGAATATGGCAATCACCTAATAAAGGGCAGTTGCGAAACAAATGGGGGGTACAGAAAAAAAAAAATAAAAATAACCAAAGATAAAAAAAAAAGAGGGGATAAACTTACTTATGAAGGAGAGAATACACACCATGAACAACCTGAACAGGCTTGAAATACAGAGATGCTCCAAGAAGCACGGTATGTCCCATGTACCAGCACACACACCACTTCATACAATCATAGTAAAACAAGTATGATAATATATTAACATTAGAAGCATCAGACCTCTGTACATTTTTAAGAAGTGCTATGATTCAGGGGTGATTGGCTTACTCGCAATTAGCACCGAAAAGAGCCTTGAAAGGGGCACTAATCGAGTTGCCAAGAACTCCACCTAATCCACTTGCCGCTCTGCTAACTGCTGCTCCCATTATGTATCCGTCATCAAATTATACTCTCGATATAAATTAAATCGACAGTCGGTACTCAGATACTTATTTATTCCTGCTAAAACAATAGTATTATGATATGACTTACAATTTTACTAGAAACAATGCACAGATCCAAACTTCACATTTCAATATTTTCACAAAGAACTATTTAAATGAAAACAGCCCTTAATCAAGTGACAAGAACAATACTTTCTTTTGAGTAGTTGCATGATGGACATTTAAATTTTATTGTGATCCCCATCTTTTTTATTTCAAATAAAGAGAAAGCATAAACTTGTTAATTCACAGAATATGTCTGGAGTTCGACTTCTATTGAACTACAAAATTGGGATTTACCAGTTTAAATTAGGGGCAAAAAGAACCATTATGAACACTTCATTTGATCAATTTAAATTGGAATTTTCCATTTTTTTCTGATACGAAACAGTGTTCCACACAGTCAACCAAACCCAGAAATGCATATTAATATACAAAAGAATTTGCAGAGGAAGGACAGGGAACACTAACCAAACCGAACAGTCAATGGTTGGATGAGTGAAGTTTTCTATGTACAGAGAACAGAGACGGGAGAGAGAGAGAGTATCGTATGTATGGCCTCTTTTAACTCTCCAGCGTTGTTAAGAGTGAACAGTGGCGAATACAAAGAGGAGTGAAGAGTGAAGTCAGTCGGGGACTTCAATTTTACATCATAGAAAATCGTAAGTAGGCCTATTAAAGTCATACTGGAGGGCCGCAGTGGTAAATAGGGGTGGCAATGGAACGGAACGGAACGGAAATGGCGTGTTCCGTTGAGCGTTCTGTTATAACGGACGGAACTAAAATCCATTCCGTTGAATGTTCCGTTATAACGGAACGGAACGGAACAACGAAAATATGTGGAAAATACGTGTTTAGAGCGGAACGGAACTGAAGTGGCGTGTTCTGTTTCCGTTCCGTTATAACGGACGGAACCAAATTTTCTTCCGTTTCCGTTCCGTTATAACGGACGGAACCAAAATCTGTTCCGTTTCCGTTCCGTTATAACGGAACAGAACGGAACAACGGAAAAACTTGTTCCATTGCCACCTCTAGTGGTAGATGGATAATTAATGTCTGGGCCTTTAATCATACGCGTGATTGTCCTCTACTGCAGCGATGACCTTTAGATTAATAGGGGGCTTTTTGAGATTGTAGTTAGCACGAATCTTAAAGCAATCGGATGGCTCATCTGCCGAGTACCAGCGGCGTTAACAATTTGACATCCGGTTGACTATTTACTTGATTTGACTTGAGTTGACTCCCTTTCCTTGACTGTCAAGAAGTCCAAGCTCACCTTCAAACTTTCAATTAGATTTCTGATTGTTATATAACTCCCTTCCTTCCGATTTAATATTCCCGGGCTCCGATGTTGCTTTTCTTAATTTCGGCGGCCGCGGCGGCGGCGGTAAATGCGCAATTTTCCAAGGTTTTCTCAATATCTAATGCTCACTTTCTTGTTCTTGTTAATTATAATGATCAGTTTCTATTATTGTATTTTTTTTTGGAATTTTCTGATTATGATAACAAAATGTTTGTTTTCTTTTAGTTGATTAATGATGCTTGTCTTTTAATCTGCTTTGCTTGCAGCTTGTTGAATAAATCTCAGTACAGCAACAAGCGACCTACTTTCAAACAATACCACCAGCAACAACCATGGCTTCTCGTTTCTGGGTAATTTTGCAGTTCTAACTCTAAAATTAATTCTTGCAGATATCAGTTCAATTTATCATTTTATATTTTGCCTGGTCTACCCATAAAAATTATATAGGAAGCAATGCATGCAGGAAATAGGTGACAAGAATATTATGAATGGCGAAAATAAGCTTAAGGATGGTGTAATTTGTATAGTAAATATCAAATTGTCATGTGATTTGTTGAATTAGCTTGTGTGATTACTCGTTGCTCTTAACTATAGTAATTAATTATAACATCTTCATTATATATTCCCAATCAGTTAATTTGAAAGCCTTTCATTTTGTTATGTTTCCTCCCTCAGTCCCTCATCAATCTTTGTATATTAGTTAGTATGAAGAACATAACAAACTTATCACATAGACTTCTTGGGTACTTGTGGAATTAGCTAGAATTAAGATGGTTGATGACAATATAATATTATAATTACTTCAACAAAATATATTAATCACTATACCTCTCTTCTTGTATTCAGGCAAACAGCGAGTCGGAGGAAGAAGAGGAAGTAACCATCACTGATGATGAGGGTCAGGAGGAGGAGTCAGCCACTGCCTCTTCAAGCAACGTTATCGGTGTCAACCGTTACCATGTAGGATATGCTAATGCCAGTGACAGCGATGATTCCGGTACTCAGCGCAGAGTTGTCAAGTCGGCTCTGGAGCGGCGCTACGAGGAGATGCAATCCACTGTCGAGCAACTCCGCAATGCCGAAAGGAACAATGATTGGGTCAGCCTTGGGGACTGTTTTGACAATCTCAACAAGCAGCTAGCGAGGGTGTCCCGTGTTAACAAGTCTGACGAGGTCCCGGCAATCTACTCAGAGGCCCTTGTGCTGCTTAAGGATTTTTTGGATGAAACACTTGCGAACGAGGCGGCGAAGAAGAAGATGAGCAGCGCCAATGCCAAGGCACTCAATTCTTTGAAGCAGAAGCTCAAGAAGCATAATAAGCGGTACGAGGAGGCATCTAAGAATCACTGTTCAAAGTGTATGGATGAAGTGACGAAGAACGATAAGCAGCATGCGAAGATTGGTATCGAGAGAAAAAAAGACAAAGAAATGGCCGAACTGCTTCTGAAGGATCCTATTAAGATCAAGATTTGGGAAGAATTAAATGAAAACCTTAAGAAAGCAGTTGCTGCCAGGGGTAAAATGGAACGTGTCGAGCAGATTGAACAGTTGGCCTGTTTGATCCCGAAGGCGACGACACTTGTGCAGAAGTTAGAGATTTTACTTAGTGTCGTATCGGCTCAGTTTGATTACCTTCTGGGATGCATGCCGGTTGGTACATGGAAGCAGTGTGCGACGAACATGTTACTAGTTCTGGATATACTCAATGAGTTCCCATACATTGAATTGAGTGAAATCGATGTTGCAAGTAGTTTGGTCGCGTTTCTGGAGCGGCTTCACTGTGAGTTCATCGAGAGCCTCCGGTGCAGTGACCCTTTGCAAGGCTCGGGGATGAACCCTTGTTCATGGTTGTGGCCCAGAATGTGCAAGTCTACCTCGAGTGCATTGAGGATTTTAACTCAGCAGCAAAAGTTGCTATGCGCCGTGTTGAGTTGGTTTACTACAAGCCCCGGGAGATGCGATGCTCAAGCGGAAGCGTAGTGCCGAGGATGGAGAATGGAAGCAAGAAAATCAGGAGGTTTGCACGGGTCCGCCAGATGTTGTTCGTGTCCCTGAGGTTGTGCCGAGGAGGCCCACCTTTCCAGAGAGCAGCAGAGATTTTATGGATGCGTTGCTGTCACTGATTTACGAATACGGGGATGATCGTAGTAAGGCCAGGGCTATGCTTTGCGATATTTACCATCGTGCCATCTCTGACGAATATCCAGTGGCGCGGCAGTTGCTGTAGATGAGTCATTTGCAGGGTAGCATACAATCGATGGATATTGCCTCGCAAATTTTGTTTAATCAGGCAATGGCGCAGCTCGGATTGTGTGCATTTGGGGCTGGTCTGATAAGTGAGGCCCACGAGTGTCTGACCGAGTTGTATCAATCGGGGAGGGTTAAGGAGTTGCTTGCTCAAGGTGTATCACAGAGCCGTTGCCATCGCAAAACCGCTGAACAGGTATGAATTGAAAGGATTCTTTTCTTTTGTAATCAACTAATTATCTGGTATGGTAATCCTTTGTTAAAGTTTTATACAGATAGTATTTTATTTTAGGCTTAATTTTTTATATGCCCCTCAACTCTTACTCAATTTCTTATTTCTCCCTCAACTCTTCTATATTTCTTATATCTCCCTCAAGTGTTATAACTAATTTCATATTTACCCATCATATCAATATTGTTGGTCAAACAAAGTAGTAATGTATAATTTTGTAGTGAAAAGACAAAAATGTCCCCTTCCTATACCATGCTCATTACGTTTCTTTTTTTATTTTCTTTACTGTTGGTGTTTTCCTGATTTTGTCATTAAAAAAACTTTACAATCCTTTTGTTATTTTATCTTTTGTCTCTTTTAAATAGTCAATCAGGATTTTAATTGTCTCAATATGCATGAGTTGTATTATAGTATTACTCTTACTATATTATTTTTTATCTCAGTGAATGATACAGAGTGGTACCGTCCATCAGTTCTGAAATTGCTTTGCGGTTCCACTTTTTTGTAATTGCTTCATAATCTCAGATGTATAGATAAAGAATCAGTAGATAGAAGCAACACAATTTTAGTAGCATATATATAAGCCCCCCCAACAATCCATACAATCGTTAGAAAGGATACAGGGTTGTCTCGTAAAAAAATAAATTTGGTTTTAAATGTTGGATTATGACCGGTGTCTTTAATTGTCGGAGGTGATTAATCAGCTTGCAAGAAAAAAAGAGAGACGATAATTTACACTGCAGCCAATTTTCTTGAAAAAATTCTCATACTGGTATGAGATGGGTTTGTATATGGCTTGCAACAAATTGCTACTCAAGATTCTCTTATGAGCAAAACACAGGTCATGTCTCACAAAAAAATTTAAGGATAATGGGATTTGATGGGAGAATATATGAAAGCCAAGATGATAAATTAGTTTTGTATAAATGTAAGAAGCACCGGATTTTGTCCAAAAGAAAACAAGAAGAAGAAGAAGAGAAGAAGAAGAGCAGAAAAAGGTAGAGGGTATTTTTGTCCATTTAGGATTATAGATAAATATTTTACAACATAATATTTAGATGGGTAAATAAGAAATTGGTTGCAAGACTTAAAGGGTAAATAAAACATATTAAAGAGTGGAGGGAGAAATAAGAAATTGAGTAAGAGTTGAAGGGTATATAGAAAATTAAGCCTTTATTTTATTTTAGTTCATTAAATTACTCTTTTTATTTGCAAAGACGTATGCTAATAAAATTAATGTTTAAGTTACCATCTTACCCAGATATTCTTTATCAAGAGGAATCATAACGTGAAGGAATGTCCTAAATCCTGACTGGAATTAGAACCTGGAGTGCTTCAACTAGTGGCGAAAGATGGTATAATTCTTTTGAGAAAGTTCAGCAGTAGTCAGGATATTTAAGTCAGAGTCTTCAGAAAAGGGTAGACATCGATTAAGAAATTAATAGATTTATTTCAAGGTAATAAAAAGTTTTTAGAGAAATGGATTTCAAGGGCAAAGCGTTTTCTTTTCGATATTCATCGTAAGCATCAAGTATAGAATCGACATGACCCACGCTGCGCGCCTCTCCTCTTCATTCAAATTGCTAGGGTAAATGCTTTCCATTGCAGAACGTGGCGGATCCAGGAGCAATATGAAAGGGGGGCCGGGGAGACGAGTCATGATTCTAACGTTCTAAGGTTTAATCCTAAAGGGAATTTAGAGAGGCCAGTTCATAATCAAAACGATAAAAAAATAACTATTATAATATATGACTTTTATATATATTCAACAAAATAATTATGATTAAGAGTTAATTGTATGCTTAAGTAACAAAATATTTAATTTGTTAACTATTTGTCTATGTTTGACATAAAAAAATGAATTTTGGCATCAAATTAATAAAAATTTACATCAGATATAAACTTGAGTTAAACCAAAAAAATCGGGGTTTTACAACTTCTACCGGGTGAGGTCTATAAACTTGAGTTAAACAAAAAAAATCGGGGTTCCACAACTTCTACGGGGTGAGGGGGGGCCGGAGCGCTCCTGGCACCCCCCTTAGATCCACCCCTGATCTTACCTAAATTATATTGAACATTCTCATTTCTGTGTAATTCATTTAATATGTCCTATAGCTATGCCATATAGAATAAACTTGGAGCTATGCCATATAGAATAAATAATTAAGTCTTTTAAACTGGAAATAACATCTATTCACTTGTGGTTTTAATTTAGGAAAAACTCGAGAGGCAGCGCCAGACGCCATATCATATGCACATAAACTTGGAGCTACTTGAAGCCACTCACCTGATATGCGCAATGCTGTTGGATGTCCCGAGGATGGCATCGCCCGTCTATGTCCAGTGCAAGCCCATGAACAGAACCTTCAGCCGGCTTCTTGACATGAAGAATCATCAGGCATTTGTGGGTCCCCCAGAGAATGTGCGTGACCACATCCTCGCTGCCTCTGTTGCTCTGGCGGGAGGTAACTACCTGAAGTCCTTCGAGACCATAGTGAAACTTGACACCTGGAAATTGTTGCGCAACATGGACCAGGTCCTGGGCATGCTGAAAACAAAGATCAAGGAGGCGGCTTTTCGCACCTATCTCCGGACCTTCTGTACTGGATCTCTCAGCCTTGACAGGTTGGCTTCTATGTTCGACCTTCCTAGGTGTCGGGTGCATAGTATGGCTAGTAAAATGATAGTTGACGAGGAATTGTGTGCCAGATGGGACCAGCCAAGTTCTTGCCTGGTTTTCTATAATGCCGAGCAGACCCGTGTGCAGCAGTTGCTGTTCCAGATGGCACATGAGGTGTCAGTCAAAACTGAGAGCAACGAGCGGGCCTACAAGGCCACGGCAGGTGCAGCAGTCGAGGCACTGCCAAGCCAACATGTCTCATCTTCTCATGGAAGGAATCATTTTCGGTATTACAGCAAGATTGGCGGAATTGGGGCTTAAATTAACTTTGAGAGTTGCAAGAGAAACAGATGGTTGAAGTGTTCACCGTCGTGGTTTTAGTACAATTCTGTTGTTGTCATTTCCTTTTAATCTGCATTTTAGTGTGAATTTTGGTTAAGTTATGTTTTAACTTTGTTGTCAATAATGTAGACCTGTTACTTGTTTTGAATCTTTAAACATGGTGACTTTCTGTAGCAACTTATTTTTCATTAGCATCTTGTGCTTTTTCCTCTCTATTTTGACTTTTGAGTCATGCATCAACTTATTTGGATAAAAATTCGAGAAAAGGAAATAAGTAATGAAACAGAGAACACCGATCAAAATCTTTATTGAATAATTCTGTTCCCTTGATTGCTTGATTGCAAGTGTTTTGCCAACGAATATGTAGTCAGTCACCTGTCAACTAAAGCAAATGAAACACGACGGGTTCTGCTGAAAATTGAGTTTATACATGGTTTACCTATTTGGTGATTGATTGTTTACTGAAAAATAGTGTATATAGCTTAATAAAAGAGAAGATATCCCTCAATTGTGCTTGGTAATTAATAACTTCATAAGCTATAGTAGAGAAGATCTCCCTCAATTGTGCTTTGGTAATCAATAACTTCATACTAGAATAAGGGTTGTAGGCTTGTGGGAGAAATTCATGAGACCAAATTTTGCTATAAAGGGACTGAACAAATAATCATTCTGGGAGCCAACATTTACATCAGACCAGCCGCCAGGTTCTCATCAACCTTTCACAGCATAACAAGATTTTCCAATGTTTTACAAGCTCTCTGACCATATTTCACCATATTTCATCCCTCGACATATCGTCACCTCTTAAGACTAAAAACGAGCAAACCAAATCATGGGTACCTTGCAGAACAAACATGGCATTTAAATTGATAGACTTAAACTCTAAAAGGGTTACTGATTCACAAGAAATAGCATAATGAAAAGTAATTTTAAGTACAATATCTACTTCTAAAAATATCACAAGTAATTTTAAGTATTATGCTAATTATCATGATTACAAATCCCGAACATACAAAATCTGCCAAGTAAAACCAGATTTGAAAACTTAAATCTTCAAATATTAGAGTCATCATTTTCCCCTGCAAAAAAATAAAAGATAATATCATTATATCATCGCGGGATATGTCTAATGAAGGCATTAAAATGTTTTTCCCTATTTCAAATATATATCACAAATGATCAGACATCTCCATTAATAAGCAGAAGGGGAGCCATGTCTAAAGGCATTCAGGTATTAGCAACTTTTCAGGGGTCAACAACACAAAAGGTAAACCCATTTGAGCCTATAGAAGATCAAAAACCTTTCAACCTACAACATTATAGGGAACATGCCCTCTCCATTGGAAGGATTCACTAAGCATTATAGATAACCGCAGCTTTCTACCCCCCACTTCAAATCTATCTCAGACTGCATTATCCAGATCACTTCCAATCAATAGCTTATCAGACTACTCAACTTTAAAAATCAGTTGCAAGAACTGATATGGATGGCCATTCTGGAGTTTTGGACTTGTCCAGTCTCAACACAAACTCATCCCATGTCCAACAATACCCAAACAGTAGGAGAACAACTACCAAAATAACAAATGTGTAGCCCCCTACAACCCAACCCAATCCCACACCCCCACTCCTAACCCTCGTTCTATCCATCTGGGCCAACTCTCTCAAGTCAGAATATAATTATTTATTTTAAATAAGCGTACTCCAAAATTAATAACAAACTTACGTGTTCATCATCAGGGTAATGTTGTCACCCTTCAACAGTATCCTTCCTGCACGCAACAAGCAAAATCTCAATCGTATAGGAAAAATTAAAATTACCAAACAAACTAGCATTCTCAGTAATAACGATACTTCATAATAGTATTAGAGAGAATGACTAATTGAGAATGCCTGGGCAATCATCAAAGTCAAACTCTGAATTTGAAGAGAAGTCATTTGCTACAGTAAATAAGTGTCTTACAATTTTGATTTGATATACCAGAGCTTAACAATCAACTTTTACATATGGTAACTGAAGGAGATAAACATAATAGCCATGAAAAGAACTAACCTAAGGACTTTCTGGTCTGTTTTTTCACATTTATTTCATCAGCATCATCCAGCACCAAATTCATGTACTCGTCGAAACCCTATATGGACATGAGGCATTTTGTTAGTTAAACAGGTTATAACTTTTATATAAAATACTTGAACAAATAACGCAAGTCCTACAAGTAACTACAATCAGTCAGTCAAGTAACTATCAAATGTATATGACATTTACGTCATCAGCAAAAACTTCTGGTGATTTACTAAAGTATGAAGCTATATGATAGAATTAAGAGCACAAACAAAGTAAATAATCACAAATTCACGATTGCATGAAGTACATGAGTGAGAGAAAACATACAATGATTCTTCCTTCAATCCTCATATCTTTCTGTTCAAAGAGCCAGATCTGAATCCTAGCTTTCTGAAAATTTGTGACCAGGTAAATAAATATTAACAACATTAAAATATCCTAGAAAAATAGCTGCATAAATATTTCATAGGAGGAACTTACACTTTGGAGAAACCTGAAGATGAGATTCTGCAACCACAAAATTGAAAGCTATTAGATGCAAATTAAAGATAATCTGGCTTAAATAAAATTGTAACTGGTTAAGGGAAGGTCATTAGCACGTCAAATTGAAGAGAATCAAAGCAATTATCCCAAAGGTCATTAACACTTCAAATTAAAAAGAATTAAAGCAATCAACAAATCACAATATCCCAAAGACCCAAATTGAATAAAAACCTATCAAATGCATAATTTGTTTGCTTCTCTTTATTATTTTGACAGTACCCAAGGTTTACAATGACGACCCCTGGCATAATTGTGCCTATCTTTATGGTACAAGGCCAAGCCTACATTTAATCCGTAACAACAAACCCCAATCCAACAGAAATCAGTACAATCTAAGAAAACAAAACTAAAGACTGTTTCGCACTACTTCATACACTTTTTCGAGAATATATTTAGGTTCATATGCTCAAAATAGACCAGGAAATTTATAGTACAACCAGTCGGTCAGTAACTTGTTGTTTTCCAAAACTTAGTAGCTGAACAGCATGACAGAAGTAACCGGTATCTCATACTGATACTGCACTAGTATGGGTTCACACAACACATCAAATCCAACATATGGCTTAAGAGACCTACTGAAATTTCCTTTCTTCTTGTTTCAATTCTACTTACAATCGTCAACACTAAAACCAGTTGCCACTAACCTACAATCAATCAGGATGACAACACTAAACCCACGCCATACCTCAACTGACAGAACCACTTTTCAAGGTTCGAAATTTAGAAAAGCAAGCAAAGTACAATCAGACATAATCAAAATTACTTATGGTTTTGAGATGAGAAACGAGTAGAAGGGGAAAGAGAAGGAGAGGAACATACGATGGGCTGGGTCATGATACGCTGGACCTTAGTGGACGCCATGGCTGCAGCTGGAGCTTCCGCCGCTTTCTCCTGTGCGTATTTTCCTCTAGATCTCTCTTCGCCGGCGCTGCCCGCTCTAAACCCTAGTTTGGTCGAACAAAAGTGGAAGAAGGTCACACTGGACAGTAGAACAAAAGGGTTTATTCGATCTCACATCCTCTACTGCGCAGCACTGTGCAGCGCAGTAGGTAGACCGTGAGATCTGCTTTAAGATTGATGAGGACGCATCTCGAGAATCAACAGTCGTAGTGGAGTCGGGCTGCTCTCTACTGCGCAGTAGAGGATAGTACTGTCCGGCGCCTATTTTGGGCCTTCGGATTGTCAATGAATCCGCCGAGATGCGAGCTTGCACGAATATTGGAGCAATCGGACGGATGCCGGACTGCGCAGTAGAGAATACGAAATGGTCTTCTTGTTGTTTGTTTGTTGCTCCCGGATCATAAGTGCTCACTCTGATCCTGACCTATGACAAGTGGGTCCACCAATTGGAACTCGTGCGAGGTGAATCAGGTGAGGACTATTTTCTATTTCATAAGTGATCATGGGACCAATTAAATTTAGATGGACCATTGTAGATCAAAAATATCTTTACAGATGATCTTGGCTGCGGCGCACATGCTAAGTGCGCCCCACAAATTTTTTTTAAAAAAATAATTATTGTAGATCTTTTCACGAGCTTTCCTAAATGTGGTTGTACGTTTTCTGGAGAGCTTCCGATCAAAAGTTATACTCATTTAAAATCAAACTTTTTTTTATATATTTTTCGTGAATTTCTTGAAAGTTTTTGCTAAAAGTTTTATTTATGTATCAAGAGTTTTTGCAGCTTGATTATATAAAATTATGTACTTAAAATTTAATACATAATAAATTTATTTTTATATATGAAGAACGTTAAAGAGTTTTGGTATCATAAATAATAGACAATTTCAAGAGTCTCAAACAAAATAAGAAAAAAAATGTTTAATCTTTAAATGAGCATAACTTTTGATAGGAAACTCTTTAGAAAACGTACAACCACATTTCTGAAAGCTCGTGAAAAGATCAACAATGATTATTTCTTAGAAAATTAAAATAAAAAATTTTTGAACTTTAACAAAATGTACCAAGAGAGCAGTTGATGCATGACTCAGAATAGAGAGGAAAAAACGCAAGATGCTAATGAAAAATAAGAGGAAGTTGCTACAGAATGTCACCATGTTAAAAGATTCAAAACAAATAACAGGTCTAAATACTTAACAACAAAGTTAAAACATAACTTAACCAAAATTCACACTAAAATACAGATTAAAAGGAAATGACAACAACAGAATTATACTAAAACTACAACGGTGAACACTTTAACCATCTGTTTCTCTTGCAACTCTCAAAGTTTAAGCCCTAATTCCACCAATCTTGCTGTGATACCCAAAATGACTCCTTCCAAGAGAAGATGAGACATGTTGGCTTGGCAGTGCCTCAACTGCTGCACCTGCCGTGGCCTTGTAGGCCCGCTCGTTGCTCTCAGTTTTGACTGACACCTCATGGGGTCTGCTCGTCATAATAGAAAACCAGACAAGAACTTGGCTGGTCCCATCTAGCACACAATGTCTCGTCAACTATCATTTTACTAGCCATACTATGCACCCGACCCCTAGGAAGGTCAAACATAGAAGCCAACCTGTCGAGGCTGAGAGATACAGTGGAAAAGGTCCGGCGATAGGTGCAAAGTGCCGCCTCCTTGATCTTTATTTTCAGCATGTCCAGGACCTGCAGGTCCGTGTTGCGCAACAATTTCCAGGTGTCGAGTTTCACTATGGTGTCGAAGGACTTCTGGTAGTTACCTTCTATCAGAGCAACAGAGGCAGTGAGGATGCGGTCATGCACATTCTCTTGGGGGCCCACAATTGCCTGATGCTTCTTCATCTCAAGAAGCCAGCTGAAGGTTTTGTTCACGGGCTTGCACTGGACATTGGCAGGGATGCCATCCTCGGGACATCCAACAGCATTGCGCATATCAGGTGAGTCGTCGCTTCAAGAAGCTCCAAGTTAATGTGCATATGATATGGCATCTGGCGCTGCCTCTCGAATTTTTCCTAAATCAAAACCACAAGTGAATAGATGTTATGTCCAGTTTAAAAGACTCAATTATTTATTCTATATGGCATAGCTATAGGACATATTAAATGAATTACACAAAAATGAGAATGTTCAATATAATTCAGGTAAGTGGGGAAACTCAAAAATTAATTTATATTAGCATACATGATCTTAAAAAGAGCAATTTAATGAACCAAATGAAATACTACCTGTACAAAACTTCTAATAAAGGATTACCATACCAGATTATTAAGTACAAAAGAAAAGAATCCTTTTAATTCATACCTGTTCAGGGGTGTTGCCATGGTAACGGCTCTGAGATACACCTTGAGCAAGCAACTCCTTAACCCTCCCCGATTGGTACAACTCGGTCAAACACTCGTGGGCCTCATTTATCAGACCAGCCCTAAATGCACACAAGCCAAGCTGCGCCATTGCCCGATTAAACAAAATTTGAGAGGCAATATCCATCAACTGTATACTACCCTGCAAATGACTCATCAATAGCATGTGCTGCGCCACTGGATATTCGTCAGAGACGACGGCATGATGGTAAATATCGCAAAGCATAGCCCTGGCCTTACTACGATCATCCCCGTATTCGTAAATCAGTGACAACAACGCATCCATAAAATCTCTGCTGCTCTCCGGAAAGGTGGGCCTCCTCGGCACAACCTCAGGGACATTTTTTTTTAAAATCGAGTTAGGTTTTGTAGTTTTTTTTTTATGCATAAATCATAGTCGAGGATGTTCTCCTGTTCTTGTTTCCTCCGGCTGAAATATCTGAGGATGATATTATGAAATGACTCCAGCAAAGATAATTAATGGGGTAATTATCTTGACTTTTCATAAGTAACTAAAGTAGTGGTGTTGTAATCACCCCAAAAGCAGACCTAAGGCAACTTCATGTCTGCATCACTTTAATTCTTCAATAATAATCAGGGACAACAGCTGGTAGCTGGGTACCAACCTTTCGGAAAAAAAAAAGGGCAATAATCAGAGACAAGATTAAAGCGATGCAGTGTAGCTATTGACCCACAACTCCAGCACAAGCTGCAACACGTCTCATCTCAAAGATTTTTACTTTTTAAATTAGTACAGAAAATTAAAAATTTGTACATGGTTTGTGATTAAAGACTGAGACTTGATGCCCCCACACAATTGCCTTGCTGGGCTTTCCTCAAATAACTTTTTTGGGGCACAAGTTCAGAATGAAAGCTACTTGACAAAAGAATGGAAGCTACATCTTTACATTTTTGAATTCAAACGTTCTCACTTCTCAGCTTCCCACTTTGAAAGCATCCACAAAGAAACCCAAACAGACCCCGGCTTTCCAGTAATTCACCATCCCAATCAACTTCTGCAACCTTCCTCCGACCATCTTTGCATCTATCGGTTTTCCATACATCAGCATGCCAATACCTTCTATGGCGGCCACAACCATGCCGGCCACCAGTACGTCCCAGTCGCCAGTTTGGCCCAGAATGGTCGCCAAAGCATTGGCCGTGTAAAACCCTAATAGAAGGAGAAATACCTTCATCGGGAAGTTTTTCCGTGCCGAGTTTAATTTGCTGAGCAGCTGGCTTGCGGCTGCTCTGACAAGCGTTCCGAGTCTGGTCGTGTCGAAAGGCGAGTTGTCGTCTCCATCGGGGGGGCTTAGGTCAGGGTTCGGGGTGGGAGATGAATCCGCATTGAATGCAAACACTGGTCTCAATTTGTTGCCCCTTGTTTGATTTCTGTACCAGTTGGACAAACATTTATCAATGACTAACTGGCAATTACTGGTACTGATACTGATACTGATACTGGAACTAAATATGTGCGTTCTTTAGAGCCTCATAGTAAAATTAAGCCAACATAAATAAATACATTTAATTATATTGGAACTCAAAGACTGAGGGGTCACTGACTGTTACTGTACCAATGGCCATCATGATCACTTGCAAGTTGAGCCAAAATCAATCTACAACTTGCATTAAAAAAATAAGGCACACGGAAGTCATTCTGGTAACAAGAATTAGGACAAATTCTTCTTCCGGTAGGTAAGGTTTAGAATCTGACCTGAATGGGGGCAAAGGTCTGGCGCTGCTACTGCCGCGGAGCAGGAGGAATGCCCAGGGCGGCACAACACTCTGTTTGACCCCGGTGCTCATCATGCTCCCAGTTACGGACTGATTTTTTCTTTGGTGCGGTGCGGAAGAGTCGACAGTCGACAGACAGATGGGTTGGGTGGGGTTTCAGTGGCGCAGGCGAGCGCCAATTCTGGGCCTTCGGATTGTCACTGAACCCGTCAAGATGCGAGCTTACACGAATCTTGAAGAAGTCGGACGGATCCCGGTTGTTTGTTTGTCAAGATTCAACCTATGACAAATGGTTGGCGCTCGTGGGTCCGTATCTGCTGCCATTAAAAACAATGGCAGGGTCTGCCATAAGACACTGGCAGGTGGGACCCACAAATAAAGGACCCACCTGTCAGTGTCAATGGCAGGATTCTGCCATTGGAAAACTATGGCAGCAGATCAGTGGCGGAGCCAAAAATTTTTTAAATGAGATTCAAGTTGTCATAACGAATGTCAATATTGATATAATAGTTCTATAAAGCATATAAATTATAATTATGGGTTTCAATAGTATAATAATTCTCATAAAATATGGAGTTCAAATATACATTTTCTTAAGAAGATACTTATATATCATTAAAATTACTATGTAAAATTGTTCATTCTAAAAAAAAATATGAGAAACATTGTCTCCCCTTCTCTTCATGTAGATCCGCCCCTGCAGCAGATACAAATCCGGCACTCGTGGGAGGTGAATGATTGATGGTCTTTTCATTTGCAAATCCAATTTTTTCTTCCCAATGTTAACGAGACAAGGATCCTTAACAACTTGGACAACTCAAATTTAAATTAAATAAAGATGTTATGATATTGAGCTTATGGATTTATTGTGTTATAAGTTATAACGGTGGGGCATTGAGGCACACTGCAAAATTAACATATTCTACATTTCTTCTCCTAAGTTGTAAGAAAAAAAAAAAATTGCACTATTATATTTGTCTAACCAATTTAATTGTCTAAAGTTGCTATTCCGATGAATTCGATCATACTGCAATATTATCATATTTTACTCATACGTTGTAAAAAAATATTTAATAGAAAAAATCGAAAATAAATATAATTGAAGATGAAAAAGAAGATGAGTAAAAGAATGACAATAATAAATCTATTTATTTTTCTTCATTGATTCGTGTACTCCATCTCTGCAAAAATAAGTAAAAGAATGACAAATCTCATGCCAAGCAAATTAAATTTTTTTTTTTAAATGAAAAGCACCCTTTCGGACCCGCTTTCATTACTTTATGAAAGCTATACAAAAATAGGGGGTTTAAAACACAAGCTGTGCTTATCTCCATCTCTGAACTCAATTCAAAAGTGCTTAAGGGTAGCGGTGGAATAAATTAAAAGTTTAAGCCCCTCACAAGTCCAAATAGAAAAACTGCTCCATCCCAAACCATCCCCCAACTTGCGATTTTTGGGCTTGGACCACGGATCTTGCTAAGAACGTGAGCAAAATAAGCACCCGGTATGCCCTTTGTAAGAACCTTGCTCCATCCCTGCCTACAACTTAACCATCAGTTAGAACTCCGTTAAGCACTCCGGATGGAGATGCTTGAAAGGAATAGCACGATAGCTAGAGATGCGGAAATTAAAATTTTTCTAACCAAAGCATGTGCAGTTCAATCAGATCTTGCCAAACGAACGACTTATCGCTGATCTACACAATAACATGCATAGAGAGGCAGTAGTTATTATACCTTTGACGCGTGATTGGTTGCTTTCGGCTGTCCCGTCGCACGCGTCACCCTTGTCCACCAAAGGGTCGGCCACCACCGTCCGTCTAGGCGAGAAGACGTTGCCGGCGGGTCCTTCGATCTTTTCCTCGCACGAATCTCAACCCTAAACCCTAGGTTTGATAGAGGAGATTTCTCAATACATGAGAGAGAGAGAGGAAGAAAGGTGGCTGGGAAAAACTTACATTTTCGTGCATGAAACCTTCCCTTTTATACTTGTCAAGAGTGATTAAGGAAACCCTAATCACATACCCTAATCTGCCTTTCTGTCAGGTTGCGTTATAACGCACCCAATATTGCGTTATAACGCAACACCTGACAGAACTAGAGTTCTGTCACAGATTGCTGACAGAACCAAATGACAAGTATTCTCTCATATGTTCGAGACATAAGATCAAAACATCATAGCCATGATGATATTCAGGTTATCATGATGCCCAATCAAGCTCAAGTCAGGCCGCGCCTGATTTGACTTATTGCCATCACTCGTTACACGTTCGCTGACGTGACACGAACCTGAACAGGACTAATGGTCGAGAGCCTTTGTAGGTGTGACCTTATAGGGATCTGGATCATGTTGGGTTGCATTAACAGTGATTCTCATCTACCTGTTCAATGCTGATCATCATCAGTGTCAAGTCATCCACGTGACGATCCCCAAATGATACAGACAGTACGCACGTCCACATAGTATCTTGATCCTGAGTAAGAGTACCTTACTTGTGTTGATTCTATGTCATATGAATATCCAAGATAAAGTCTGAGGCAGGATTGTGTCATCCCCACAAATATATATCATTTACTTGACGTCCATATAGATTAAACACATGACTAAGATTAATCATTGCGCGCGTGTGTAATCCATAATGTCAAGGGGCCCAGAGGATATCATAACTCATCTATGATGAAAGACATTCTAGTATCTTGATCATCCATGATCCAAGCTACCAATTCTACACACCGAACTGGAATCCCTTATGCCACCTGTTACGGTTGGGATAGGAAACTAGTCACAGTGTGCAGTCATGATATTTGATCATGACAACCTCAACCGTGAATCCAACACTGACAAGAATATGAATGACATAACACATTCCTTTTGTCATATTCTTGTCATGGTCAGTCCAATGCCATGTCACAGAGAATGTGCACATGCATCCATATGATCTAGTTGATAGCCGCGCTATCAATGGGACGTGATACAAACCCATCTGCTAGACTCATATGCTGATCCTATCCGACCAACTAGAGTACCATGCTAGTTATCATAGATCAGGGCAGTTTTAGAATTGACGTCATACCCATCATGGCATATCACTTGCTCTTGTCGTAAACGACACAAGCCATAACGTAACATCAATTCAAGGAAACTAATGAATAAAACATCCAAATAAGAATAACCATGAACAAGCGAATACCATATATATATAAATATAAATATGTATGTTTCTCTAGTACATAAACACTAACAATGCTCTATAAACCCAAGGTCTACAAAGTATTTATCAACAAAGAACAAACCGCAGTAAGCTAACAAAGCAGTACTAGCTAATTACAAAAGAAACACAATGTCTAGACAACTTCAAACTAAGCCTTAATCATCCAACAAATCTTCTTATGAAAAGTCATCAGATTCAAATTCCAAGGCAGCATGCAGAATATTATCTTCGTTGTCTTCATCATGATCATTCAATGCCTCATCTTCACCCTGCGCCTGAACAACTTCCATGTTATCAGCATTCACCACCTCCTGCATCACTGAGTTAGTCATAGGGGCAGCTAGCACTAAAGCAACATCAGAGGAAGTTTGTGTCAGATCAATTAGTCTTATAGAGAAAAGCAGCACCTGGAGTATTTGCACCTATCCAGAAGATAAACAAATGCCATATGGAAAAGTATATAGAGTTAGAATTAAATCTTCCTTAACTCTTAAGAATTATGTTATTCCTTTCATTCCACACTACCTAAAGACAAGAAGCCAAAACGGTTCCCCAAAACAACAAATCATTGTGAAGGTTTTGAATAGATTACCACAGTTCATTGAGTGAATTAAAGAATAACAAAGAGCCTTCAGGATGAAAAGAACAAATTTTATACCAAAAAGAAGAAATAAAATTGCAGTGTAAAAATAAATGAGAAATTGACTCCATGTTCTGACAAAACTCACAATGGAGTTGCCCAGGCCAGCCCTTTCTTCTCAAGTTATCCTTATTTAATATTTTATTATTAACAGATAACCATAAGTGTAATTTAAACTTAAGAGGAATTTTCAATGCCCAAACTGACTTAGCAATAGCCAATAGGGCATATTACACCACCAGAGTTAAAAAAATTATACATTGCCAAATAGCAGAATTAGCTTGAGATGAAAAAGAAACTGAATTGAGTAAATTTAACTGAATTGAGATTCAAATTAAAGTGAGCAATTTCGATGAATATAAGATGTCCCTGAATTTACAATTACTAAAATATAAATTGATTACATGCTGTCATCAAGTTCACTAGCTAATAAACAATAAACACCAGGTCCTAGTGCTATACGAATAATAAATAAATAAACATGATAAAAGAGGCTCAACTGATAAAATAAAACAAAACAAAAGGTTGAAAGACAAAAATGCAACAAACCCACCACTACACAAATTGAATAACGGACACAATAGATGACGCTCTTGCTCTTGTTTAAGATATCACATGCAATAGAGGTACAGTTAATCAGTACTTCATCTTTTTTTTTTGTTTATAATTTGTATCCTTTAATTTTCTCTGTGTTCTCTGATCTCTAGGCTAATATGTCCTTCAAGAGTTCAAGTAATACAGTTTATATACATCCTTTATCCAAAAAAGAAAAAAAAAAAGTATGTACACCCTTTTACGATTTTATAATTTAATCACGGAGTATAAATATTGTCTTAATTAACTTGTTAATTTCTACTAAACTAAATACAAAATTGACCCAAATCAGCTGCTGAAAATTTGAATTTCACCATTTCATTATTATATATAAATTATGTGAAGATAAAATATAGTAAGCACAAATATTAAATATGTACAGATAATAGGAACAAATCAAGATATCCCAGCTGGAATATTGGAATACCGGATTAGTCTATTTTTTGAGCGCTTAATTCCAATAATATTATCGTTTATGTTTAACACTCATAAAAAAACTTAAAAAATGTACTATTCCGAAATAGTACATTTCATGTTGGTTGCCAAACACATCCTCGAATCTGATATATCATATATGCAGATCTGCTGACATCGTGCATTCTCATTCCCATTTCCATCATCATCCGATCACCATTCTCAAATGCGAAGATTTCACTGCAAGACAAGTGAAATCATTCTTCTTGAATCATTTTGTCTTCAACTAATTAATCTGACAGTAGTGCACCTGCACATAATTCACTTGCCATGTGCAAGCTTTGCGTACCAAACATACATGATCCAACAATTTGGCAACGCAATATCTGTAACTGTACCAGTACAAGTTAGCAACCTCCAATGTTGGTTGGCAAATCATTTATGGGCACATATGTATATTCATGTTTGCATTAATTAATTATATACTGGTAGACGATTTAGTCAAGTGCCAATAATTAACACACTGCAAAACCAATTAAAATACAATGTAGATCTAGTCCATTTAACTCAAACCTCCTATTTAGGTGAGTGGATCAACTGAATTATATTATATATAGGGTACGTATCAACTAAATACTGGACGGTTTTTTAATTAATCCTAATCTATGGAAAATCGATCGAATAGGACCAATTGGCAATATATAGTTAAATTGACAATTTGATGATAATTTGCAATAATTTTCAATAATTTGGGAATGTAATATAAATAAGAACAAAATTATAGACAAATCCTTCATATATTATATTTCAAAATTTGTACAAATTTAAGTGTTATTTTAGTATTTTGGCTAAGCAAGTATTAAGTTTGAATCTCTGTAAATGGGATCAATTATATTCTAGAAAGATATTTGTGTCTCTTTAGTTTTTAACTTTTTATAGCTTTAAATGAAACATCAAAAATCACTTAAATTATATGAAACTTCAAACACAATGTATAGATATGTTCAGAAGTACGTACGTCTAAAACTTTTTCAATCTATGTTTATGATTTTAAGTTTAAAAAACTGATCCTCTTAACTAAAAGTGTCAAATTTAAACGTTTTAAAATAAGACCTTGTCTGGATAATCAAATTAGTCACTGTTAATGTATGTTCTTATCCACTTAATTAAACAAGGGCCACCCCCAGCAAATTAAGATATCTCAACCGACTCATATATACTCCACTGACATGTGATAGTGCCCTAATGATTGGATCTATTCATGTCAAAAAAAATAACAATAATAGATCAGATCAAGCATATATATGATTGATTCCACCCTCCAATACCCTATCATATTTTCCAGGGGAAATGACTCCACACCCCCCTAAACTATCCCCTTGTGACAAGTTGCCCCCCAAACTTTTTTTTGTGACAAACACCCCCCCAAACAACCTAATTGTGACAAACACACCCCCAACATCCAATTAGCCCTCTAATATTCAATTATGGAGTGCGAAAAGACCAAAATACCCCTGTATGTATATGTCATAATATTTAAAATATTAGTACTTCATAAAATTATTATAAAAAAATATTGTTGCATGATATATAACCGGAATAAATTTGCTTACTTAAATATAAATAGACAAATTAATGAAATTATAAACTTTTAATTTTTTTATAACTGAAATAAAAAAAATAATATTTTTTTAATTTATATATTATCATGAAATATGTTCTATTACATAAAATAACATTTAAAATCAAATTACAAATATAGCTTAATAAATATTTTATAATAAAGATATCCAATTAATTATAAATATTTATATCTATAATTATTTTTTTAAAATTAGATTTTATGAAACACTAATACTTTAAATATCATGACATATACATACAAGGTCATTTTGGTCTTTTCACACTCCATAATTGAGTATTAGAGGGTTAATTGGATGTTGGGGGTGTGTTTGTCACAATTAGATAGTTTGGGGGGGTGTTTGTCACAAAAAAAAGTTTGGGGGGTAACTTGTCACTAGGAGAAAGTTTGGGGGGGTGTGGAGTCATTTCCCCTATTTTCCAACAACAATTATATACATGCACTGATGATCCTTTTTGACACACCCCTCAAATCAAATTGCCTCCCTAGGTACTCTCTCTCTCTCGTCTATAATTAGGGCTATGTTTCAAAAGTGAGATGAAATAAATGATAATGCAGTAACCTTTAAGGTAATGTTTGACAGCTAGCTGGATGTAAAGATATCAGTATAGAAAAAGTGTAATGTGCCAATCAATTACCAGTATTTTGTAGGGCTGCATAAAGAAGAAAATAAAAAAAAAAAAAAAAAAAGTGAAAACACATGCAACACTTTTTCTTTAACCTAAATAAGTGGAAAGTAAAAATAAAGAGGCAAATGGTCCTTGTTTCTTATTATTATTTTTTATTTAACATGCCTAGCTATAAAGATCAAATTATTGTTTTTTAAATATATTAATTATTCTCTGTCTATTTAATCACCTTTTTAAACTTTTTTTGCTCCATTTTAATTTTAATGTTGACTATGTCATGAAATCAGGAGCAGGGCCACACCTTAGCCCTAAAAATATATATTTTTTAAAACATAGCCCATCTATACAAGACAATATATAAAAATAAATATGCACAAATTTATCTAATGTGAGATAATATGCCCGGTCCTAAAAATTATTTCCAATTATATCTCCAAAACTGCACTTTTCCTATAAAAAAAATACAGAATTATATATGCTTGACATTTAAATTAGAGGAGGGATCCATTGACAATGCTTATTATCTTAACAATCTTAACAATGGAGTTGAAAAAATTGAAAAAAAAAAACTTAAAAAAATGTTTATGGATTTATACAAACTCATGCGATTGTATATATATATTTTTTTTTAGATTTAAGTGGGATATTTTCCACCATTTCCCATTTCTTTTTAGGAGATATATTTTGTGTCTATGGAGGATTTGAACTCATGACCTCTTGGAAGTCATCATAGTTAGCTACCGGTTGAGCTAATAGGCCATTTGCCATGCGATTGTATATATTAGTATTAACCATTTAACCTCTCTTTTCAATATATAACCCGGTCTAGAAAAAAGATTTTCCTGGCTATATATATTCGAGCTCCATGCCATACTGCATACGATGATACGAATACGAGTATGTGGCTAGTTAGCTAGTGTGCTGATTTATTCTCAAAAAAAAAAAAAGAAAAAAGCTAGTGTGCTGATTTGTTGTGTAGTACGTTATGAGGTACGTAGCTTCAGCGGGAAAATCGGATGTCATTACCAGAGCAGTAGTCACGTATCATAAAAAATTGAAGTATATATATATATTAATTTTCTTTGTTTTTTTTTTTTGAGATAAAGATGATGGTCAAGTTACTCAAATTAATTTAAATTTAATTATGTGAAAAAACTCTATCTGAATTTTAAACCCGCGACCTCTTATACACGTACTGAAAGCGTTTTCTTTAACTACTAGACTAAAGATTGTTACTTATATATTTATTTTCTTTTTGTAGTAAATTAATTTGGAGTGCACTTTTTTTGGGGGAAGCACAATTAATTGCACAAACACTCGAATTGGAAATGGAAAAGAGTTAGGAAAAATAGGTGACTAGTTGCATCGGTGATAGAAAAAAAAAATAACAAAAATGTTGAATATTAAAGCCCAATTTATCACTTTGCCATATATATGGGGATAAATTCCAAGTCAAAATCCAAAATAGTTTGATGAGTTTTAAAATTTGTATTTCGGTTATACAAATTAATAAAAGTCGAGATTCATTTTATCATAGTGCATATATATATCGAAATTGAAGTTTTTTTTTTTAAAGAAAACATTGTACAAATTAATAATTTTTTAAAAAAAATCATGAACTCCTCATGTACCATTTAAAAAAATAACAATTAAAATCAAATTATTTTTAGCAATATTCTTTTTTATATCATGTTTACTCTAGTGACATGTCATGCTATGATGGTACTGGGCATATGTATACCGTGTATCTTACGTTAATTCTTATTAATAACACATAACTGCCCACACTGCCACGTATGTAGAGACTGCATGATATCCACCAGCTGCAATTGTAACCTTTGATCTTGATAATCAGATAACAATGCCACCTGGTGATAGATTGCTACATACAAACGAGCTACATATATAAATTTGTAAAATTGTATTCTTTGATCTTGATAATAAGATAACAATTGTATCCTTTTGATTTTAATTTCTAGTGTTTTTACCAATCTATATGTGCAAAAAAAATATCAGAGATTATCAGTAGTTTTCATTAATATCATCAGCAGATCAAAACTTTTGAGATTTTAAATTTGTAAATATATCCAACTTTTCCTGGACTGGAGGGATATAAAAAAAATTAAAAAAAAAAAGTGGTCCAGCTATGGATCATCTAAGCAACCTTTTATTTTGAATCGAGTGGTTCTTAATTATCAAACATGTCTCTTTACGTACATATCGTGACCATCCGATTTAGAAAAATGAATAGCCCATATATTTCATCCGATCAAATTTCCTAATTTGCCCTTGATAAAAGCCTCAAGTACTCACCGGACAAAAACGAGAAAGCATATCTATACTATATTATAAAACACGTAAGAATTGGACATCTCCATTTTTTTCCTCCTTCAATTTTTTTTAATTCCCATTCTACCCCTTAATCAACAGTAGAGATTAAAATGCGTTGATTTCAAAGGTGTTGATGTTCTCCATTAAACAATTTCCTCTCCATTTTAGTTTTTACAAAAATTGAAATATATCAATTTTGGTATGGAAGACATCAATTTGATTAGAATTACATTAATGAGGAATTAATGCTTTATGTTCTAAAATGTAATGAGTTAATTTAATGTAAAGATGAAATTTGAATGGTAAATAATTAGTCAAAAACCAAAATCACATTATATGTATTACACGGCATGAGCTCAGAATTTGAAACGCCCACAAACGGGTGGGTTTCTTGCTAGTATAAAAAAAGAAAGAAAGCCTCTTGTACAAAATACAAATCATTGCGTCATGCACCGTGTCTTTCTTTATCTTTAACTGAATAAATAGAAGCACTCACTCACTTAACTTTGCTCGCTGCCCCAGGGAGAGAACTCAGAGAAGGAGATATCAGACATGGGGGAGGAGAAGAAGAAGAAGCAACTGCTCCAATGTGTGGTTTTTCTGGTGTGTGTTTCAGCTTTTTGTATCAGAGTGGAAGCACTGAAGAATGGGCTCGGATTGACACCTCAAATGGGGTAAAATTAATATAATTAATTTGCTCTTCTTTTTGTAACTTTTGTTGAATATGGTTATTCCTAAATTTTTTTGTTCTTAATTATATGAAATTCAAGGAATTTTATATATCTATAGTTCATCTCAATTAATTCTGCTTTTATACATATTTTACTTGAGAGAGATTGTCTTATCATATGTTAAACTTTGTTAAATCTATATATTGTTGGGTATTAAATATATATATAGATGGAACAGTTGGAACCACTTTGGATGCAACATCAACGAGAAACTTATTAGACAAACTGGTACGAGCAAAAATCATTTATATATATGCACCTTTTATATATATATTACTTAATTTGTTATTGGAATGAAATAAATAGTTAACTTTTCAATATTATGCAACAGCTGATGCATTAGTATCTACTGGCCTTGCTAGTGCTGGTTACAAGTATCTAAACATAGGTAAATCTTTATGAAATATACTATTTCATTTTGAATTACTGACATGAATTTCCATGCCAAATTGATTTGATATTATAAAGGAGGCTTTGGTAATCAACTAATCATTAATCAGGACACTATATATATACCAAGCATACATTATGAAGTACCTATGCAAGTCATGACATCCCTAATTTGATAATTAGGATAATATATATATTGAATATTTTATCATCAATCTCTTATTAATTAGTTTTGTTTCTCATTTAAATCTCATATATGTATAGATGATTGCTGGGCAGATTATAACAGAGACAAATGGGTTAGCTTTTTCTACAAAATATATTTTATTTTTTTTATCTGACATTAAATCTTCCAATTATGTTTTTATTTCTTGAATTAATTTCATCATATTTATTTGTATTTATCAGGGTAATTTACGTGCAAATGCGGCAACATTTCCATCAGGAATAAAGGCACTGGCTGATTATGTACACAGCAAGGGGCTCAAGTTTGGAATCTATTCTTCTGCTGGGTACGTACTTGTGCTTTTTTGACTTTTTGAAAAGAAAATAGTGGAAGTATATATAATATCAAATATCAATCACTCATATTTCCACTGATGATATCTTGATGTCTAGAGCCACCAAATGACATGCCCCACTATGTATTTTCTTCTTTTTGTTCTGAGGCAGGTGCCCCACTAACTAAATTCACTGAAAAGTATAAAAGATAAATTCCAATGTTTATTGCATAATTAATCTCATGTGCAAATTAAGCTAACACTTATTTAGTAATTTAGAATTTCAATTAACTATTAGAAAGTTTGAGCATAATTTTGATTCAAGCTCTGTTACTGATAACCAATTTGCCAATTAAAAATTACTCAGATAAAAAAAAATATATATATATATATTTTATTGGAACTGAGATAAAAGACTTATAAAAGGTTATATATTATGTGATTTCAGGACAAGAACTTGTTCTAACAAGATGCCAGGATCTCTTGGATATGAAATGAAGGATGCCAAAACCTTTGCCTCTTGGGTATGAATGCAAACTACATATATTATCTAATTTTGTAGATAATTAATTGAGCTATAAAGTGATTCTTCATTATAGGTGATATTAGTGCTTTCTTAAACTATTAAGTGTGAATATTTTAATTGTCAAGGCAGTAGAAGTTGCATTAATTTTTAAAATATGACAACATATATATATAGGACCACTTAGTGGTGTACCGGGATAAGATTATAATACCAGAAAAGGACTGCAAAGTTTAAATTAAGTATACAAAATATATTTTGCAATGTACATCCAAGAACTTATTTTTCCATATTGGTTTTCATTAAATTGTATTTATGTATGAGTGCAGGGTGTTGATTATTTGAAATACGACAATTGCAACACTGATGGGTCCCCTGAGAAAAGAAGGTTATGTCCATTTCTGTTAAGAAAAGCATATATATTGTCTATATTATACATTACAATCACATAAAATTCTGGTTAATTAATTAGGAGTAATTAATTAATTCCTCCTACACATATGTATATATATATGAGGCCTGCTTGTCTCTCATGAAAACTCACAGATGTTAGGTCCCAAGTCATTATCAGAAGAGGACATATATACTCAAATAAATGTTTGTAGAGGAATCCACAAATATATATCAATTAGTTAAATTTATACTTTAGCAATTAAGGAAAATTTATGAAATCCTTTGATCTAAAGCAGCTATTTACATGTATTTTTTTTTTATATATCTACACTTGTGCAGAAACAAGATAGATCATATTTATGATATGGTCATATAATTTTTTGATAAAAAAAAACAACATTGAATTGTAGGTTTCCAATAATGACACAAGCATTGGGAGCTTCCGGTAGAAATATATTCTACTCGATGTGTGAATGGTATGGAGCTTGAATATCTTAAATTGTGATCACATTTGGTTATTAATTAACAAATATATTATGACCTCAATCACTTTAGCACAATTAAATCTTCTTTATTAATTTCCAACTAGATTAATGACCCAACTTATAAATTCAAGTCAAATTAATTTCTAGCAAAATTTGTTGCAAATTAGAGCAACATATTACTGGTTACACTGAATCCTTCTTTCTTTCTGTTAATTCTTCTCGTTATATATATTCATATATTGTTTGTTTTATGGATAGGGGAAATCAAGAACCAGCAAAATGGGGAGCAGATGTAGGTAACAGTTGGAGAACAACAGGTGACATTTATGATTCATGGTCCAGGTACCCCCATACATATATACATTCCCTTTTTGTGTTTAATTTCCTCATTGACTTATCAGTAATGTTAATTTAAAGATGACTAAATTAGTTGAATATGTAAATTGAATTCATACATATATATATCCTTACTCCTAAAATAAAAGCATATTGGATTTTTGACATGAAAGGTCTATATTCCCCAAAGAATAAATCTCAACCATTGATTGTATACTTATATTGATCACCATACTTTAATGTCTCAACCCATTAAAACTTAAGGCTCATATCAATTTTCTCAATTTAATGTCCATATTAATTTTCTCAATTTAAGGCCCAATTACATAATATCTTAAAAGTTTATTATAAAAAAATAACAGTTTCAGTCCAAAGTAAGGCGTGAGCTCTTTACTAGTATCTACAAATTAGACATTAACAGAAGCGAAAATGCATATTCAACGTCGATCTAACTGAATTATATGCAAATCATCAAAAAAAAAAAAAAAATACATTCCTTCTCAACTCATAAAGAAAAAAAAAAACATTTCTTCTCAAATTCAACAATTTTTCCAAGACACAAATTTAACAATTTGTTCTTGTTTTCATGCGGAAATTAATCAACCAGCATGCTCCGCAACATTGACATCAATGATGCATACGCAAGCTATGCACGGCCTGGTGGTTGGAATGGTTTGCCCTGCCCTTAATTTCTTTCTACAATGAATTTTGATTCAAATATATATTTTTTTCTCTTACGTACAATTTTGCAAATTTTGCATTAATGAATACAGATAATCATTTTGATTTTTTTTTTTTTTTTTTGGTTGGTTAATTATCTGCTTGGTTGGACCAGATCCTGACATGTTGGAAGTAGGCAATGGTGGCATGAATTACAATGAATATGTGGTGCATTTCAGCTTGTGGGCTATTTCTAAGGTAAAATCATATTCAATATATAAAAAAAAAAAAATCCAACTAAAAACAAATATTTGTTAAAAAAAAAAGTTAGTAAATTCCTGATCTAAAATGGTTAATTAATTTATCTACTTAATTATGTTTTGTAGGCACCCCTTATAATTGGCTGTGATGTGATAAACCTCAACAGGGAGGCATATGATATTCTTACAAACAAAGAGGTCATAGCAATAAATCAGGGTCAGGCAAATTCATAACAATTTTTATGAATTATTCAGCACTTTCTCTATATATAACTTTACACTTCTTTGCAACTCTCATTTATTAAATCTTAACAAAATGCACAATTTTTTTAAATTACCCAGATTCTCTTGGTGCTCAAGCAAAGAAAGTGGTGAAAAATGGAGATCTGGAGGTACAAATTAACTCTTTTTTTACCCATTAAAAATGAACTTAATGGAAGATTTAATTAGTTGGTTGGCATGAAGTAATAATACAGAGCTGAATTTACAGGTGTGGTCTGGGCCACTCTCTGGGGGAAGAAAGGTGGTGCTTCTATTAAACAGAGGAGGTGCAAATTCAAGAATTGTTGCCAGATGGAATGATGTTGGAATTTCTCCAAATAGTGCTGTTATATTAAGAGATGTTTGGAGGGTAATTATATCTCTTTTATTTAAAATTTTTGCCTTAAATTTTTGGTTCTATTGCATTGTTTCCAGAAAAAATAAGAAAAAAAAATTTTTAGGGAATACACATGTGCATTACAATGTTTTTAGGGGGAAAAAAAAGTTTTTCATTGTCTCAAGATGTGAAATCTGTGTGCAAAAAATTTTAGATTTTAACGTTGGCAGCCGCTGTCAACTTTTCAAAAAAATATATATATATTTTTTAAGACCAATTTAACGGAGTTTTCTATACTCTTATTTGTATGAACATCATATATATAATCGAGTTGTAATACTAATATATTTTTTCTAAAATCCTGCAGCATTTTACATATGCAAAGAGAGTAAGAGGTCAACTGACAGTCACCGTCGGACCTCATTCATGCAGATTGTTTGTGCTAAAGCCTGTCTAGTTAATTACTACCAAGTTTATATATCTTCACTTGTATTTAATTAGTTGGTTTCAGTTCTCTCAAAATATTCATAAGGGGAAAAAAGATAGAGAATAAATTAATTAAAGAGGAAAAGAGATTTGTTGGTGAAGAGAAAATTTCTGAGTTCATGATACAAAAACAGAAAATAAAATAGAAACTGTCAATGGAGTTTGAACTATATGTAATTATTATTTTTTTTTTTGTAATAGAAGATGAGTTTACCGTAATTATAGTGCTTAAAAAAAAAAGAAACTAGTTGGCAACTCCACTCGCTTCAAAATATGATCAAGCAATTTTTTTTTTTTTAACCATTGTAGTTTATTTAAAAGTCCAATCAAAGACTGAACAAGAAATAGAAAAGACCACATAGACCACTTTTAATATGATATGATGTAGTCATATCACTTCTAACTACAGGTGGCAAGTCGAGCGGGAGGGTCGGGTTCAGGTTCAAGTTCAGGTTCAAGTTCAGGTTCAGGTCGGGTTAGTTTGACTTTCTGAAAATGTCGGGTTGGTTTTGAGTCAGGTCATACCACCTCTAATTCTAAGTTATCATATGCTGTTTACTTGAGTTGTTGGAAAAGAAATATATGCATCCATAAAATTAATAAAAAGCCCAAAACCAACACTGTCAATAACAGGCCCAAACTCACTTTAATCCAATGGTGGATTGGATTCTTAATTATTGAGGTTTGTAACATCTTTTCTTTTGGAATAAATATACACATAAAGATATACAAAATCCTAACTTCAAATTTATTTTGAGATTTTCATGCAATTAATTATCTGACCTATCTTTCTTTCTCACTTTCAACCAAAGAAGTACCAATCCACCTTACAGCCCAGGAAAGGGCCTCTCTTCATTTTTCCAACCAACTATCAAAGTCTTCAACTGTGTTCAGAAACTTGATCTGCTCACCTGTCAGTATTTTCAGACTTCCAGTCATAAGTTCAAGGAGATTTTTGCACATTAACCCTCCAATTAATACTTTAATATATTCTTGCACCAACTCACAATGATTTTTAGATTTTACCAGTAGTGTTTTTTAAGCTGTTTTTTTTATTAATGTTTACAAAATAATTAGCTTGTTTGGGGGCTATTTTTCCATTTAAGTCCCAAGAAATTTAGTTGTTTACATATACAACCTTCTCCCTTACTAAAACATATACCAATGCAAGAAAAAAAAAATTGTAGAAGAATGGAAGCTCAAAAAAATTATATTGGCTATATATATAAGCCTATGGAAGAAGGAAGAGGAAATATGTAGCTTTCAATTTCTTCTTGCATATCTATCTATATTTCCCCATGGCAAGACTTCTTGCTCAAATGAGTATTCCATTATTCACACCACATGCAATTCTCTAGCTAGCTAGCTTGCATTCTCTGTTTTTCGATGCTTGGTTGAGAGATGAAATGCTCATTTGTGCATGATGTCTTGCTCCGGCGAATGCCGACGCGGCTGTTGGCATGAAATCGGTACCGATTGCAAGAGGAAGGATGGTTCTTTTCAAGGACTAAATTGGCAGGAACTTGTACTTACAAGGTATGTTTAGCTTTGTCTTTCTGAATGTATTGGTGTAATTATCTCATATGCAAGTAGTCCTTTAATTTGTATAACACATATAGAGAAGTTTAACACATTCGCTCACAATAACATGAATATGTAGATTATATGTAAGAATTGTTCTATGAAATTTCTATTACCTTTTACTAAATTTCCACTAATCTTTTGATGCAAAAAATAATGATATGGTAAATGAAAGTTTCTTTATTGGGATGAATTTAAATTTTAAACATAGAACCAAATTGATCATTTTAAAAACTGCAAAAACCATCAGTGTAATTTAATTACTCTCTATATTACTATACAAATTCCGTGGAGAATAGATCGTGTCCGTCCGTTCTGAAACCCACGGACTAAAATCACAAACCGTTGGATCAGAAAAATTAACATTTAGGTCCTCATAAAATTGCCAATCAGCCTTCAGGACCCTTTGTACCCAGAATACTGCGCAGCGAATCAACGATGCGGATTAAAGGTGGCTTTTCTGAGATTGAGTTGCACGAATCTTAAAGCAGATCCAATGGTTGGTATACTGCGCAGTAGAGGATATGAATTGAAAATTTCTCTTTTCTCTTTTCTTTTCTTTTCAGATCGTTTCCAGAAAAGTTCTTCCGCCTTGGATCCTTCCATTTCCCATGGACTCGGCGCCGAACCCCAGCCTACCGTCTCCAATCCACCTCGTGACCTCGTCCACATGCACCGAGTTCACGCACCTCCTCCACTCCCTGCGGCGAGCCGCCGTGGTCGGTCTCGACGCCGAGTGGAAACCCCGGCGGTCAAATCAGCCGGACAACTCCGCCTCCCCGTTCCCCCCAGTCACGCTGCTCCAGATCGCGTGTCAGTACCCCGATGAGGGGTGCGGCGGTGGTGGAGGTTCCGAATGCGAGGTCTTCCTGGTCGACCTTCTGGGAGTGGCGTTAAAGGAAATCTACCGGCCGGTAAAGGAGATGTTTGAATCGGAGAGGGTGCTGAAACTTGGGTTCCGGTTCAAGCAGGATCTGGTCTTCTTGTCTCATACTTTCTCTGATCAGGGCTGTGAACCTGGTTTTGATTTGGTACTGCTTAATTTGTTTCAGTTGTAATAATGCAGCATTAGCTTTTGAGTGATACCATAGAAAAAATATAGAAAAATCGTCCATAGCGTCTACAGGTTACATTTCTAGATGTATCAGTTACATTCCGTACACATTTATGAATGTTTCTCTTTGCTAATATAAACACTGGCTCAATTGATTATGCTTAATTAGTGAATAAATTGGCTGACTAGCAATAGATATGTGCCAATTTCTGGTATGGAATACAACTGGAGTATGTACAAATTTATTGTATCATAATACACCCACAATTTAGTATTGGAAAACATGTATAGTCCACCTATAAAAGTAGGCAACCTTTACACCCCTCTCTCACATTCTGACAGTCACGTGCACCCATGTGCTTGTCACAGTTTTATATTTGTTAACTGAAATAGTATTGTATTTGGAAAATGTATTTGTATATCTATTAATTGAAATACGGTGTATAGGTGTACATCAATAAAAGGTGGACTGTACATATTACTCGTATAGTATATGCCAGGTAAACCCATTGCTATTGATAAGTTAGGCTTAGCGTAATATATTGCTCCACGTGACATCTGAGAATGTTGAGTACTAACTTTCTGTTACCTTGTGATTATTATGTCTAATACTATAATGTGATCATTTGTTTTGGTCAGGTGGCACCATTTATTGACATTACGAACGTATATCATTGTTTGAAGAACCCAAGTTCAGCAAAGAGACACTCCAAAGAGACAAAAAGTTTAGCAACTGTTTGTGAAGAATTACTGGGTATCTCTTTGTCTAAGGTTTTTTTCTTTATAACCCCACGTGTTTCTTCAACATTATTGTTATTTTCTCTAGGCAGTTCTATTCTATCTGCACCAAAATGCTCATTTTTTCATTATAATACAAGCTCAGTTGCTGTTTTGCTCTTGCTGAGGCATAGTAATATTTATTTTTTTAAAAAAAAGATAAGACAATCTGATTTAGATGCAAAATATATGATTTGTTGTCTTCTGTTATCGTTTTAATCTTTCAGGAATTGCAATGTAGTGATTGGTCGAGCAGACCTTTAAGTGAAGAACAGATACAATATGCTGCAGCCGATGCTTTTTACTTGCTTGAAATATTTTCAAAATTTCAGCAAAATATTTGTAATGAAGGTATCTGTCAATTTACTTTTTGTTTCAGTTAATGACCTAAATCATTGGAGTTAATCCAATAGAAAAGTGAAAGTACGAAAATCATTGGTCTAATGATATTGTCCCACCAGTGATATTCACCCTGTTAATATCACTCAGCCTTGACCAATAAGATTTTCTTTTTTCGTGTTTGTTGATTTTGCAGGGGAATATGAGCCAAGTGTGTCAGAAGTAGATGGTGATAACAGTAATATGATGGAAAGCATTCTTAAAGATTTTGGTGATAAAATTTCCCTAAACGAATCAGATAAAGTACCAAAGAATACAAAGAAAAAGGTGAAACAAAGACAACGCGTGGATGAAAATGAAAAAGGGAGAGTGGAAATAAGTACTGAATGGCAGGGTCCTGCTCCTTGGGATCCATCTGTCGGAGGGGATGGGATTCCTAAATTCTTATGTGATGTAATGGTGAGTAAATTTTTGGAGACAAAAACATTACATAATTGCATACATGCCAGGAACTTATATACTCATGTTTGTTTGGTTTTAAGACGGACCCACTTCGTATGTTTGCAACTAACACTTTACCGCAGGGAGCAGAGATAAATTGCACAAGAAAATTAAAATTAGCCAAAATGATCAAACTTTTTCATATAACTTCAAGCAAATATATGCATACCTATTTTGTAAGGGAATTCACATTTTGAATTGATCCTAACTGATTTGTCAACATAAGGTAAAGAACTGACATTTTTGCATTTGTATGGCTGAAGTTGTATTTAATTGTCTATTTGGAACAAGATATATATTGCAACACAAGCAAGTTAAATTTTGGTTCTAGTTTTTAATGCCACAGCTGTTAAATGTCAACCGCGAATAAAATAAAATTTTGAATCTCTTTGGAAAAATGCATGTTGCATTTATATCTCAGAAATTATATACAATTGACTATTAGGTAGCAATTGCGAGTTCAAATAGAGAATTTCATGTCTAACTGAATTAAACAAATGAGCTTACCTAAATGCAAATCACAGGAATTTATTAGATATGCAAAAAATGGCATGTTTTAATATTCACTCAAAATATTGCAGTCTTGAGAGTTTGAATTGTGTAACTCTTTTGTCCAGATAGAAGGCTTGGCAAAACATTTGAGGTGTGTTGGAATTGATGCGGCCTTACCGTCTTCAAAGAAACCTGATCCAAGGTTTACTCATTTTTAAGAATAAAAATGTTATTCTTTTCTTTTACCTGAAATGTAATATTAATGCATTATTTTCTTTTTACTGTTAACAGGGAATTGTTAAACCAAGCATACAAGGAGAAAAGAGTACTGTTGACTAGAGATATTAAGCTATTAAGATATCAATATTTGGCTGAAAATCAAGTTTACAAAGTAAAGAGCTTGTTGAAAAATGATCAGTTGCTTGAGGTAAATTCATGCTTTCAGAGGGTAATCAATTAATGTATGGGTCCTGAATTTCTATAATATACTTCTTCACTCCACTGCAAGAAAAAAAAATTATAAAGAAAAGGAAAAGATGGTTTTTGGGGCATACAGTGCTTCCATCATCAACAACAACAACAACCAAGCCTTTAGTCCCAGACAAGTTGGGGTAGGCTAGAAATGAAACCAAGTAGGACCACAGTGCTTCCATCAATTCAAGCTTTTTTTAACTTGAGAGGTTTTTTTGGCAGGTGATAAAGACATTCAAATTGAGTATATCACAGGATAATCTCATGTCAAGATGTACAAAATGTAATGGCAGTTTCATACAGAAACCACTAACAATAGAAGAGGCGGTAGAAGCTTCAAAAGGGTTCCAGATTATTCCATCTTGCCTCTTTGACAAGAATTTGGAGTTTTGGAAATGCACCAATTGCCACCAGCTTTACTGGGAGGTAATTGTTTTAGAATTTGAGTTCTTCTTTGTTTCTGTCAGAGGTGTTTTTCATGTAAACATGGTGAACAAATAATAAGTTGGAATTGGTAATGTGCCACAAGAGAACCTTTTTATACTGAATTCATTCACATAAGTGACTAATATGTGAATTCTGTCCTAATTGAGCTCTAATCACTCATAATTTATGACAGGGGACCCAATACCGTCATGCTGTTGACAAGTTTGTGGCAATTTGCAACCTCAAAGACTGAGAAAGTGGCAAATCCATTGATAGGAATTCTTGTTGATCATTTTCAATTGATGATATTTGCTTCAATGTTTGTTGTTCTTGATAAATGCCTACTTTATCATTGCTTATGCATTTCATATCTTCAAGCGTCACTTCTCTTTTATCAAGTGCGTTCACTTTGTGTAATAAAATGGGAATGTACGAAGTTGATGTTTAGTATACATTGGTATGGTTACATAGCCAAGGTAGAAAACTGTATGCAGCCAAATATATTGTTCCTAGGTATTCTGTGTGAAGTCAAACAAATAAGTGCATAGAAATGAACTAAATAAAAATTCCAATGTTATTTACCAAGTTCTGTTTATCTCATCATATTTGGTTAGACAAATTAACAAACGATGAAATTGAGTGGCCCTCTACTAGGATCAACCTAAGGTTGCTAATAGGACTACGAACGGCAAGGCCCAAAATTGATTCTCACTCGTCCGAGATGAGTCCAACTGCCTAATAATAAACTCTTCTACCCAGCCTTTCCTTTTCTTTTCTTTCCTAAACACGAGTCCGCATCCGCTATGATCAAACGGGATCGGAGCACCCTCCAATCCTGAATCCGACGGCTACGAATATCAGACGATACTTTGCAATAATCCCACCCGTCTACTTCAGATTGGAGGGTCCTCCGATCCTATTGGATCATAGGTGATTTCATCACCCCAAACCAGACACACAGCAAAACTTCCCAGCGAGTCAAATGCGTACAAACTGGGATATTTCAATCTGCGGTCGCACGCACTCGTCCTTCGGCAATGCAGTCCATGATATCAGCCGTTGGATCGTCTCGAGATCCGCGCTGGCGCAAATCTGAAGACAACCCAACGGTTCACAGCCTTAGGGGATATGAATTCGTCCAAAACTTTTGGGGTCGCCTGCGCCACGGGAGCTGCTTTGGGCAGCGTTAAATTTACTTCCGGACAACTTTTTATCCCTATTTGAACGAAATTACCCTTGCCACAGAATACCTCTGCAATCTGTACTTCTCTCTCACTCAACTTTTCACCATCTTCCTCACCCTGATTTCTCCTCATCTTAATTAGCACTTCCATCTCTTCAATCTCTCTCTATCCAGCTAATAGGATCTAATAGTATTACTTCATCGTGTTGTCAATTAATATAAGCACTTGAAAATCCGTGAAAAGTGTGGTGGTTGAGTTGGGGAACTCTTGTGTAAAATTGAGGACCAAGAGTATATGGAATTGGGATTTTTTTGCTCTGGGGGGTTAATTTGGTGGTTCAGTGGTTCTATATCCCGGCAAGGCTGGGTTAAGACAAAGGGAAGTATCACTTTATTGCTAAATTGTTTTACAGTATGCCATTGTTGGCGTGTTAATTATATTTGTGCGAAACTGCTTGAGCGATGTGCCAGCATATGCCGTAAGGGTAATTTCGTCCAAAATGGTGCAAAAAGCGGTGAGGAAGTAAATTTACCGCTGCCCACAGCAGCTCCCCTGCGCCACTGAAACCCCACCCAGCTGTCCACTCTTCCGCACCAAAGAAAAAATTAATCAAATCAAAAGACATCAACTGAGAGAGCATGATGAGCACAGGGTTCAAACAGAGTGTTGTGCTTGTGCCGCCCTGGGTAGAGGGCCATTGCGTCGGCCCGCGCCGGAGACTCCTCCTCCTCCTCCGCAGCAGCAGCGCCAGGCCGCGCGTTGAGGTCCCCACGTGTCCCAGACCTCTCACCCCATTCTTCAGGTCAGGTTCTAAAGTCGAAAGTCTAAACCTTACCGGGAGAATTTGTTAAGTAAGGGTTATTATTATATATAAAGGTTGAGTTGCATAAGGGGTGAGTGATGTTCTAATTGTTGTTACCAAAATTACTTCCGTGTGCCTTTTTGTCCATAGAAGTGTAAATTTGATTTTGGTTACACTTGCAAATGATGGTGGAGGGTTTTGCAAGTAATGGCACCGTTCATGTAAGTATTAGTACCAGTACTGTGTTATTTATGGACTATTAGAAGATATGTTTCGGTGTCAGGTCTCACTGGTAAATTATTCCAGAGCTGGTACCACTGGTACAGTAACATATTATGTGCGTTCTTTAAAGAACGCACATATCTGTACAATATCAAAAGATTGGATACTGCAATTTTTATTACGAACTGGATCAGAATCCGCTGAGAGTCTGCTTTTCCGATCAGACGGTCGAGATCGGTTGCTGCACAGATCTCAAAGTATTTCGGTGTTTTCTCAACCGTCAGATCAAGAAAAATAGGGCCTGCTTTTCTTTCTGGAAAAGCAGGTGATCCCGATCCGGACCATAGGTATATATGCCAGTAACAGTAATTGCCAGTTAGTCGTCGCTAACTGTTTGTCCAACTGGTACAGATATCAAGCAAGAGGCAAAAAATGGAGACCAGCGTTTGCATTCAATGCGGATTCAGCTCCCACCCCAGACCCTGACCTAAGCCCTGACGGAGACGACAACTCGCCTTTCGGCACCACCAGACTCGGTACGCTTGTCAGAGCAGCCGCAAGCCAGCTGCTCAGCAAACTGAACTCGGCACGAAAAAACTTCCCGATGAAGGTATTTCTCCTTTTGCTAGGGTTTTACACGGCCAATGCTTTGGCAACCATTTTGGGCCAAACTGGCGACTGGGACGTACTGGTTGCCGGCATGGTTGTGGCCGCCATAGAAGGTATCGGCATGTTGATGTATGGAAAAAAAAAACCGGTAGATGCAAAGATGGTCGGAGGAAGGTTGCAGAAGTTGATTGAGATGGTGAATTATTGGAAAGCCGGGGTCTGTTTGGGTCTTTTTGTGGATGCTTTCAAATTGGGAAGCTGAGAAGTGAGAATGTTTAAATTCAAAAATGTAAAGATGTAGCTTCCATTCTTTTGTCAAGTAGGTATGTCTGAATTTGTGATTTGTGCCCCAAAAAAGGTTCTACTTGTTTAATTGAGGAATGCCCATCAACGCATTTGTGTGGTGGGGGCGTCAAGTCTCATTCTTTAATCATAAACCATGTACAAATTTTTTATTTTCTGTACTAATTTAAAATGTAAAAATCTATGAAATGAGACATGTTGCAGCTTGTGCTGGAGTTGTGGGTCAATAGCTACTACACTGCATTGCTTTAATCTTGTCTCTGATTATTGTCTTTTTTTTTTTTTTTTGGGGAAAGGTTTGGTACCAGCTACCAATTGTTGTCCCTGATTATTATTGAAGAATTAATGTGATGCAGACGTGAAAATTTCCTAGGTCTGCTTTTGGGATAATTACCACACAACTACTTTAGTTGCTGATAAAAAGTCCAAGATAATTAATTATCTTTGCTGGAGTCTGTTCATAATATCATCCGCAGAAATTTCAGCCGAAGGAAACAAGAACAGGAGAACATCCTGGACTATGATTTATGCATAAAAAAACCAAGAAAACCTAACTCGATTTAAAAAAAAAAAAAAAAATGTTGCAGGAAAACGTATTCGTTTGCAACATGTTAATTAGTAATTAACTAATTACATATATAATACAGCACAACACTTCTGTTTGGATTTACATAGATTCATCAATCAAACTTGCCAACTGTCTGTCCTATTCTCAACCAACAATAAGAAGTTTTATACATCTTTTTCCAAAAGCTACACCTACACAACTAGAAGAACATTAAGAAAAGAATAAACATGCTAAAGCTAAATTGGCTTATGGGTTTATGACTTTATGCAAGTAAAGTATACTTTTAGGGCTAAACTGTGCCTTATCTGATTATCTCTGCTCACCATGGAAAAACCAGAGGCTCATGTAGTGCTCCTCTCTTTTCCAGCTCAGGGCCACATCTCCCCCTTCCTCTCCCTCGCAACCCGGCTCCACCGGTACCGGCCTCATGATCTGACCATCACTCTAGTCTCGACACCCCGCCACATAAACTCAGTCCGATCCTCGCTTTCTGCCGATTCATATCTCAATCTTCACTCACTCCCCTTTCGCCCAGCTGACCACGGGCTTCCAGCCGGCACTGAGTCGACTGCTGACATCCCAGTTGCCCAATTCATCACCTTCTTTAAAGCCACTGAGTCCCTGCACCCTGCCTTTGATGATTTCATTCATGGTCTTGTTTTGAATGCGTCGAATCGTGCTCAATTGTGCATCGTCTCGGACTTCTTCTTGGGCTGGTCGGTCGACGTGGCTCGCAAGTACGATGTCTTGCACACTACTTTTCTCACCATGGGTGCATTTGGAGGGGCAGTGTTCTTGTCGGTGTGGAGGAACCTTCCCCACACACTGACAAAGAGCGATCGGTTCTCGCTACCAGAATCGCCGGAAGTAGTGATCGAACGATCGCAACTACCGAAACATATTCTGGAAGCCGACGGCACGGACCAGTGGTCTCAATACTTCAAGCGGCATTTCGTTTCATTGCACGCGACGGATGCCATCGTGGTAAATACCGTCGAAGAGTTCGAGCCCCTTGGTTTAGGAATGCTCAGAAAAACCTTCAAGGTTCCGATCTGGCCTGTCGGTCCCCCGCTACCTCCAACCGACCAACCATCATTGTCGAATTCTGAGGAGGAAGACGCAGTCATGACATTTCTAGACTCGCAGCCTCCGGCATCGGTTCTGTACATCTCATTCGGGTCCCAGAACTCCGTACAACCGGAACAGATGATGCAGCTCGCGCAGGGTCTTGAGGGCAGCGGTTGCGGTTTTATCTGGGCCATCCGGCCCCCAATTGGAACCGATCCGAGAGGCGATTTCAGAGATGAATGGCTGCCTCATGGTTTCAGAGACAGGATCAATCGAAAACAGAAAGGGCTCCTCATTCACAAATGGGCGCCACAGTTGAAGATTCTCGGTCATATATCGACCGGTGCATTCCTCAGTCACTGCGGCTGGAACTCGATACTCGAGAGCATGAGCAATGGGGTGCCGATACTCTGCTGGCCAGTCGGGGGAGAACAGTTGTTCAATTCGAAGATGTTGGTCGAAGCCGGTTTCGGGGTTGAGCTTGCGAGAGGCGTCATGGACAGCTCGGTACCGACGAAGGAGGATGTGGAGGAGGCGGTGGAGGTGGTGATCATGGGGCACAATGAGAAGGGCATGGAGATCAGGCGACGTGCCGAGGAGTGCCGGGGTTTGATGAGCAGGGCATGGAGTGAGGATGGTGGCTCCTCCATGAACAGCTTGATAGAGTTTGTGCAGTGGATCAATACATCAGCTAAAAAAAATGAGAAATGAGCTTACTGTAGTTTATGGTAATTATCTGTGTAAGCTTTTTATTAATGTTAACTGAATATTGCCAATTAAAAAAAAAATTATAGTTTTTTTTTTTTTTTGAGATAAAATGAAGGTAAAGCCACTTAAATTTAAATGTCTATAAAATAATTTGTCTATAGAAGTCCTCCATCCAGATTTTGAACCCGCGACCTCCTACAAAGAGAGCGTTACCCTTAGCCACTAGACCAAAAATTATTATAGTTTTTGGTCTTAAAAGTATTTGTATGCTCTCGTAGAATTATCATGTACTCTTCAATTTGACATTCAGCAATTTGCACAAGTAGTTCAACTTCAACCCGTTGTACCATCCAACGTTTTCAACGTTAAAAGTCGCTCAATATCTATTAAAGTTATTTTTTCAACATTAAAAGTCGCTCAATATCTATAAAGTTACTTATTATCCGTTAAATGAAAAGCACAAATGTTAAATGAAAAGTTGATTGTATGGAATATACAAAATCTATATCCTAAAAGTAGTCATTTAACACTTATATACTTCCGTTTTGACAATTTTCCCTTCAATATATGTAGAGGAAAGGACAAGAAAAACACTATAGTAATCAAGTAGAAAAACATTTAAAAACACTATAGTAATCAACATAAGCGTCATGTTGTGTCATATTCATAGCACTCTTACCAGCTTCCCGGCCCACTGACGACACAATCTAAATTTGGGCTTAAAATCAGCAAACAACTGTTTCTTAGGTAAAATGGGGCCTCAAGATTGGAGATAGCACGAATCTCAAAGCAATCCGACGGATCACCACTAACTTTGCAGTAGCAGTAGGTGATAATAAAAATCCAAGGATTCGACCGAACCTTCCAGTTTCGTATTCTCTATCTATTCCTCAAACCGATTTCACATCCTCTACTGCGCAGTAGACTACTGCACAGAAGGAAAACCACAGGATCTGCTTAGAGATTTGCGCGCACGCATCTTGAAAACAGCCGCCTAAAATTTCACAGGCGGGTGTGGCGTGCTGTACTCTGCTGCGCAGCAGAGGATAGTCACAATAGGATAATGCTATGGAGATACCGCAAAAAATACCGTCGGAGCTACCATTAAACATTGACTGCCAACAAAAAAATGTGATAAGTTGAATATTTATGAGGTTAAGGTGAATATTTAAGAGGTTAAACTGAATAGTTAGAAAGTGTAATGCTGCAAGTTAAATTAAGAGTAGTTTTTATTAACTGTAAAGCAAAATGTGTTAAATGTAATGCTGCAATTAGGTTTTTATTATGTGGATTTTTTATTGATTGTCAAGCAAAATGTTAAGTTGAATATTTAGGAGATTAAGTGAATATTTAGGAGGTTAAAAGTAAATATTTAAGTTTAGTTGACGGTATTGTGTATCCGAATATCTGGACTGTCACAATAATGGACTGTCACAATAAACCCTGTTACCAGTACCTTAAACCCTACTGGTAACAAGCTCTCATGGCGATGGCGGATTCCGATGCCAGCTCCGGCCAGCTCGATCTGCGGGGAGTCGAGCTCCGGCTCCTCCGCGCGACGCTCCCAGACGTCTCCCCTTCCCCGCCGCCGCAGCGCCTCCTCCCTCCTCTCATCGAATCCCTCCTTTCATCCATCGAGAAAGGGGACTACGCCGGGGCGCTGAGTAGCGCCACCGCCGCCGCCGCCGCCGAGAGGTTAGAAGAGGCGTTCGGGTTCGCTGCCGAGTGGCGGTTCGAGGACTCCGTTGAGTGCGCCGAGAGGTTCTATGGGGAACTGGAAGGCAAAATCAGGGGTTTTGTTGGGGAATTGGATGGGGAAGAGAGGGAGTTCAGGAGTGCCGTTTTGTTGTGCTTTGGTGTGGCAGCTCTTCTAGCTTTCACACAGCAAAATCTCTCTGGGTAAACTTTGGCTCAATTAATTGTTGAAAATCTGCATATCACAACTGATGTTAGGGTTTTAGCCACTAAAGTCAGGTTCTTTTGGGTCATATGTTTAATTGTAATCTGGTTAGGTGTACCAATCATGTAACTTTTGTTCTGTTAATGTACCTGCCAATTGAAGTTATTTTCTTTTGACTAATTTCCATTCATGAAGGCCTGTTGGGAAGTTCTCGCCCTTCCCTGTGATGATTGGAGGTGTGAAACCAAATGGAGATAGTACAATTGGAGCGAAGTGGGATCTGTGGGCTGCAAACCAGTTCTCTTCGGTTGGGTCACATATCCAAGGAAAACTCTCTCTGTTGCAGGTAGTCATTCCAAGTTTCATGATTTTTTTTAAGAAAAAGTTGTTACTGGTACCATGTTATTGTTCTAAGTGTTGTCTGTCTTCTTGTAATGCTATAATAATACTAGATTGTGTTTGTACTCTAAGATAGTTTTAATTAGGCTGGGTCATTTCTTACTTCAATCTACCATGTTTGGACAATGTACTTTACCAGAATATTAGCTATGTTTGACTCTGAGTGCTTCAAATACTCTTCACAGCCTAAGTTTTCTCTATTTTCTCATGCAGTACCTAATTTGTGCCAAAATAATATTCACAAGTATCAAGGATTTATGCACAAATTCAAGCAAATCTTTCCTTAGCATATCTTGGTGGCTATGTCGAGTTGCTTTCCTCCAGCAAAGAATCTTGGACGAGCTATCCTCTTCTGTATTTGATGAACTAGAGTTGTACAAAACTGCTATGTTGGCCCAATTTGGTAAATTGGAAGAAGTCTCTAAATATTGGTGTAATTTGCTTGCGGAAGGAGAAGGCTCAACTATTTCATGTATGGCTTATTTGGAAGCAGCTATGGTAGATTATAAATATGGCCGTGTTGATGCTTCAAGGTCTGTACCATAGATTCTTACTTTTAAAACTTTTGTTAATTTGCTAGTCATTGTAAATTGTATTTCCCTTTTACCTTGAATTATTTCCAATTGTTATTTTCTATCTGCTAATATGCAACAGGAAGCATTTGAACTGTGCAAAAGAAGAATGCAAGCTGGACCTTTATCTGACTGGTGTTCTTGGCTTTCGTACAATTCACCAGGTAATCTACGTGTTGTCTCAAAGTATATATTGTGCAGGTACTTCGAAAATTTTGCCATCTTGATGTATGAGTAGTATTCTCACATTCTGTGCAACCATCCAAAACCCAAAATGTCAAAGGCAAAATCAGAACTCCGTATGACTATACCTTGCAAGACAAGAGACATATCAAATAGCCCCTTCATGTATATGCCCACTTTATACAAATATTTGAAAAAAAAAAAAAAAAAAATCTTAATGTATTGGCACGTTAATATGTCATGGTTATATTTCTACATGTTGTTTAGAAGCCTGGCTAATATTTCAAATTCTCTATGTATATGGAAATTGAAATTATGTTGTATAAAGAAAATTAACTAGACTAACCCTTTTTTCGTAGGTGGACCCAAAAGCCCAATTAGTACTTTTAGCAAATACAGAAAATTCAAGTGAAACCTCTATCATAGAAGATAGTAATGGAAGTTCTATCTCTCGTGAAGAGGATGAATCATGTGAAATATTGAGGGCTCCAAGATTGGTACTGGGTGAAGATGCTCAAGAATCCAATGGTAACGATGCTTCTCCTGAGAACATAAAAAACATATCACTGAACAGTTTGCAGCAAGCAGTTGTGATGGGAGAATGCCAACAACTGAGACGCATCAGTAGGGATGATGAGATGTCAGGTACATGAGTTCATAATGTGTTTTGTTCATTTGGTTCAGCTCTGTATCCAAAAATTAATGCAATAGAGTACTAGTGTAATTCATATTTCTCTAATTGTAGGATGGGATAAAGCTCCATATATAGAGTTGATTGATTCTCAAAGGACTTCTTACTATGCGGTACCACTATCTGTCATGCCAAGAATTTTTGTTATGCTATTTTATTCATTAGTTACAAGGGCCCACTAAATCATTTACTTCTTGTAGGTGAGATGCTTGTGTGATCTCTTGCGTGTCAGATGGGAGTCAGATCGTGGCCGAACAAAGCAGAGGGCTCTATTAATGATGGAAAATCTGGTAAGAGTTTCTCTTTATATGACTGCAACTTCCTTTGTCAAGCCGGATTTGGCTCCTCTCAGTTATTCTTTGCATAAAATTAAGTTCAGCTATGCGCAACATAATACTTTCTATGTATTTTTTTAATTGTCTTCTCAAATATAACCTATGCTAGAAATATTTATTTTTAGGTTGAACTCATTGAAAGACCCCTTCCAGAAGCCTCAGAAAGGATTCACTTGGTGTTTGGTGTCTATTTACCAACTATACCTGCATTGAGGAAGTAAAGTGACTTTTATCCTCTTCTTTTGTAGTGCTTTTGTTCCTTAGTTCTGCCATTATTTGGAAGTATTTTTTTTTTAATTATGTATTCTGCTTCTTTTTCAGAGAATACAGCGAACTATTAATTAGTTGTGGATTAGTAAGCGAGGCATTGAAAATACTTGAAGATCTTGAGCTATGGGATAATTTAATCGATTGTTATAGGTATGGATTACGAGGAATATCTTTATTTTACCATCATTGGTTATCATCATCATGTAAATACAAGGAGATTCATTTTTTTTTTTCTATGAAAAGATTATTAGGTAAAAAGGCAGCTGCAGTTGATCTTATCAATGCACGGTTGATTGATAAACCCAATGACCCGAGATTATGGTGAGTATTTCTTGAATTATTTTTGCTTTTTCGTGAATTATGTGTTGTGTATGTAAAATATGATGCTGTGTTTCAATTATAAAGTGTATCGTGTTGGAATTCAGCAAGTGTCAAATTAATACAGTGAAGAGACATTTACTCCAGGTATAAATTGTTATTATAATTTAGGTGCTTTAGTGTTTGAAATTATTTTACTCATTGTATTGAGGAGGCCATTGAAGAAAGTTTGAGGCATGCTTGTAGTAATGTCACTTTTCATAGGTTTAACAGCAAATATCAAATTAACTTGAAATAATGGCATTGAAGTGCTCTTTCTAATTTGCACTAGTTGAAGCCCTAAATCTGAAAGTTTCTTTGGAATTGTTTTCGTAGGTGTTCACTTGGTGATGTCACAACCACAGATGCGTGCTACGAAAAAGCATTGGAAGTTTCAAATAATAAATCTGCTCGAGCAATGGTTATTTCTCTTTCTCTTTGTTTTCGAATACAGCTACAGAAGATGCGATGAGAGTTTACTCTAACATATATCTTTTTTTTTATTTGAATTTTGTCAGCGTTCATTGGCTAGAGGTGCATACAATAGAGATGACTTCAAAACTGCCAAAAATCTTTGGTATGCTGAATAACTAGACACTTCTAGTTTACACTTTGCCTATGTTTTATATTTGTTAAAGTGGTAATTATGCATTTGGATATTCACTTTTAGGGAATCAGCATTGGCCTTGAATTCATTGTATCCTGATGGATGGTTTTCTCTTGGTGCTGCTGCTTGGAAGGTTTACTCTTGTTATCAATTGTCTTAGAAGTTATAAACAGACTAAATCTAAACTGAAGATTAGAAGTTGAGGGCATTTTGTCCCCTTTTTTGTAGGACCAAGATTTGGATAAAGCAGTAGATGCATTCACACGAGCAGTTCAAATAGACCCTGAAAATGGGGAGGCATGGAATAACATTGGTTGTTTGCATATGAAGAGAAATAAGAGCACAGCAGCATGCATTGCCTTCAAGGAGGCTATCAAATACAAGAGGAATAGTTGGGAGATCTGGGAGAATTTTAGCAAGGTTGCTTTTGACTCTGGAAATCTTCGCCAGGTAATATTTGAAACCATTAAATGTACTTTAGAGTTAAAATAAGGAAACTCATGAGCATATTTTGTCATAATGCTTCCTTAAATATTAAAACGAGGTATCAGGTTCACCTTGATGATTGCTTGGTACTAGGTGTTTGATAATCTGAAACCTTTTCTTATTATCAGTGGTTCGATGGAATTTAGTTTTTATCCACCAACTATTCTTCTGTGATGAAATTTAGGATGGTTCCAACATGTCACGGGTTTTAAGCCTTGATGGACAAAGTATGGATATAGGACTTGTCGAACTAACATCTGAACGGATAAAAAACATGCCGAAAAGCTACCTTTCATTCTCTTTACATAACCTCTTGTATTTTTTGAATAAGACGCTATATTGTCTAACTTGTAGACATGTTGTGTTATGCATTCATTGCAAACAGGCGCTAGGAGCCACAAAGAGGGTATTAGAATTGTCATCTTATAAGCGGATTGATGTACTAATATTGGATAAGATGATGTTTAAGCTTGAACAAAACTCACCGGACACTGCTCTGTTGCCCTTTGGCAATAAAGATGAAGCAAATAATTCTACAGACGACGCTTTGAATAATTTGGAGTTGCATTCTGATAACCGTATAGAACAAAGGGAGTTCGATTTTTTGTTGGATTTGCTTGGAACCATACTGCAACAGGTACATACAATCTCTGAAATTATGGTATATATCTTTTGATGATAGATTCCTTCTGTACATTCATTTTTTTCTGAATAATGTATTGAAATCAAATTTCTGACAAAAGGGAGTTCTTTTTTATTCCTTTTAGATTGTTAAAACCAGCCCAAATGAAGCCGTATGGGGTATTTATGCTAGATGGCACAGAATAAAGGGCAACCTTACAATGTGCTCAGAAGCACTGTTAAAGCAGCTTCGATCCCTCCAGGTGAGTCGTATATTTCCAATACATGATATTCCAAAATAACAGCTTGAACAGATTATCTCATTTTGTTGTAACTGCTAAAATTCTTATTGACAGGGATCTGAGCTTTGGCATGATGAAAAGAAGTTCAAAAAGTTTGCTCTCGCATCCCTACAATTATGTAATATTTATGTGGAAATTTCTTCTTCCACTGGGAGCAGGAGAGAGCTATCAGCAGCTCAGATGCACCTAAAAAGCACTTTAAAACAGGTTTCGCTCTTGCTTCTATTATGAAATTTCTTCATATATACATTTTATGTTTCGTCAAAACTAATGTTTCGTTTGGTCTTCAGGCAGCTGATTTTTCTGGCACTGAGGAATACAAAGCACTCAGTAGTTGCCTTGACGACATAAAAAAGCGACTTGACGCATTTTCCACATGAGGATATTGTACTTAATTTACCTCAAAAAAGTTCATTGTGGAAAACAATTAAAAAATGTATTATGTTGTATGCTTGTTGTATCAATCAAATTTTGTAGTAATTATGGGTTTCTTATATACAATAGGATTTTGTATCAGATTATAGATTTCGAGTTATTGAAAATGCTTACTCTTAGTAAGACTGCTCAATAGTAATTACAGATATAGGTGAAGGTATTGTGCCCTCTGCCTTTTAAATTGGTTCCAAGTTCTGACGCTGCTTCATTGAAACTTGAAAGAAGACTTTCCTCCGGAAGAACTTTAAAACAAACAACAGTAGAATTAACTCTTCTTGATCCATGCCCCCAAGTTCTGGCAATATGCTTATAAAAAAATCATTACATTTTAGATTATTATACAATTAATTTCAAAGAGAAATTATTCTTATCCCCTTAACTACACCCCTTATTTGCACCCATCGCCACCCTCTCTGCTGGACCTCCACCACCCCTCGGCCACACCTCCGCCTCCTCCGGCCGCACCTCCATTGCTCCGGCTCTTTAATACACATTTAATTATTTGTATGAACTATATTAGCGGTTAGTATAAACATTTTTGCGTGTTAGTATAACCACTTTTTCTGTTATTATATGAAAAAATGTAAAATTATATTGGGGTGCAATTAAGGGGGATTTTTAAGGGGTACAGTTATCAGGCCCGAATTTCGAAGAACTCTCAGATGGCATCCTTGTTCCAAATAACATATTGTAACTCCAGAACAAAATAATTGATTAGTTAATGAGAAAATAAAAATACTAATTAATGGGGGTGTTCCGAGAATCGAACTCGGGACCTCTCGCACCCGAAGCGAGAATCATACCACTAGACCAAACACCCGTTTTGCTAATAATGCTAAAATTACCTTAATTACAATGTTCTTGCAAATCAAAAAAATTTTACTCATGCCATGTGTCTTCTGCATGCTGAACCTCTGCTGGATAACCCGGTATGCAGCCACGTCAATAACCGTGCCAAAGCCATTCTTATTTTTTATTTTCCATGTTGACCCGGTATGCAGCCACGTCAATAACCGTGCCAAAGCCATTTTTGTTTTTTATTTTCCATGTTAACCCGGTGTGCTGCAATAAAAAAGACTCCTTACTGTCTATAATCCCAAAAGAAGAAAGAAGAGGTACACAGTCGAAATTTGTAGCAATGGCTGCTCGAGGATCAGCACTTGTTTATCTGATCAGAGGAAGGTTCATGGGAACAGTTGCAAAAGGAGCCAATCGAGCTGCTGTGCACGGATCCAACCCTCCAGTGACTACTCGCACTGATGTACGTTGCCAAGCCAATTTTTTTTATGTATATTTAATTGATTAGTATTAGTATAAGCGGCAATAATGTTATTCTTTTGCGAAAGTAACAAATTAACTGACATGTTGGTATCTATATTACACTTTTTTTTTATCAATTAAATCATATTTCTACAAATTTATTATCTTTTTAATAATTAAATGGTATCTCTAGCATGATGAGTTCATGTTTAAATTTGTGTATTTGATTTGGGGGATGCAGAGAAAAGAGGCAGAGGCAGCAATAGAACAGGGGAAGGAGGAGAAACAAAAGAAGATAGAGGAGGTGGAGAAGAAAGTTAATGGCAAGGCCAAATAGCTCCAAAACTTAGTTAAGTAATTAGCTTAAAAGTTGAAATTTATAAGGGAATTAGTATTTTCTTTAGTAATACCTAGCGTCTATTGAAAAACCGTTCACAAGTTACATTTTAGGACGCATCAGTTATATTTCGGAATGTATTTGTTACATTTCAATGGATTCATGCACGGTTTTTCAATCGACGCAAGATGTTTCTCTTTTTTTCCCCTTGGTAGAAGAAGCCATGAGCCCATGATCACATAAACCCCAATTAATTTGGCAATTTGGATCATGTGAGGTCCAAAAATGTGCACTCTCTTTGAAGATGTCTTACCTTTGTATATTATTCTGTGTTCAATAAATTAATAAAGGGAACTAAGAAGTGATATCTGTGACTAATAATTTGGATGGAAAATAATGTATAGATGATAGTCAAGTAATACGGTAATACTTCATTGGAATATATGCTTCTTCTTTTTTCTTTTTTTTTAGTTGTGTCCTTCGAATATACAATCTCTGATTTAATTTTACAACATTTATTTTACAAAAATACTGACAAGGAGTGCAACAATAATTTCTCGCTCACTTTTTTTTTTTTCTGGGAGGACAAATTTTTTTTTTTTTTAAAGATGATGAAATGTTTGGAAAATTGAAACAATATGGTTTGTTCAATTTTATTTTATATCCCTTCAAAAGTTCAAAGGTCGAAGGTTATATATATAGAGACACATCTGAGCTGACTATTTAAATTTTGAGGAGTCCAATTAACAAGGAGCATCATTGTTAATTAATAAAGTTATTTCAGTTTGAAAGTCTTTAAATTAATTGAATGGATTATTTTAAGATAACATATGATATGCATATATACAATTATATATTTAGGTGAGTACTTTATTATTATTATTTTGTTGTTATTTTAATACGTGTTAAGGGATGAATATTATATGGTTTAACTCTCTTAATTAATTAATGGCTTTGTTGTCTCATGCTGATGATTCTGCCCTACAATTATAGGGGCTTTTAAAGCATATAAAAAAGTCGTAAACACAATTAGGAAAATGCTTAATTAATATAAATTGACCACTAGAGGTACGCCAGGTTTTGGTTGAATGTGTGATCGATGTATCTCATGTTATATCTGCTTTACGCTGATAAATTAATTCATTGATATGAATTAATACATTGATACTTGATAGTCACTTTTGTGGTGATCTATTGTTCGAATATATATTTTGGATAATATTTTTAACTTGTATTTCACTTATGATATCTTAAATAGTTATGAAATTGCATCTATTTGAAATTTGATAAACTCAAATTATATTGTTAGTTCGATCACAATCTGAGAGTTATTATTACTAGAGCTATAACTCGGCTTCGCCCCGAAGGGCGAAAAAATGGTATCAAGTAAATAACTAAAAATTTTATAAAATTTTAAATATTTCTATTAAACAAAACTTGAACAAAATTTTTAAATTTTTGATGTAATTAAATAATAATACAATAATTTATAAATAATAATATATATAAATGTTGGATCATTTTAAGGGTTAAAATTTGTTTTAGACATATTACATTTAACTTATTTAATGAGTAGAGAAAGAGAAATATTAGTCATTGGATCAAAGTAGATGAAAAGCTTCAAACAAAATCAATGGTTAATATGAGTGATGATGTGGTATGGTTGAGATGCTTGGAAATCTATCCTCTTTATGGAGTATAGATTATTAATTTTGAAAGTAATAATATCTTCATTAAATGAACAACAATTGTTATGGTTTTCAATATCATAACTTTATTCTTATGCTTACGCATGTTGGCCGGTTACATATATATACAGGTGTCCAAGTTTCTAACATTTGACTAAATCAACAAAATACGCATTTTAATTAACAGAATATTCAATGCAAAGAGCGGCCGAGGAGCACAAATATTACAAGAAGCGTCGAAAAAAATGCGAAAAGAAAATATTATTTTTCTTGTGGATATAATATTTTTAAGTGAATGAAATAGTTGCCTACAGACCTTTAGTGTTCAAAAAAAAAATGCGAAAAAAAAAAGACGCCCACTTTTAAGACTTAAAGAGAGGTTGCATGTGGTCAATTAATCAGCTAACAATTTTACTCTTCATGTATTACTGAAAAATATATTTTTTGAGATAAAAGATGAGAGTCAAGTCACTCAAATTTAAATATATTTAAAAAAACCTCTATCTAGACTCCGAACTTGCACTTCTCATGCGAAGAGCGTTGTCCAAAAAATATAATTAAAGGAACAAGTCCATCAAATATTTTTTTAATTTTAAAATACAAATCAATTGGTTTCGAAGGATCAGGAACTGTCCACCTTTTATTAACTAATTTGTTGACTATTAGAGCATTAGTGTATTAATTTATTTATTTCTATCGTTGATCAGCAATTTCTGATATCAGCTTGTTACTATAACACTATTCTCTATTTTATTGGTATATAACTATATAATATATCGTGCATGAGACGCATGTATGCAGCCTAGCAGGATAATTTTGGTACATTGAACCTGGACACTTGTATGGTATTTTTTTTTTTTTTTTTGGTATGGTATTTTATTATTATTTTTTTTTTTCGAGAAACATCTTATGTCCATTGAAAAATTGTCCATACATGTATGGACGTATACATCTTAAAATATAACTTATCCTTGCATTTTGTAAGCGTAGTAAAATTGATTTAAGCTCTTAAATCAATTTTAAGTCACCAAACGGAAGTGATTTAAGGTGTAGTAAGTTAACGCAGCTATATAGGTGTAGTAAACTAAATCACCAACATTTTACATCTTTTACACATAACATCAATTTTACTTCACTACCATCAAACACCACTGATTTAAGGTGATTTAACGTTTTACTCTGCTTTAACTTACTACACTTGCCAAACGGGAGGTATAGACGCTATGGACGGTTTTTCTATGAACGCTAACCAATGAATGAATGCTATAAACAATTTTTCTATGGACGCTAGGTATTGCGCTTTTTTTTTTTTTTAGGTCCCAGTCAAAAACTTCCTGACGTCTCAATTACTCCAAATTCCAAAAAATACATGCTATCAAATCCAAGCCACAATTACCTTTTTTATTTATAACAACAAACCAAACTGAACCAAGATCCTGCATAAAGAGCTGCAAAATGGATATAGAAATTAACAGACTGAAGATGAGGAACAAGGAGCTGGAGAAGGCAGTCAAGGAAGGGAGGCAGAGGGAGGAATTATTAGAGCAACAGCTGATGCAGGCCGTTGCGCGACTGCGAGTTGCAGAGGAGGCCGAGGAGCGACTGAGCGTCGAAATCGGCGAGTTAGAGGTCGACTCGCTCGAGCAGGCGCGTGCCTACGAGGCGCACATCGAGCAGCTGCTGGAACAGCTTGGCTCGGCACAGAAGATCATAGCTGCTGCATCCAGGATTGAAGCAAGTAGTGGAGGTGATGCATGATATGTGATTAATTAGGGGTTTAATGGCAATTATATAGTTAATTAGTTTGATTGTGTTAGTGGCTAATTAATTTTCATGATTTGTTTTCATTTTTTTTTTTTTTCATTTCCATGTATTTGATTTTTTTTTTTCTTCTGGCCACGGCATAGTTTGGAACATAGATGTAAATATATATTGTTATTTGTTAAGTCTTTAGAAAAATGAAAAATGTATAGTTTGTGGTTTGAAGATTAAAGGAAAAATGAAAATTTGACTGACAGTTCTCATGGATTTTAAAGATGAAAAAGACTTATTAGACTCCATTTTTATCTAAAAATAATAAACGGAACTCTACAAGGTTTTACTGTATATTTAAATCAAGTTCTCGGATGCAATATATATAGAGCTTAACATATCAAAAGAATAAAAGAAGAAGAAGAAGAAGAAGAATGAATTCCATGATCTTCCTCCTTGGTATTCCTGTTATTTGAATTTGTAGCAGCGATGAATCGTGAAGAAATTATTGGTTTTAACTCAGATTATGTTGTAAGAAAAAGACAGTGAAATGCAGTGCTGCGCGGACCATCTTCTCGGATAAAAATCTGCTGCTTTTCTGATCATACGATGGTCGGGATTGGTTATCACACCGATACTTCGATGTTTGCGGTTTGCTGCACCGATCTTAAAATATTTTAGTATTCCTCAACCATCATATCAAGAAAAGTAAAGGTCTGCTTTTCTTTAGCTGATCCCGATCCCATCTTCTCATATCCAGCATCGATGTACATGTGAATTAAGAGAATTCGTACATTCAGTAGGTTGGAAGGTAAATTTGATGTCACTGATAACAACCTTTTAAATAAATTTGAAGATTAATATATCATACTTCTTTTTTTTTTTTTTCAAATGTCGTTTCTTGCATCACATCCGAGATCACTAAATGTAAATTACGAAATTTATATATCGTTAATGATCATCGATGGAACCAAATTAATGATGGAAGAATGTTCACAAACAATCTTAAAATTTTAGCAAAATGATCATACTCTTATTATATATTAGTTTTAGTTTCATGAGTAAACGATAAGTGAGAATTCTCCGATTATAAAAAAAAAAAAACTTACTTTTTATTTTGCTATTGCATATCAATCGAATGATATGAGCTTAACAAAGTTGGATAAAATGATATTAAACGTCTCATGCCAGTACATCGGATAGCCTTGCTTTTCTTATTATCTCACAGTTAAGAAATACCGAAGTACTTTGAGATCGGTGCAGCAAACACCAAAATACTTTGAGATCAGTACAGTAACCGATCCCAACCGTCTGATCGGAAAAGCAGCGGATTCTGATCCCAGTACATCCCGCCGCGAAGCACAACATTATATCGTAGTACATTTTAATTCTGACACGCTCTATAAATGGTCAGCCCAACCAGATCCTGGGATTAGTGAACTATAATATTCCCTTCATAGCATAGCACACAAGCTTGAAAGGGCAATTTAACTTACAAAATGTCTTTAAGCAGATCATTTCAACTAGGTGATCTTTATGTAAAAGTTTAATCCAACCAAATGGAAGAGGCATCATGACACAAGTTAGGTAGCTTTCTTTGCAAAAAATTAAGTTTTCAAAATAGCCCAAAAACAAAGGCTATAACAAATTAACAATCTACAGCTGCAGTAAACAAAAGAGCACTGACAAGACATGCTCCCAGTTACTACTTGTCACAATCCACATCAACATTACATGAGACATCCACACACCAAAAAAAAATTAAAAGAAAGAAAATTATTGAGGCCTTGAGGCCCCAAGCACCCAATTGTTCTTATAGGAGCCATTAGCAACCTAAAACACATCAATAATATAACAAATTCAAAATATTTACTTTAGGAAAGGAGGTAGCTGTCCATGATGCATCAATATATCACACTGTATTCTTAACCATGGGAAAACTGCTGGAAATCACCCGGCTTTCCTTATAACCTTAAGGCTAACATGAACATATTAGCATATAAATTGCAAGAGTATGGTTACCTTCATCATGTAGATCAGATATTCCTTGTCCATTTCAAAGCTATTCGGTTAATAAAACATTTGTTACTGTCAACTAAATTGATAATAAAACAACCAAATATCATTATTGTTCTAAAGTAAATCTTGTATAGGGAATATAGAAGTGGTACCAACCTCAAGAATTAGAACTACTCAGAATAATGGCCCATCCGAAATTGAAGAATTAGTATGGAGACAGTAGTGTAATGAAACCATGCATATAATTCCTCGAACATTCAAAAGAGAAAGACAGCTCATGAAGGAAATTAAATGTATTTCTGAAAGACAGCTCATGAAGGAAATTAAATGTATTTCTACAAGCAACTCATCTTCCTAGTAAATTGGAAAGTACAAATAAAAGGTCCATATTTAAAATTGCTTTTGTATGTTTGGGAGAGTAACCAACGAAATCAGAGAAATATTTTCTAACTCACTTTAAGTATTATGCAACAATAATAAATGATAGGTGACACCTACCTTCAAAGCATTCATTCCTCTAAATAATATGAAGGCCATACATCATTTCAAGTTTTCAACCCCAGCTGCCAGAACATAACAAATTCTTAACAAAGCACCCAGTCACAAATTCAAACACTTCGATACTAGTATAGATAACTCGCAAGAGATACAAAATTTAAAAGAAACATGAACCATGGAATACCTCGTCAGTCTGATGTTTGAAAAATACAATCTCAAATTCTTCTGCCATTATAACAAGCTTGACTTCACCGGCGGTCACGTCTAACTGGAGAGTGAGAACGGCTTCTATCTCTAACCCTATGATCTCTCTGCCTCTCCCTCTCATAGTTATCCCTCCCATTTCTATGTCTGCTGCCTCTCCAGTCACGAGATCTCTCACTTTCTCGGTCACGACCTCTATCTCTATCTCTATCTCGAGATTTTTCTTTTTCTCGGTCACGGTCTCTCTCCCGAGAATGCTCTCTTTTTTCTCTAGACTTTTCTCTCTCATCCTTCATTTTCCTTCTGTCCTCGTCCTCCTTTTCTCTGGCCAACCTTGCTTCTTCTCTAGCCTTCTCCTTATCAGCCTAAAATTGGAAGACAGACTAACTTTGCATCATATTGATTCAGACAATATCATCAGGATTCTTGTTTACTTCACATTCAAAAAACAAATGACCTTAAAAATGAAGAAATTAAAATTAATTATAAGGAACAACAAGACCTAATTTCAAAGAGAAGTTATTCAACAAATTATCTGTTGTTACTATTATGGGACAATAAAACAAGTACCCTTCGGTTCCAAATACTGTTCCTCATTATGTACAAGTTATCCAAGCCAGCATTAATGCCTATAAACATTGCGTGTCAAATTAATTAATCTGTCTGAAAAGTTGAATACTGTATGTGTAATGCACCAATAACCAATAAAATATTGCTGAAATTTTAGACAAATAATCACAATTACCTTGTAGTTGGCAAGGAATTCCCTTATCATGCTATAACCGATGTGCTGTTTTCCAGTTACATGTGACTGTGCCCGATCTGCCGCATCATTGGCCACTAGAAAAGATCCACATGTTTCACAAAGCTCCATTTTCTTCTCTTGCACAAGAGCAGCTATCTTACTATTTGGTTGTACTATCGCCGTCTTCTCAGCATTTAAAACATCCACCTTCAGAAATTATCAAATTAACAAAAGAGAGCATTAAAGGAAAGAGTAAATAGAAAATTCCAGAGATAATTTAGTATATAACAGAATTTGCAGCTTTCAACTACAAAGGTACTTCAAAGGTATGACAATATCTCTATTCTTTCATTCTTCTCTTGTTATATTTCATGCACTTCAAAAGTGACACTTTGAGGAGCTACACAAATGCTTCAAGTGCATTTCAGCATTTATGTATCGTCTGTGCCCATGCAGTATACCCTAATATATTACTCTTGACTATCAATTTTATCAAAAGCTATCCAGCAAAGGAGCTTTCAGTACAAACTACAAAGAAAAAAATATGTCAGAAAGGATAAAAGTAAAATCCACAGAAAGAAAATTAATCAGACCTTCCTCATGAGAGCTTCTGCTTCATCAACCTTTCCAGCTTCACCAAGTTCTTCAATTTGTTCCAATAATTTCTTTATCTTATCTTCAATTAATGTAAGTTGCTCAGACTGCTCAGTGGATAAATTAGGTGTTGGCACATCTAGATCCTGTGCCAGTCTGTCCCGTCCCCTACGTACTTTCCTGTCCAAATCAGACACCTATACCAAAAGAGAATGTAAGTTCATGAGGGAGCCTAAGAGAAGGAACAAAAAACCATATCGCCATATTATTCATAAAATATTGTGAACATCCTTGAAAAGAAAACTTTAAACTACAACTATGTTCAGATATGACTCACCAATTTAGGGTGCACAATATATCAGTTTCTCAAAGTATAACAATAAAGATATGACTCACCAGCTTCTCGCAGAACTGTGCAAGATCAGCTTCGAACCTCGGAACAAACGTATCATGACGAGGTGAATTCTCAAAACTGCACTCATCAATAACAAAAGAACAATATTCAAAGATTGTACTTAGCATTAGACTATGTTACAGATATGAAAGAAACAAATAATCCATCCTGTTGAGCCCCCTTTTGACCGAAGTATATTATCACCAATTAAGTTTGAAAAGAAAATAGTTTTCATAAACACAAACAGACAGTTTGCATAATCACAAACAGTCATTATGTTAAGTTGACCTAGCGATAAGTTGGTTACCTTACAAGAGAAAATTATTAGCTATGTACACAGAGAGAACTCCAAAATATCATTGGTTGCCCTCACATCAAATATGAGTCCTACATTAAATAAATTATTACTGATTTTTCCTTTGATTGTTGGGAAACATTGACAGTCAATCTGACAAAAACCAAGACAATACCAGAAACCAGAACTTTCAATTTCAACATAGGCTGAGATGTTAATAACTCTCACAATAACAGACAAAACTAAAGCAAAATATTATCAATATATAATGAAAGATATTGGCACAATAATCACCTTTCTTTAAGCTTATTGTCATGAATCTTTTCACAAGGTCCTGAACGAAAAAAAAAAAAAAAAAAAAAACCCAATCAAGACAAGAAATTAATATAATTAATTGTAAATAAAAAAAAAATAGTACAAGTAATGATATATTTACATCACGTACCTAGATTGCTTTTTGTATTGACAAAAAGGTCATGGGGGCAAAATCGAACCATAAAAGGGCCACACACCTCTCTATCATCCCATTTAATTTCTCTGTACGATTTCCTTTCATCCTCTGTCATATTTCTTGCTGTTACATGCAACAAAAACAAATTAAAACTACTTAAATTGGTACTTCCAATCCAAATAATAGCCCTTTTACATTACCTTTTAACACAAATTAGGTGCATTTTGATACCATCAAGATCAACAACGGAGATCACTTACAAACAGCCAGTACATTCCAAACAAAGTTAAAATCCTCAGAACTCAATTATTTCAAAGGACATTTCTAAGTATCTTAATTAAAATTTTCAGCTGAGTACCAATCTGAATTCAAAACCTTTTACATTACCCTTTACCACAACTGAGGTGCATTTTGATACCATAAAGATCAAACAGCTCAGATCACTTACAGGCAGCCAGTACACACCAAACAATATTACAATCCTCAAAACCCAATTATGTCAAAGGACATTTCATTCCAAGTAGCTCAATTCAAATTTTCAGCTGGTGGCTGATGGAAGAAGAATCAGAGATGCACAAATACATGATCTCCGTTCCCAATTTTCCAACTCTCATTCCGTTCCAAAAGGGAACCCCTAATGTCAAGCATCAAACCCCGCACTTCAGCTCCGCCAATACCGCAACCAAAAAGGGGATCGAAATTCCCATCGGGAAAGGGTGACCAAGGTGAAAAGGAAGGAGGATTACCTGCTCCCATGAGTTCGTCGAGGAGAGCTCGCTGCGCATCCATGGCGAGATTTCGGTGGCGGAAACCCTAACCCTAGGTGAGGCGTCTGTCAGCTCGCTGAGCGAAGTAACCGGAGAATAGCAAAAGGAAGGAAGAGGCTCGAATGGTTCTTTTGATCGTGATTCGTGGGATAACTCCTTAACGGTTAACGGGCTGTATCCGGGTTTGACCCGAAAACGTCGACGGTTCGGATCATTCATGATTTATGATTTATGAACCTACGATTGAGGGATACATGTATATATGTATATACCGTTTAAAGAGGGAGAGAAGGAGCTCTCATTCATTTAAGCTTCACAGCCGTCCGATTTTATCATCCGACGGTCATCATAAATTTCAGCTCCCTCTATTTCGTTTTCAAATGGAGAGGTGTTAAGAGAAGTTTTTTTTTTTTTTTTTTTTTACCATTGATTTCTCATCGAGATTGTGATTTCTCTTATTAGCATTGTTTAAAAGATAATAGTGTAAATAGCTTATCTCAGCGTATGTTGAGTGAAATGTTGATTAGAATAACCATCTGAACCACCATATTCACCACTGTACGTCAAGGTGTCACTCAAAATCAATGTCGCAATAAGAACAACCCAAAAATAAAGGTCCCTGAGATGGAAACGAATTAGAACTATGTTATTGTATGCTTTTAGGACAACTAATACCCAATTGTACGACAAATTGCACGTTGGCGTATTCCCTAGACTTGGCCATGTTCAACCATTTTAGATCGAAACCGATTTGCAAATTGGGTTCGGTTTTCTTCGTCTATATCCCACAGTAAAACGAATAAATGAGACAAATTTCTTAATGTTGCTACTTCACCGGGTAGGGCCTGAGCAACCACTACGTCAATTGTGGATCCATTTGAAAAATTCCAACTAAAAATAAAAGAGGGTTCGTTTGGAGAGAAAAAAAAAGATAAGTTGTTAAGCGATAAAACAACTAGAGATTTTTTTGAAAAATCAGACTTAAATTGAAATACACTTACAAGTATAAGGAGTGAAAAGAAAGAAAAACTTGATATTCTCTTAGGGTGTGTTTGGATGGTGTAAGGAGTAGCAGACGATTAGTGATTTTTAGGTTAGTGATTGAGAGTAGTGTGAGGTTAGTACTAACTCGGAAAACGTGTGAGTAGCACTAAGTTTTTACTATTCCGGTTAGTAAATTGTTGTTTAGATAGTAAATTTAGAGTGGTGATGGAAGAAGTAAATAAAATATTAGATTATTTTATTTATTTTCTCAATTGACTTCATTACTGGACCATGGAATATATAGTTACGAAACACAAAAATTAACCACAGTAACTAAATTTGTACATAATCTTCTTCAAAATGTTATAAATAAAAATTGAGGATTGAAGTGCAATCACGTTCCAACTATTTCTACTTTTTTTTTAACAACAAATGAGTTTTTTTTTTTGGAAAATTTTAAATCCTCTAACTAAAGGCGATGAACCTGAGGTTCCTTGAATAAACATATGGCAATATGACTGTAAACTAACTCCTATCAGATGGATGGCGCGGCGCCCATCTTAATTGATATGTCTATAGATTTTGTCTAGCAATACATTATTATGCAGTAAACAACAATAAGCTTTCCACTTCGCCTATTGCTGCCGGTTCTAACTGTGACAACAACTTTCGCTCCCGACAAACCGCCGGCACAGCAATGGCGCACACCGTTTTCGCACCTTGACAAACCCCTGGCACACCAATGGCACGCACCTCGACAACCCGTCAAGACGGATCTCTATCTACTGCTTGTTCTATGGAGAAAACTCTGCTGCAATTGATTTCATCAATTTCGCCGCACATCACTAAATATTCGAGATTAGAGGCTCCGCTGGCTTTTTCCTTGAAAAGGGGGCTGCTTTGGAGGAGAGGAAGGTAGTTGGGAGGAAAACCAATAAAATATTGAATCGCTGGGTTTTTTAATATTATTGCTAACCTGAAAAGTAGCTTGTTCTGCTAAACCAACATTGGTATGGTTTAGCAGAGTAGCGCTACTCAGATCTAATCTCAAGTTGCTAATTTATGTTTGGATGACACCCCAACTCAAGTTAGTAACACTACTTTCCGGGTAGCACTAAACTTGACGATCCAAACACACCCTTAGAGATAATCCTGAAATCGAGTTGTTCTTATTAAATATTTTTCTTTGATTATGTCTAAAAGACATATCATAACCATCCGATTATGAAAAATCGGATGGTTATCTCATCTATCTCATATGGTTCATTGTGCATGGCAGTCAGAATCTCATTCAGGGGATGAAATCGTATGTTCTCACACACGTACACAATAAATTGGAGCAAGTATCTTCTAATATCCTCTGGGTCATCTGTAGTATAGCCGGCAATAGTGTAAATAGCTTATCTCAGCGTATCTTGAGTGAAATGTTGATTAGAAGAACCATCTAGATCACCATATCCACCACCGTACGGCAATGTGTCACACTCAAAATCAATGTCGCAATCTAAAAACTTCATCCAACCTAGTGGGGTAAGAACAACCCAAAAATAAAGGTCTCTGAGGTGGAGACGAATTGGAACTATGTTGTTGTCTGCTTTTAGGACAACTAATACCCAATTGTACGACAAATTGCACACTGGCGTATTATCCCATACTTGGCCATGTTCAACCATTTTGAGGAAATCCCACCAGGAGCTCTCACCCGAAGCAATTTTTCGTGCGTGTGTAGCCCCTTCCTTAAGTTGGGAAGACCAGCCAGCCAACTAAGCCGCCCAGAGTAGAGGACGCAGCTCTTTTTTTCTCGATAAAAGGCTTTTCCACGTAGTGATTGCTTAGGTCAAAGGTTACTACTAGATCGAAACAGATTTGCAAACTGGGTTGGGTTTTCTTCGTCTATATCCCACAGTAAAACGAATAAATGAGACAAATTTCTTAATGTTGCTACTTCACCGGGTAGGCCTGAGCAACCACTACGTCAATTGTGGATCCATTTGAAAAATTCCAACTAAAAATAAAAAAGAGTTCCTTTGGAGAAAAAAATGAGACAAGTTATTAAGCGACAAAGCTATTAGAGATTTTTTTTTGAAAATACACTCAAATGTATGAAGAGTGGAAAGAAGGAAAAACTAGATATTCTTTTAGAGATAATCCTGAAATCGAGTTGTTCTTATCAAATATTTTTCTTTGATTATGTCTAAAAGATATATCACAGCCATCCGATTATGAAAAATCGGATGGTTATCTCATCTATCTCATACAACCCATTGAGCATGGCAGTCAGAATCTAATTGAGGGGATGAAATCGTATGTTCTCACACACGTACACAATAAATTGGAGCAAATATCTTCTAATACGCTCTGGGTTATTTGTAGTATAGCCGGTAATAGTGTAAATAACTTATCTCAACGTATTTTGAGTGAAATGTTGATTAGAAAAATCATCTAGATCACCATATCCACTACTGTACGGTAAGGTGTCACACTCAAAATCAAGGTTGTAATTTAAAAACTTCATCCAACATAGCGGGGTAAAAACAACCCAAAAATAAAAGTCAACGAGGTGGAGACGAATTGGAACTATGCTGTTGTTTTTTTTAGGACAACTATACACAATTGTACGACAAATTACTAAAAATAAAAGAGGGTTCGTTTGGAGAGGAAAAAAAAAAGATAAATTGTTAAGCGATAAAACAATTAGAGATTTTTTTGAAAAATCAGACTTAAATTGAAATACACTCACAAGTATAAAGAGTGGAAAGAAAGAAAAACTTGATATTCTCTTAGAGATAATCCTGAAATCGAGTTGTTCTTATCAAACATTTTTATTTGATTATGTCTAAAAGACATATCATAACCATCCGTTTATGAAAAATCGGATGGTTATCTCATCTATCTCATATGGTTCATTGTGCATGGCAGTCAGAACCTCATTGAGGGGATGAAATCGTATGTTCCCACACACGTACACAATAAATTGGAGCAAATATCTTCTAATATGCTCTGGGTCGTCTGTAATATAGCCAGCAATAGTGTAAATAGCTTACCTCAGCGTATGTTGAGTGAAATGTTGATTAGAAAAACTATCTAGATCACCATATCCACCACCATACGGCAAGGTGTCACACTCAAAATCAATGTCGCAATCTAAAAACTTCATCCAACCTAGCGGGTAAGAACAACCCAAAAATAAAGGTCCCTGAGGTGGAGACGAATTGGAACTATGTTGTTGTCTGCTTTTAGAACAACTAATACCCAATTGTATGACAAATTGCACGCTGGCGTATTCTCCCAGACTTGGCCATGTTCAACCATTTTAGATCGAAACCGATTTGCAAACTGGGTTGGGTTTTCTTTGACTATATCCCACAGTAAAACGAATAAATGAGGCAAATTTCTTAATGCTGCTACTTCACCGGGTAGCGCCTGAGCAACCAGTGTATCCGTTTGTTGATCCATTTAAAAAATTCCAACTAAAAATAAAAAACAGTTCCTTTGGAGTAAAAAAAAAATAAGTTGTTAAGCGACAAAGCTATTAGAGATTTTTTTTGAAAAATCAGACTTAAATAGAAATACACTCAAATGTATAAAGAGTGAAAAGAAGGAAAAACTTGGTATTCTCTTAGTGCATCCTGAAATCGAGTAGTTCTTATCAAACATTTCTATTTGATTATGTCTGAAAAACATATCATAACTATCCGATTATGAAAAATCAGTGATCCATATTTCATCCTCTCTGTAACAAAATTAGCCTTTAAAAAAAGTTCTAACTAGTCTAAGAAAACAATATACACATTTAGTTCAAAGGAGGGATCTTTTGACAATTGAAATTTAAATAAATTAAAAAAATCTTAAGATAGACAAATATTTATGGTTGTATATTTGAATCAATAGATTGAAAATATTTTAAATTTGGAGTGATTTAAATAAAGTTTGATAGATTACTTTGTAAATTTTTAACGGTTCAAATTTATCAGTCTTTAATGGATTGCCTTTGCCAACCATATTTAACTTGCATCAAGTTTGAAACATATTCAATTCCATAAGCTCTACAACATTTTTATAAAAGTTTTTCAATATTTACCTTGTAAAGACTTTTTCATTTTTTTTTAACCAACTCATTGTTAAACTATAAAAAAAATCATAGTAATTTTTGCATCCATACCCAAGACACTGAATTTGATGAAATACGGTGATTCATTTATTATTTAAGTATCAATACTTCGACAAATAAGAAATCAGGTGCCTTATTTGCATCTTTTCATAAAAAAATGTTTACATGCAATTAAAAGTTAGCGAACCATATAACGAAAGACAAACATTGACAATATTCAAAAACTAACCAGTATCAATTTATTTATAAAAATCACATAAAACTATTATGATAATAATAGTAGGCAATGATCAAAGTCTGACAAGGTACTCAGTCTTCTCTTGTAGTTTGCATTCTCACGGGTTCCTGTTTGTGGCACAAGAGAAAAAAAGAAAAGGTAATTCAGCTCAATCTAGCAGACTGCTTTCTTCACAATTCAGTGCATGCTAATTCATCTGAAGGGATTGAGGATTCATAACAGGAATTTGTAAATCAATGCTACTTCAAGTAATGAAAAATATTGAAACAAAAGAACATTTAGAAATAAATTTTCAATTATAGTAGAGGGACATCACAATTCTTACTGATGTGAGTTCTTTCAGATCTGCGAGAAGAGCAGAAACTTCTTCATGTTTCAATGAAAGCTTCTGAAATATCTAGGAAGGTAAAACAATAGATTTGTCTCAATACTTTCTTTCGCACCAATTCTTCACCAAATTATGATTAATTTGAATAAGTTGTACCTCATTTGTGTCTTTGAACCAACCTTCCAACTCATTAATCTTCAACGAAATATTACCGTTTCTGCCTATCTGTGTTTTTTTTTTAAGAAAATAAAACTTCTAAAGGATCGGAATTATGAAGGCAATAAGATTATATAGGTTGAAATTTATGAATGGCACCTCAGTTTCTTCTGCTGTAAATTTTAGCGTTCTTTCACCATTTGGATTGAAATTCCTGCCAGAAGGCTCCTGATAAGATCACAATGTTAAACACTTAACAAGTAAACTTACAAGAACAATTAGCTGAAAGTTATACATATGGGATTGGGGTTCTTAATATCATACTTTGTTCCTATGCGAAATTTCATCACCATTCGTTTGTCTCGCGATTCTCTCATTCATAAATTTATTCCCTTTGTCGAAAACCTCCTGCGATTGGAACAATAATAAGTGAATAAAGGTTCATTTCAGTGCCAAATTCTCATAATGCAGATATGAAGCTTTGATATAATAAAAGTAAAGCTAAAATAAATTTTCACCTCTAGAAGGTGATTAATTTCTGGGTTAGTCCAGGGCCCTTTATCTTGCATCAGGCATCCACCACTAGCTGAACAGGTACAAGTTCCACCCAAAAACTCTGGTATGTTCCTACAAATTAACAAATAAAATTGATTTTTTTTTAACCTTGGATCATGTCTTCCATTAATTGCCATATATCACTAAGCAATCATACAGAGTTAGGTAACAGCTTAGTGATCGCTGTTGTTACCTTGGATCTATAGCTTCAAAAAGGGCAGCATGATAATTGGTTCCTAGAACCTGAAACAAGAAATTGTAAACAAACTAATCAATTAATCTCTCCGTATCGAAAAAGGAGGAACAAAACATTAACAGAAGCGAAAAAGAAATCACGATACCTGTATTTTGGAGAGAGTACGAGCCTCTAGAAAAGCTTTTAGCACTCTCCATAGTGCTCTAAATCCGGATCCAGCATTTATTATAAATAATTGATTTAGCGTCTGTTACAAAACAATTTAAAACTAGGTACATTCAATTGTGAAATCATGAAATAAAATGGAAACAAGGTCACAGAAATCACCTCCGGATAGTAATGGCTATCAATTTTTTGGATCTCTACGAAGAGCTCTCGAGCTGGTTTTGAGAAGTTGTTCAGACCCTAAATACATCCATCATTTCAATGACAAATAAGGGAAACTTTTTCAAGTTCTTAAAGGAGAAATTCAATGTCCATGGACATTGACGCCTATCGCGCCTATTTCATATACACATAAAGTTCTTATATCAAAATATGTACATAACTATACACAGAGACATAATTTTTAAGACTTACCACTCCCTTCACGTCTAACACCATTGTAGTAGAGGCTATGTGCTTCTTTGCTGCAAGTGAACATGCAGGGTACCTAAAATTAAGGGTTTTCTCTTGCTCGGTTATGTGGTACTTTATGTACCTGTCTATGCTAGTGACTTGTAACAGGGAATTTAGATCGACCAAGCCTATCCTTTCTATGTATACCGGCCTGCCATACCGGTCCACCCCATGAAACCCCTGGGGATAGCATCTTTTGACTGATTCGAACTCCTCAAATTTGAAATCCTATATATAGCAGAAAAGAAATGTAACAACTCAACACCAGCCAAAGATACTAAATTTCTTTCTGTTTACATTTCATTTGTATCAAAATACAAACATTTCGAATAAGTGCAAGCATTTACCTTTACAATTGCATCAACCCCGAATTCTTCACGCCATTTAACCATATTTAAAAACATTTCCTTTGCCTTTGGTACATTAAATGCTCTCATTCTCAGGAAACTGCAATCAATAGAAAGAGAATACAAACTTTAACCTATAATGACACCTTCACTTCTAGAATTTTGAGCAATCATCAAGAAGATAAGCTGCTAATGTAATTTCTCAGACAAACTAGGTTTTGCTACCGGTTTTACGTCACATTTCCATTACTTCCCCAGGCTGCATTGGCTCAAAATTAAATTTAGTCACAAGTTTCATGTCCTTGTAGGAATTCTTTATGCACCAACAAAATTTGCGCATAGTCATCATATTAATTTTTCACCAACAAAGTTTGCACAAGTTTCTTGTTAATACCGTAACAGCGTATGATAGTCATCATATTTCTCAGGCAGCTTGCCCTCGGAGAGAAGTTGGTTGCGCATGGATTCTACCACTTCCTCTTCGTTTGGATCATGGACGCTCTGGAATATTCCTTTAAAGGTATTGCTCCTACTGATTTTTGTCAAGGACTCCTGTACGGATTTGAAGCTCATTTTACGGAAAGAACGTTTCTTTTTCTCTAGTTCGGGTAGGTGCCAGTGGGATTCTAGGGGGACGTTGAGAGAAGGAATCCTTTTCTTATCGGGTTGGGCCTCCTTTGAACTACTCAAGGTTTTATTGCGGAACAATTTGGACATGCTCTCCACCTCTTAGTTATGCCCCGTTCTGAGCAATTTTACCTTTTTTTGCTTCTGTAATTCATCCACTGAAAAAAAAAAAAAAAATAGAAGACAAAAAATCAGACATAAACTAAAGCTAAATTCAAGTCCTGATTGTTTGTGGTGTGATGTTTTCTGTTGCAGATGCATTAGTTCTATTTACTTGGCTACTCATTTGGACCGGGAAATACTGTGACCTTAGGCTATTGGATCATAACACCTGAATTTTATCTAAATATATACTTCAAGTTGTCATGCAAAGATGTTCAATCTGTATTGAGAAGTTTAATAATAAATTCATTTATAACTTAATTCCATAACCTTCAAGCTAATCCCAAGACTTTACAATATATATAGTTTCATTACCTCTTTGAGCCAAAAGAGCAAACAGTTGAAGAGCGCTGATAGGAGACCTGCATAAGCAAGCACTCCAGAGCAGAATCCAGAGAGAGAAAGAGGAAGAGAAAGGCTGAAAGGGGGTGATGACAATGTAAGGTGCCTTGCTTGTCATGTCTGTTCCCATTGCTTCGTTGCTTGCCTCTTTTGCATTGGCGATTCATTCATGGATCAAAAGCGAGCAGCAGAAGACAGGTAAGAAGTGCAGGAAAAGGAGCCGCGAAAAAGAAAAACTTCCAAGGGGAATTTTGGGGGTTCATTTTGGGCCGGAAGTTATGGGCCTTTTTGGGCCTGAATGGTCATTCTTTTTTTTTTTTTACTTGTAATGGAAATGGGCCGTAAGAGCACCCAGTCTTCTCTTTTGCAATTAGCCAATTACTGCTAACAGAGTTTGGGTCGGATTTATATGTAGACCGTGGTTCATAAAAGAATTAAAATTTCTAAATTTACTATTCAACCTTTATTTAGTTCGATGGAAAAAACTATTAAGCTGATGGAACAGACCTACTCATGCATCAGCCAATCAATGAGCAACCACAAACCAAGATTGTAATTCTTTTTCTTTTAACTTGTAGCTTGCAAGAACTTCTTATTTCGAGGGGCTTTATGCTGAATTAATTCTTCATTGGCGCACTAGATGTTTTTTTCCTTTTTTTTTTGTGCCAAATCTTGCTCTTAATTAGATGTATGTTGATGGACAGTTGGACACTAACATCGCGCTCTAACTCAATGTTTATTATGCGCATGATCCATGCCTGATAATATATATGCAACCTTCAAAATGCTTGATCAATTATTAATAAATGGCCTAGTAGCTCAAGTGGTAACTAATTAGGATGACTTTCAAGAGGTCATGGGTTCAATCCTCCATTGGCACGAAATAAAAGGTTTCAATAAAATTGGTGGAGTATTCCACTTTCTTAAAAAAATATATATATTATTAATAAATGGTCTTGAAGGTTGCAATCAGTAATATAAGGATTGTATAAATCTCTATTAGACGCACCTCTTCTTCTTCTTCTTTCTTTTTTTTTTTTTTACTTTTTTTTTTCTTTTCAGACAATAATTCATCCATTTTATGGATTGGATTGGAAATGGACAAGCACTTGGATCTGGATGCATAATGCACATCAATTTTCTATTGATAGTTAGATTTGAGCAATTTAACAATTTATCCTTCTTTCAAAATTTGTTAAACAAATTGTCCTCTACAAAAAAATTCAACAAAATGTCCTTGTTAAACCTTCATTCCCCTCCACCCCCTTCAGTCCTTCACCCATGTTATCTCTTTTACCTTTTCTCAACAATATCAATAAAAATATATTTAATTATTATATTTGTTTATTTATTTTCATTCACACTCTCAGATTTTTATATACAAAAATTTTGTATAATATAAAATTTTTATTTACACTCTCAAAAACTTAAAATCTTCTTTTTCAAATTTAGAACAATATGATATATAGAATATATTTTTAACATAATTCAATTAATTAATGATAATAAACTAAGGATATAAGATTTATATTATTGTAAGTATAGTAAAGAAAATATAGTTTTTTTTAAATATTATATTCACTATATTTACGAGGATATCAATATTATATATTTTTAATTATATTACAACAAATTTAAATTTATAATAAGAGGTGAATTTTATTTATTACTATTTTTTTAACAGAGTGAAATGAATATTGGCTGAAAATAAGGATTATAAAATTCAGAATGTTAATTATAAGAAATTTATATTATGGAAATTTATGCCATACAAAATTTTTCATGAAACTTTGATATGTGGATAAAAAGATTAAAAAAAGATAATAAAGAAAAAATTATATTGCTATTTTTAAAGGAGGTTAATAGAATTTAATATAATTGAAGGAGAGTGAAGGGGAATAAAAGGTACACAAGGGCATTTTGTTGAATCCGCTGCTATTTTTAAAGGGCATTATCGAAATCGTGTTTGTGGAACACAACAACGTAGAATGTTGGACCAGTCCTAATAGAATCATTCACCATAACATGGAATCTTGCCGGTTTACGCAGAATTTTCGATGCGTAGGTATGAACACCTCATCATGGGAGGTAAGAACATTCCGACGGACAGGTATGAACATCAGATTTACGCAAAAAGTTATTTACCATAACGCTATGATATAACAAATTTGACTATTAAGTAGTAAAGACCCAACTTTTAAAGTCAAAATAAATGCGTAATTAGTGAGAATCTAAATCTTGAACTAGAATAATAATGAAATATTGGTGGAGGACATTTAAAGGGGGCAAAAGAAGGGGGGACGAAAATATATTCTCATTGCATAATGGTGAAGCGGTGGTAGACATAAACATATGCACAACTCCACCTCCACCTGGGAAACCAAGACCTCCACGAAGCCCTTCTCTGCCATGAAGTTGTCTTCTACCTCCCATGCCACCTCTTCGTCAACCTCTACCACCGCGTTCGCCAGCACCTATTCTACCTCCTCCATCGCGTTCGCCAGCACCGCTTCCACCTCCTTAATGACCTCTTCCACCTCGACCACCAGCACCTACTCCACCACCCCTTTCACCTCCAGCAACTTACCACGACCTCTTCCATGACCCAAATTCAAAATAATCTCATCATAAACTTCATATGTAAATTTAACAACAGCTAACACAACATTCACTTGTGCAAATTGTTAACATTCAAAGCACGAACTCTATCAAAGTTCAACAGTATCCTAGTTGTTGAAAGATTGACCCAATTGCGTGTAGCGTATTGCTAGTTGTGTCATCTATCGTATACAGTTCATCGCGCATGTTTGTAAGAATCTCATTGATGGAATAGAATCGTATGTTCTCACATACGTACACAATAAATTGAAGCAAACATCTTCTAATACATTATGGGTCTCTTTCAGTATAGCCGACAATATTGTAAATGACTTATTTCAGTATATGCTGAGAGAAATGTTGATTAGAACCTAAATCACAATATGCATCTCCATATGGCAAGTGCTCACACTCAAAATTTATAGGGCAGCCTAAAAACTTAAACCATCCTAGTGGTGTAAGAACAACATAAAAATAAAGATCTCTGAGGCAGAGACGAATTGAAACTATGCTGTTGTCTGCTTTTTAAGACAACTAATACCTAATTGTATGACAAACTGCGTGCTGGCGTATTCTCCCAGACTTGGTCATGTTCTAGCATTTTAGATCGAAACCGGTTTGCAAATTGGATTGGGTTTTCTTCGTCAATATTCCACAGTAAAACGAATAAATTTCTTAATTTTGCTACTTCATCGGGTAGGGCCTGAGCAACTAGTTCATCCGTTTGTGGATCCATTTGAAAAATTCTAACTCTCTAAAATAAAAGAGTGTTCCTCTGGAGGAAAAAGAAATAATAAGTTGTTAAGCGTAAAACCACTAGATATTTTTTTTTTGAAAACTCAATGCAATGGTCAACAATTTGATTTCTAGAATGGATTTTTTTTTATAGATTATTTATTTTAATTTTAATTTAAAAATAAAAGAGTGTTCCTTTGGAGGAAAAAGAAATAATAAGTTGTTAAGCGATAAAACCACTAGAGATTTTTTTTTTTTTTTTTTTGAAAACTCAATGCAATAGTCAACAATTCGATTTCGAGAATGGATTTTTTTTTATAGATTCTTTATTTTAATTTTAATTGCGTGCTGGCGTATTCTCCCAGACTTGGTCATGTTCTACCATTTTAGATCGAAACCGGTTTGCAAATTGGATTGGGTTTTCTTCGTCAATATTCACAGTAAAACGAATAAATGGGGCAAATTTCTTAATTTTACTACTTCATTGGGTAGGGCTTGAGGAACTAGTTCATCCGTTTGTGGATCCATTTGAAAAATTCTAACTCTCTAAAAATAAAAGAGTGTTCCTCAGTAGGAAAAAGAAATAATAAGTTGTTAAGCGATAAAACCACTAGAGATTTTTTTTTTTTTTTTGAAAACTTAACGCAATGGTCAACAATTCGATTTCGAGAATGAATTTTTTTTTTATAGATTCTTTATTTTAATTTTAATTGAAAAATAAAAAATCTCTTGCTTTTCAAAAACATGATACAAAGACAGTGAGAATATAATAAGATTCTAAGAGAAGAAAATTTTGACAAAAAAAAGAGAATCCGACGTAAGAAATCAACTCAAGACGTGGATGTTATAAGTCATTGTTGTTTTTTTTCTTATCTCATCAAGTTAAGAATACTAAGGAATCTCACAGTTTAATAAAAATGGTATAATGGTCTGTTCATAGAGGTGGCAGAATCTCGGGTCGGGTCGGGTTCGGGTTCGGGTCGGGTCGGGTCGGGTCAGTTTGACCAACTGAAAATGTCGGGTCGGGTCGGGTTCGGGTCGGGTCGGGTCGGGTATCGGGTTGACGGCTGCCGGCATTTTTTTCGGGTCGGGTCGGGTTCGGGTCGGGTCGGGTCGGGTATCGGGTTGACATCCGCCGACATTTTTTCGGGTCGGGTCGGGTTCGGGTCGGGTCGGGTCGGGCGGGTTTTCGGGTTTGGTCGTTTTTTTGTCGTTTTTGGTCAGATTTTGCACCTCTATTCTCGAGTCGGGTCAGGTCGGGTCGGGTCGGGTCGGGTTCGGGTCAGTCTCACTTTCCCTGGAATTCGGGTCGGGTCGGGTTCGGGTCGGGTCGGGTCGGGTTCGGGTCAGTTTGACTTTCCCTGAAACTCGGGTCGGGTCGGGTCGGGTTTCGGGTCGGGCGGGTTTTTCGGGTCGGGTCAACATTTGCCACCTCTATCTGTTCAAATTTGATATTAGTTAAATGATATGTCTAATAAATAAGGGGGATAGAAATAAGAAAAACGAATTTTGATGGGGATATTGGCTATTAGATTGATTGATGAAGATATTGGCTATTTGGCAAGTTTTGATGGGTATAACAAAAATGAAGCCTTTGAAAAATCACTCATTGCCATGCTGAAATGTTTCTATCTGAACTCGAAAATGGCCAAGTCTTGTTACTCTGAAATCCGAACAACTTCAACAGAATTCCAACGACATCAACTTTGTTTCCTCGTCTCCGGTTCTCTTTCCCACTCGATTTCGAGTAATAAAAATATGTCTAAATCATAAATTACACCAAAAATTCACTAAAATGATCTCAAAATGATCCTTACATTCTTATGAGAATTTTGGTGCAAAAATGGAACAATTTGACTAACAAATGGGTTTCCAAATGAATTTCCAAAGAAATAAAAAATTCTGGCCAACCAGGGGGCGACACATGGCAGGGGTAGGACAAAGTGAGCACCAATGCACCCTTGGATCTTGATCGTACGAACCAGGACATAGGGATGTATGCAACCAGATTGTATCAAATCCTATAACTCAAGATCATATCACTGACAGGTGGGTCCCACATGAGGACCCCACATATCATGCTCACGGATCAAAAGAAAGGGGAGAAAGGACTTACTTACACCTGGTGTTGATGAACCATCAGACTGCTTGTGAGGCCCTCTGATCAATGGATCTCCAGAGCCATGCCCACATCCTTCCCCTCATCTTTCTCCTTCGCTTCCCCAGTCTCCTCCTCCTGTCCCACGTCTCTTTTCCTCTTCAGTCCGCACCTCTCCTCACAAAACCGAAATTGAAGGGAAGTGAAGATTTATAAGTGGCAGACGAGGTGAATCAAGATAGCACTCGAGAGAGAAGATCATAAGCCAGCAAAGAAAGAAAAATACAAGTCCGAAACGATTTCCTCTCTCATCTTTTTTTCCTGATAACAAAAAAAAAGTTTCTTGCTTTAACCATCTCTTTCGTCAGTCTCCACTCCCGCCTCCCGAATTTACTTCGATTATTATATCCTCAACGAATCCATTGAGAGTTTGCTTCCACCATAACTTCCCTTCTTATCCGATCAATAAATTGAAATTCCCAGCAGAAAATCAGAGGCACTGACACTGACAGGCATTTCATCGAACAGCTTTGTATTGTAGTTCCTGTATTACCTTTTGATCGATTCTATTTTTTTCAAGTGCAAAGCTAGTACCAAGGGTTGGATTGTAATGTGTTAAGTATGTGTTACTGGTAAGTAAGTGACTCATGGCATTTGATTGCAGGCTGTTGAGTGAGTGCTAGGGCCTAGGTGAAGGAAACCATGGACAAGGATGAGGTCCATAATTGTGAGATAAAACCGGTTAGTATGTAGCATAATATTATAAGTAATAAGGTTTTAGTATCTTTACCAACTTGGTTCGCGTCACTATATCAGTACAAACAGGTTCATTGAACTCCCAGTAATCAGGAACCAAAGATGAAATTAGCATTGTCAGGAGATTATGTATACAATTAAAATTCTCATTTGGCTTCTTTCTGGAATGAGATGTTATATTTAGTTTCACCTGTTACTTATTAAATCTTTTTGTGTAAATAGAGGCTTAATCCTAGACGTCATAAGGAGAAGGTATTTATTGGGTGTGGGGCCGGGTTTCGCGGTGACCGGCCAAGAGCGGCTCTTAAGCTGCTTGAAAATGTGCCAGAATTGGATTACCTTGTACTGGAGTGTTTAGCCGAGAGAACACTAGCTGATGGGTACAAAAAGATGATGTTGGGTGGAGAAGGATATGATCCAAGAAGTCTCTCCCTCTCTCTCTACTAAAATCATAAGTTTAGGATTATTAGTTTATTACAACAATACCACCTTTTTATTTGAGAATCTATAACAGATACTACCCGTTGCAGGAATTATTAGGTCAGGTCCTGTTGCAGATCTACCTCTCATGCAATTTCATAAACTTCTCATCAAAAAAATATATTGATCACATTTGGGACTATCTGAGCAGAATGTTTGTCTGTTGTTAAATTTACTTTTGCACTACGACATGAGTTTTCTTGCTCCGAAGTTGCTTATTCCTAAGTCCAAGGGGCACAGTACGTCTTTGTCATCATACAACAATATTTTTTCTAGAATTTAGCATATGTGTTGTATAATCAATGCCCAAACAAATTTTACTGGACCATTCTTCAGATACCATAAGGTGTCTGTTTGCATAATATGAAAAGTTCTGGTATTGAAAGTAATTTTAATTGGAGGTTCAGAAGTTCCTTATATATAGTACCCATGAAGTATGAACATGATTGTTGGAGGCCATCCGAGCATCTCGCTACTTAAGGATCTGCGATGAAGAAACAAAAAAGATGAATGAATTACTAAAATGTCGTATGCTATTATATTGGAATTACAGAAAGATGGTCTGAAGTTGATGTGTTAGTTTTGTTTCTGATTTCTTTACAGTTAAAGAGTGGATGTCACTGCTTTTGCCATTAGCTGTGGAGAGAGGTGTTTGTATCATTACCAATATGGGTGCTGGTATACTCTCAACACCCCCTCGCCCCTAACCCACCCACCCACACGCACACACACCCCAATAAATAAATATCCTGCTTCCTTTAGTTATTTATTTTATGAATGCGTTTGGCAGTGGATACATTGGGTGCTCAGAAAGAAGTGCTGGATGTCGCAAGCAATTTAGGGCTAAAAGTTACAGTTTCGGTTGCTTATGAAAGTCCTCAAACAGGTCAATTGCTTTCTTCTATCCTCAAATTTCACCAATTTTAGTTTCTTTATAAAAGCACTATGCAATTCATGGCTTGTTTGCAGAAGATACTGAAGAGCATGGATTAAACGGAGCTAGCACATATCTTGGAGCAGCTCCACTTGTTCACTGCTTAGAGAAATACAACCCACACGTTGTGATAACATCACGTGTGGCAGATGCAGCCCTCTTCATGGCTCCCATGGTACGGCATTGCTTTAGTTATGCAACACCCCTATCAGAATGGCATGTTTTGAATGGTTTGACTTTACATGTATTGTTGGTATGAGACTCCCTTCTCCTGTTGTCTTACTGATGTGCCGTGCTACTATTATTATTGTAGGAACCAATTAAAGTGAACCATCGTATGTTAATTTTGCATGGTATTGAGACCGATATCCTCAGTTGATATTGTGCTTTTTGTGCCTCCTGAAATTTTATCCTAGAGGTAATTGTGTAATCTGTTGAAAATCTGAAGCTTTGCCTTTCTGTACTGTCTACCGTTGACAGATATTTAATACTGGTGTTTTTCCTTCCTATGATTTGTCTTGTTCATTGTTTTTCCTTTGCTTTTTTGTTATGTTAGATATATGAATTTGGTTGGCTCCAAGATGAGTTTGAACTGCTAGCAAAAGGGGCGTTGGCTGGCCATCTTCTAGAATGTGGTTGTCAACTAACTGGAGGTTACTTCATGCATCCAGGTGTATAATCTACTTATCCAATGAATAATTTATAATGCATATAAATTACACATTTTGATTTCTCACATTCGGGAGTTCCACGGATAGCCTCTCTCTAAGGGACTGATCACATCTTTTAGTCAATGTGAGCATAACATCTGAAGATTATGCTTTTCAGCAGTTCTTTAAACTAGAATACCTTTTTAACTCTGTCACAAACATGCAATTACCAGTGATGCATTTTTAATCATGTCTTTTCCTTTCATATCTTTCTTAATTTTTTTTAAAGCGATCTAAACATGACCCAAACAAAATGAAAATTTTAAAAACAATAATAAAAGGTGAAACATGAATCTTGAATTGCACTAACCACCAATAGAAAGTCACATGTATCACCGGGACAGTGATTGATAATGATGCATTATATTATTTTCTTTCTTTTTGATGGGTGGTGTCCGGGTCGTTAGGGTGATTATGGAAACCAATAAGTTTATTTATTTATTTATTTTTCCTAACGACTGTCACCTTTGGTCTTTCTTTTAACAAGCAGGAGATGCATACAGAGACATGTCATTTGAGGAACTTCTAGATATATCTCTCCCATTTGCAGAAATTGATTACAGGGGAGATTTATATGTAGCAAAAGCTGAAGGAAGTGGAGGTGAATTATCAGTTAGTACTTGTGCACAGCAACTCCTTTATGAAATTGCAGATCCTTCATGTTATATAACTCCTGATGTGGTAAGCTGATCTCCTTATTAAATCTCTATCAAGGTGCTAGATAGGGTGCACACCTGCAAAATGCCAAATTTGTCACTTGTACCCCTGAAAGAAGAGAATTGTGTTGTGTAAACTCTATTTCAGTAATGACTACCTGTACACAATCAAGGAAAAAAGAGTTATTGTTTGGATCCTATATGGAAATCAGTATTGTGGTACTGTGATGTTTATTTATTTATTTTCCTGAAGAGACTTATGAAAGCGTGTCATTTTGGTCTCTTGAAGTAGCATTGTTTCCTTTGTAATTTCTAATAGTAAATATAGTGATAATGGAGCTTAGTATCTTTTCGTTGTAGGTTAGGTAATAGATTTGCGTGAAGTATCTTTCCATGCAGTGTCAGAAGACAGAATTCATTGCCAACGGGCAAAACCGTCAAAAGTTCTTTTCCCGGAAAAGCTCCTCCAGTTAGTTCCAGCAGTAAGTTCCATTTGAAAGCATATGATCTAAGTATCCTTGTGTATTCTGAATTTCTGAAGAAGGGTGAAGAAATATCCTTTTCAGCTACTAATGCAGGATTCTTAATAACAATTATAATGAAACATTCTAATTTTTGTTATGTTCAAAGGATTGTGGATATAAAGGATGGGGAGAGATATCTTATGGTGGTCAAGGCTGCTTAAGGCGTGCTCAAGCTGCTGAATTTTTGGTAAGGCTTCTATTATAAAGTCTTGTTGTGATCTCCTTTTTTTTTTTTTTTTTTTTTTTTTTTGAAGTAGTTGTTGTGATCTCCTTAAAAAGAATAAAAGGGAACTCTGAGATATCCAATATATATTAAATTACAGTATTAGAACTCCACATTTTATATTATAATTCGAGGTGATTCTATCTATACAAACCCGCTTGAATCCTCAATCTAATATTATTCTATAATCTCATGCCAACAATCTCATGCTCAATCTATAGGTTAGGTCCTGGATAAATGAAACATATCCTGGAATTGGAGATCAAATCCTTGCATACATCATTGGACATGACAGTCTCAAAGTTCCTACGAGGGATGATAGGCAGATTGGTTCACAAGGAGATAATACAGATATCAGACTACGAATGGATGGCTTATTCAGGTCGGAGCAGCATGCTAAATGTTTTCATCACGAGTTTATGGCACTGTATACCAATGGACCAGCTGGTGGTGGTGGTATTGTGTAAGCTCAATTTATATTGTACTTCATATAACATGGGAATTGTGGAAGCTTATTATTCTCCTAAATATTTGGCACACCTGACACCTCTATACTGACTCATTCTTTATTTTTTCCAGTGTTGGTGTTTGCAAGGAGATAGCTCTGCATAAGCAACTGGTACGTAAAGTAGTTAAGAAATCAATTTTCTTACAGATATGTAAAATTTCCTATGTTTGTAAATGGAAGATACTTTGAAAGTATCCTTAATGAAGTTGACGACAAGTAATTCTGTTACATTTCTCCAGGTTGATCGGAAAAATGTCTTTTGGAGAACAAGTTCTAATCAAACAAAATGTCCTGAGTTACACCCTGAAACCTTGTCCATTTACAGATCTAGAAAAGAACCCCTCAGAAAAAATCATCCTCGGAAAACAGCACCCTCGATTCAACCAGCACCTAGTGGCATTGAAATCCCTCTTTATAAAGTAGCACATAGCCGGGCCGGTGACAAAGGAAATGACATCAATTTCTCTCTCATTCCTCATTTTTCAAGTGACATTAACCGGTTAAAGAAAGTTATTACACAAGACTGGGTTAAAAGTGCGGTTTCACCCCTATTTCATTTATCAACAGTTTCGGAAGATCGAGCAGTTGATGTTGAAAATGATTTGAACAATGTTTCTGTGGAGATTTATGAGGTTCCCGGCATCAGTTCACTGAATGTGGTGGTGAGGAATGTGTTAGATGGAGGGGTCAACTGTTCGAGGCGAATTGATCGGCACGGTAAGACAATCTCAGATTTGATTTTGAGCCAAGAGATTGTACTACCATGATGACTGCTGCCCTCTTCCTTTTTATGAGGTTTCTGAGCTATATTTTCCTTAGTATCTTCCAAGTAATAAACTGAAAATATTATCTTTTGTGAGGTCTTTGTAATAAATAAAGATTTGCGTGCTCAAGTGACAATACAGTACTGGTCTTTAATTTTTTTGAATAAATGCCCCTTACTATTTTTTATGTTCATCATGGTCCTATATAATAATCTTTTAGCAACCCAACCTGACTATTGCTATCTTTGTACCTGCACTTTAATTATACATTTTCGTATGTTAAAATTTCATGTATCAAGAGTCGAGACTCGAGACTGTTTTTTTTTTTTTTTTTTTTGATAAGGAGACTCGAGACTGTTAATAAACATACATTGAAAGTGGATTATATTATCTCATCAGTGCGTTAATATTTTAATCTGAATGCATACATTTAGATTGGTTCAACTTAGTATTTCCATTTTGTAATTGTTTGAAAAATTTCCCGGGTAGTATGTAATACGTATGTATCCATAATTGGGCTAATTTACAAGAAAAAAGAAAATTATTGTAGATGTACAGTATATCATGCAACTATAGAATGAACGGCCGGATTTTTTTTCAGCAAGCATGTGAATAAAGGAAAAAAAAATAATATGCCAACCTTTATATAATTGTGGAGTGCTAACCCATTACCAAGAGAATTCAACTCACCACATGAAGAATATACAATCTCTTATTGTGCCTAATCCAAAAAGAAGAAGTGCACTTTTTTCTAAGAGAATCATATACTTGGTGCGTTGTGATCCCAGTTCCATCTGCTAATGGGCTCAAGCCGCCCATGGTTTTATGGGTTGGGCAGCAGATGGACTGTAATGGATCGGGCCAAAATTTGGGCTATGACCCAGACCCAACCCAACCCACATACAGATCTACAATTGGGTGGCCCATATATAAAATCTGGGCTAAGAATGGGCAGATATCAGTCAAGTGTCTGGACTCTTAATTGAATGACCCAACCCAACTCTCATTTCTTCGAACTCCAACTCCTCTGCCTCAACCCCAGAAAACCTTGCTCGCCGAGTCGCTAGCGTCGCCGGCTCGCCGCCACGTCTCGTCGCCGCTGGCGGATCAGAACCCTACCCCAGGTGCTCAACGACAGTCGCCGCTGCCCGATCCACTCGCCGGTCGCTTCCTCCACTCCTCTACACTCGCCGGTCGCTTCCCGTCGACCTTCGCTCCTCCAAAAGGCCAATCGAGAGACAAACAGGCAGATAGCAACAGCAATCCAAATTGGAAGACGGGGAAAGAAATTGCAATTAAATAATGAGGGATCCAATAAACATAGGCGTTGGTGACTATTTTTTTATTTATGCATAATTTGAAAAATCTAAACCGTTAGATGTATTTTATATTACCTTAATAACATATACATAAAAAATGGTCAAATTTTAATATTGTTTCGGTAGTCATCAAGAGAGAAAAAAAAATCATAAAATTTGAACTGTTGGTTTTTGTTAATGTTTGATACACATGTAAATAAAATCAAAATAATATATTTTATTGTATATGCATAAAATATGATATATACAACATATTTTATCAATTAGTTTTGTTTTTCAAGAATTTAAAATGTAGTTATTTAAGAGATTGTAATGCAATTAAAAGAAATTGCATAATTTATATGTAAAAAAAATTATCAAAGGACTTGAATCATATATTCATATAGACATTAAGGGACAAAATTCAAATGTAGCAGATTAGCTAATCATTAAACCACGGGTGAGTTGGCTCCTTGTTTTGGGTTTTGGGCTGGGCAAATTCGGGTTGGACCCATGGGCAGAATTGGGTTCTTACTGGACCACATATGGGCCAAGTCTGGACTGGGCTTGGTTTGGGTAAATACTAGTTTGTTTGGTTTGGGTCTGGGTCAAGGCCTGCTGCAATTCCTATTGGTTTGGGTTTGGTTTGGGTTTGGTTTGCAGCCATTAGCAGGCTTAATCCCAGTAGAGATCATATCTTTTATGAACTTTGGTTCATTGCACTATGCATAGCCAATTACTGAGAAGCAAACTAAACTCCTCTCCATCACCATGCATTGCTGCACAAAGAATCTCAAGAATTTTGAAGAGCATCTCCAAATGGTACCCAAGTTATTTTCCGAAGCACTCATACAAAATTAATTAGTCAGTAATAATTATATTAATTCATTTACATTTTTTTTAAAAAATAAATTACACTTCCTCATAATCTTAAAACATATCAATGTAATAAAATTTTGGTGCAGTTAGTATTACTATCCATGATAATATTAATTAATTAACATAGTCATAAGCAAATTTTTTTTGTTCACTCTCTAATAAAAGTAAGAAGACTAACAATATTTTTGTAGGAAGATAATTTTTTAAACAAACTTGCCAGTTGAAAAATTATAATGGACATAAAGAAGTAGAATGTATTATAGATTTTCTCTTATGCATTTAAAATGGTATAATGATAATAGATTCGCATGTAACTTCGAAATGAGAGAGGCATGATTTTTTCAGCTTCTTGTTGAAAGATGTCATCATATCATATCTATTCCCTCTGATAATTCGTACTATCACAGATGAGGCAAACAAAAAAAAGTGCTATTTTATACGCAAGTTTTTTTATTTTGAGAGCAAAGAGAAATTTTTGTCTATACCTACCTATTTTGCCCTCCCTTTTTTCTATCAGTGTCATTAATAAGTAATAAACTGCTGTTGGTAAAGAGCAAATACAGACTACGAGAAAAGTTTTTTTTTTTTTTCAATTAGATATTATAGCCTTAATTGATAGTTAATGGATGGTCTTACAAATAAATGATTGAACATGTTGTGTAGTTTTTTTTTAATGAATGTCATGGCAAGCAATATGCAAAATATTATATTCATTTTGTACAAGAACCAGTGTTTCTTCCTTAATACCACAAAATGATACGAAGGACATGACAGCCCTACCCCAATTAGCATAAATCGATATATGTATATATATATTTTTTTTTTTTTTTTGATGTAGCAGCATAAATCCATATTGAGTGTTATAATAAAGAAAAACTCATTCAAGAACATATGATGCATGAATAAGAATTTTATACATGATTATTTAAAGACTGACAAAACCCAACAAGCATTGTACAATATTTGTTTTCTCAATGAATGTTTGTAAGTAGTAAAACACTTATAATAAAATAAATGTAAATTTGTGTGGGGTATCTCGTTAATTTAAACTTTTCAAATTGGATATTTAGACTACTGCATTTTTAATATGTTGTAATTGAATTATTTCAATTATAAATTATCATATATAACTTATGATTTCGTATCTGTATTCATTTATTTATGTTCTTATGTTTATAACTTGAAATTGTAAATAAACCCGTCAAATTAATTTTCTAAATCAATTACGGTCAAACACAAAATTAAGATTCAATTATTGGTTAAATATAACCTTTATGTTTTATTTTGATTGAATGTGTTATAATCCCCATAACAACGGACATCAAATTAGAAATCAAGAAAATACTATGAGCATAAAATAACTGTAGCTCATACTTCCACATAATTTCATTTCTCAAACCAAGTAATTTAGGCCAGCGGTATAAATGCATTAAGAGTTTCCATTTGCATTGGAGTTTGTACTAGCACTGATACTTGGTTCGAATTATGTGACGGTATTTAATGATGGCACTCCCCTTACAGCTTAGTATAAAAAAGAGCCGCAATTACTCAGAGGGTAAAACTGATATTTAATGAAAAAACTCTATCTCTGCGTTCAAAATAGCAAAAACTACATGTAAAGTAGCACTGCCCTTTTTTTACAACCCATGAGCATAGTCCATCTCAATCAAATCATTAGGATTTCATTAATAACAAAAAAAGTACCACATTTGATGTGTAGCATTGATAAATGATTACTGTAAATTATAACGTCAAAATAATTTTAACAAACATATATATATTATAGCATTTGATAGTAAATTTTTTTTTAATACAAATAAATCTATTGATGTTTGTTAGAGTTAGACTATTATACTAACATTAGAATTTTGGACCTGCTAACGCCTCAAATTTATGTTATCGTATCTGAAATCACGATTTATAGTGCTCAATAAATTCTTTATACGAAAATATTAGGGAGTACAAAAAATTTTTATTTTTAGAGTTTTCTAAGTATTTGTTTTGAATTTTAGAAAAGAGCTCATAAATATTAATAAAATATTGATGTTTGTACATGCTATTTTCAAAAATGCAAAACAAATACTTAGAAAACCCTAAAAATAAAAAAAATTATATTCCCCAATATTTTCATGTTAAGAATTTTATTAAGCACCATAAATCGTAATTTCGGACACGATAACATATATTTTTAGAGTTAGCATTTCAGTCTGAAATACTAACATTGTTACTATAATATTGTAGTGATGAATATCGTATCCAAAAATTACCATGCTACCTAAATCCTATTTATTTATCTAATTTAATTATTTAAATTTTGATTAATTAAGCACATAGTTATGCACGGCAAAGCGTTCACGATGGGTAGTTATTATTATTTTTTTCCCCTTTCCCCAGTGCGCGCACGATGGCTAGTTATTATTATTTTTTCCCCCTTTTCCGAGTGCGCGCACGATGGCTAGTTATTATTATTATTTTCCCCTTTTCCGAGTGAAAGCCCTTAGGCAAGTACATGCTTATGATTTAAAATAAAAAGTACATGCTTATCAGTATTATATATATATATAAAAAGGAGCTAGAAGTAACATATATGTTTAGAATAACCACAAAATTATGCTTTGTCCACAAATCAAATCCCATAAGTCCGTAGCCCAGTGCACACTCAATTAAAATTAGAAGAAAAATTTAGGCATAACTGCTGGCCCAAATAAAATCTCCTAACAACAGTGGCCCAAATTTCCTACAACAGTTACTGCTGGATCCGTACGGCTTAAGTATTTTTTTATTGCGTAATGATCTCTGTTAAGAGAACCTCTTCAACATTCCAAACTCAGAACCTCTTTATTAACATAATAACATTAGCAGAATTAAGCCAGTAAAGCAACCTTTTTAAAAAATTTCTCAATTTTAAAAGTAATTTTAAATTCAAGATTTGGTTGGGGTGCGCCAGGCCCATGCAGTAGTGCAGCGCAAGGGCGACGCTCGAGGGCCCCAGTAGCAAGCTACTGTGGCGGACCCTCCCCCACGAAAAATAAATTTAATATCGTTGTGAGCACATGGCTCACATATCAGATATTAAACTGATAAGAACAGATACTACACTTGATCTTAGCCAAAAGGCCGAGAAAGGTATGAGTTGCAACGGGAGGGTCGCTCCCATTTTATAGGCGCTCCAGCGACTTCAAGAGGCGTATGTAGGTGTTGTGGGACTAACGAAGCGGTACTTCTTCTGCGCTGTTGAGCGAACCGGTCGTCAGTACCTTTGGAATTTGGACTTCCCGTGACTTGCATTGTGTAATATTTTCTGGGCCAATGGATTAATTTGAGTATGGGCCTTGGTTCCTGTTCTGCAATAGAAAGGGATACTACTATTTACTATTGGATCATAATTGGGCCAAGTTGAATTAATGGACTCGTGTATCCTAAATCCAAACAGAAATACAAGCTAAGAAAATAAACAGGATCATATATATATATATATATCCTTACTAATAATAAAAGCATATTGAAAAAAAATGATATGAAAGGGCTATCCTCACATATGAGCCGTTGATCATTTTTTCGATAGATCAAAACCGTTGATGTACGTTAATGCCCGTTGACGTCCTCAGCCCATTAAAATTAAAAGCCCATATAAATTATCTCAATTTAAGGCCCATTACATATTATCTTAAAAGTTTATTATAAGAAATAACAATTTCAATCCAAAGCAAGGCGTGAGCTTTTCACTAGTATATATATATCTAGAAATCAAACACAAACATGATCATGCTGCATCTAGATTCTAACTTAAGCTGGGGTGCCATCCAAACATAAATCAGCAACTTGAGATTAGCCGAGAGTAGTACTACTCTACTAAACCATACCAATATTGGTTTAGCGGAACATGCCACTTCTGAGGTTAGCAATAATATTAAAAAAGCCCATCCATTCAATATTTTATTTGTTTCGTAAGTAAGTCGTAACTATACATTCCATATATATAACACGCCATGTAAATTTAGTTGGGAAAATAAATAAAATTTTCTAATATTTTATTAATTTCCTCTATTACTACTCTAAGTTTACAATCTAAACAACATTTCACTAACCAGAATAACAAAAAGTTAGTTCTACTCACATGTTTCCTAAATTAGTACTAACCTTACACTACTTTTAATCACTAACCAAAACATCAGTAATCTTACACTACTCATTGCACCATCCAAACACACCCTACCAAACAAAAGCCTAGAAGTATTGGCCTTAAATCTTTGAAAATACCGTAGCAAACAAACAAAACAGCATAATTCCATGAAAAATAACGAAGGATGGGAAGGTCATTTTCAGGGTTGCAATGACTCCGAGCGTCGGATCAAGTACATGCTCTCAGCAATCTCACAGCTTTTTTCCGGACTTCAATTGAACCCTGACTCCGTCCACCCACCCACTCCACTCCACTCAAAGTTCTTAAAATCCACGCTTTCAGATCACAACTGTCACGAATCTTGATGCAGTTTTTTTTACTTAACTACCGACATCTGTCCCCGATCACGTGTCGGTCTGTCTGTCTGCCAAGTTGCTATAACTTGGAATAACGTTTCCACTACTTTCGCTTGTTAGCAGAGGAAAGAGAGAAAACTAAAGAGAAAGAAGAAAGAGAGGAGCTTCACTCCACTTCACTTGGTGTTGGCATAGAGAGAAGGAGAGGAGGACAATGGAGTCCATGGAGGTCCTCGACGTCGAGCCATTGGTAAGTAGTTAGTGATAATCAAGGAACTAGGCATGGCGGCATTGTCGCATTAGTGATAATTAGTGACTCGCTGCATGGAACCTCGCACTGATGGTGTCACAGCAAATTAGTTAGTATTAAGAGACGAAGCAGTTCTTTGATTCTTGTTTCTTGTCTGTTTAATAAAGTGGCCACATTTTGGCATGGTTTTTTTTTTTTTTTGGTTCTTTTTCTTGTAATTTATGTCATCTTCTATGTTTCTTTATATGTTACATATGTTATATATAGAGGGGTTTTACTTACCTTGAACATTGTTTAATTATTTGCCTTCTTCAGTCAAAAATATGAAGAAAAATGGAAAATAGTGAGAAAAAAGTTTGTATCATTTGCATGCACATGATTTCCAGTGAATTTTTTTGGCTTAGTCCTTTTTCGGACTTAGTTGTCAAAGAAATCCAAAATGTGTTAGAAAAGCAAAAGTAATAATTTTACCAAATCAACAAAATGGTTCATTAGAATGACAAATGAAATGTAGCCACTAATGACTTCCAAACTCTTTATTAACTAATTGTTTGCCACATTTACTTTTTCAGTGCATGATGCCTCCAAAAGGTTCGTCTTCCAGCAGTGGCGATCTCTCTGATGTTGTTTCACCCAAGGTAATTCCTCACTTGTGTGCAAAGTGGATTGCATGCTTGTTCATTTGCAGAAAAAAATTCAATTTGGACAAAATTCCAAATTAATGGAAGTAAAAGGAAAAAACTTGTAGTGAAAATTAAGTGGCAGGAGAACTTTTTTAACTCAAATTTGTGAAACTGTGACATTAGGTGTCAGCCTCCCCTGGTAATTCTGCTAATGGACTGCCTCCTGGATGGACTGTCATAACGAGGACCAAGGGCAATGGTCACTCATACAAGGTAAAAGAGGCATCAGTCTTTTTAGACCTTTCTGGTACTTATAAAACAATTTGATAATCCATTAATGACATTTGAACATATTATACAAATTGATTTCAACCGTTAGTTTTTTTCATGTTTGTTATGAGTACTTGAATGGGCACTTACTATATCTGTTGCATTGCATCAGTTTAAATGTACCAACAAGTATGAAAATTCAACCTTAAGATCTTCTCTTATGTTAAATATTCTTATCAAGTGGTTTACACTTTTGTAGGTATATATAGAGTCTCATACTGATCGAAAGTTCTATTCACGGGTAAAAGTGCTAGAGTATCTCCAAAATTCCATTTCAAGTAAACCTGATCAAAGAATTCAATCAAGACGGGTAATTTCTAAGTTTTTAGTACATCTCTTATCATTGTTACTTTTTTTTTACTTGCAAACCTGAAAATTGGGCCTCTTGAAAGTCCCACAACTTTCATTTGAAGTTTATATGCAACAATTATGGTGGATTTGGCACCGATTTATTGAATCTTTGCATTGAGAACATATTTTAATATAAAAGCATGCATGCAACAATTGGAACTGTATTATATGGCATCATGCATCATCCAACTGTAACCACTAATTTGTAAGTCCAAATGTAATTTTGTAGCTTTATCATTTCTAGCTTTTCAACATCTCATACAAAATTAGGTTTCAGATACTAGAACCTGCTCCTGCTAGGTAGGTTCTGGGACACACCAATGAGTAACCAAACCAGCCAGAAGCAACAACTGGCATTAACTTTTTGCATAAATATGGATGTGGAACTTTGGACATTATCCAAAATAAAGAATATTAATTAATTAATTTAGTTTTGTGTTTTGTATGATCAGGCCAACAGGACCTCTTCTCAGAGGTTACCTCCTGATTTTGTTGTACAAATCAAGACGAAGATGAGTGGTAAGGGAGCTGGTTCCAATTATAAGGTGAAATTTAATATGGAATTTCCTTTGCCTTCCAATACTTTTGTACATGACCTTCAAACTTTCCTATTTCTTATAATCATTCACTTGACACTTTTCTCCCAAGATTATTACTACTATTTTTTCTTTCTTATCTAAATTTGTTCATATATTCCTAACGCATTAAGGACATCAAAACCTTTTATGGTATATTTTATATTCCCTGGTTCATAGGGGTATCTAGGTCAAATAATGGATTATTTGAGCTATTGTGGTTTTGTTATTTGTATTGACTATAATTCTAAAGTCTGTTATGAGGTTGAGTATTGAGATTAAATTTTTGGTTGTGTTTGTAGTATATAAATAACCGTATATACCTGCAAGTCAAATTCAGTGCATTTTTTTCATCCCATATGATTGCATCAAAGGTTGTGCTCAGATTTTGAAAATTTCAGGTTGTTTGGTGATAACATGAAATGCACCAAATTTCATCATTATGATTGGCATCTTTAATGCGCAACATAAATTAAGCATTCAATGTTTCATATTCTTACATAATCCCTTTTTACATGCCATTATTATTAGCAGCACTCAAAAGCCATGTTTTTGGGTTAACAGTACCAGCTACCAGGATTCATCAAACTACTGTCTGATTCATATTTTGTAAAATTATTAATCTATACTGCATGGCATAGAAATCTTGTTTTCTGTACTACCTAACAATTTATAGTAATATACACTGTGTAGCAATTCATTAGGTGCACTATATATCAATATCACAAACAAGATACTTTTAGGGCCACATATTGACAAAATGCATCTCTGCAACCTCTTTTATGCCTTAAGGATTTTGTATATTGTCTTTTAATCCTTTTACAGGTATATATAGAAAAAAGTACTGGAAAGAAGTTCTACTCAAAAAGTCAAGTTTTTGACTATCTTAACCTTTATAGCTGTAGTCCTTCTCCTGAAACAGCTAATATTCATGTAAGCCTTTGATCTGATCCTCCAAATGATGTACTTGTGTTGTTGAGTTAGAATGAGGTAGCTTTCAGTAGCATTACTTTATGAACCATAAGGGCCAAGGATTTTCAATAATTGTTATAAGCAGAAGTTTTGCATGAGGAGATCCTTATATATGTATTGGGCATAGGTTACATCTATTTAGGTTTGTCTTTAGCCAACATATTTATCTACAATTTATCTTATTTTATTTCTCTTTGAAATTTTGATGAGTAGGGTGTGAGATCAGAGAATCTTCCTGAACGGTTTCCACAGAGTCAAAGTATGCAGGCTGACATTGAAAGCGATGATAGTGATAGCACATACGAGAGAAAATACAAGGTGGATATAAACTATTATCATAATTGTTATTTTGTTACTGCTATTTTTTTATTTTTAAAACTCTATATGAAATGTTTACGCTTGATCTTGGTAACAATATCTAGATGCAGATCAAAAGACCTTTATTATGGTTAGGAGGTTAATGAGACTAATTATTAATTTGAAGATATTGAAGATCTACTTCACCCTTGCACAATTGATCAGATGAACTAGCAAATCGATTCTGTTGAGTTAACATTTTAATTTTTTATATCTATATGCTGTCTAACTGCACAATTTAATCGTTACAAATGATCCTAGCACATTTTTGTGAGATCTCATGGATCCATCCCTCATCTATTATATGAGCAGAAAGACATGTTTGAATATGTGAATAATTTTTGAGTTCTTCTGATACCAAGAATAAATAGAATGCTGAGCTAGTATCTAATTCTGGAGCTAAAAATAGATCACATTAGGAAGGAGACATCACAACGCATTTGGTACTACAGTTTGCAACTGAAATTTTCTGTTTTATCTGTTTCTGTTCTTGTTACCTTACTGCTTTTAGGCTAAGGACACAGAGATAGTGGAAACAAATGTGGAGGGACTGCCCATGGGATGGTTCAAAGCTATCAGATACGGAGAGAGTAAAGCCGTAATTCATAAGAAAACTGCAGTAATTATGCTGTTCTTCTTTTTTCATTTTTGTTTACAAATAATGTAGTTACCCATAGGTGTCACTTCAGTTTAAACATTTAAGGAAGGAAGAAAAAAAAAAATTATGGAAATTTTCTGTTCTCTTTTCCTTGGACCATTGACAGTGTTTTGCACCACCCTTACCTTGTATAAGATCCCTCCGTAAATGTTACTTTAGAAAGTACATAATAGTGAATGTTTTTTTCCATTTTCTAATATCTGCTAAAGATTTACAGAAGTTCAGAACTGATTGACATACATTTATAAGATTCCATTATTTAATTGAGCACAGCTTTATGTAGACCCAATAAGTGGTTATGCATTTTATTCAAGAAAGGATGCATTGAGGTATATTGATAATGGACATATTGAAGATTGTCGCGCAAGGCCAACATTTTGGAGCAATATTTCCAAGAACTGTGCTGGAAATAAGTTTCATGTAAGTGGACATTCTCAGTGCTGCTTTTTCTCTCAATCTACCTACCTTTTTAGTGGGATTTTTTGTTAATGATATATAGGCTACCACGATTGAAGGTTTGTGCTGTTGAAATTACATATTTGCTCCAACCACTGCTGACATTTTATCTCTTTATGCAATGTGAAATTAGATATCAGTTTATCTCTTCAGTCTTATAAGGGTCTGGTTTCTTGTCTTATGGAATTCAAAAGAATTGGTCTCTTTTTTGTGGTTTACTTACTGTCCAGTTCTGCTATAATACATTTATTCTTTCAATGCTAGTCACAACCTACTTCGAAGGAAAGAGAGGTGAAACCAGAAAGGAGAAAAGGGAAAAGACCTCTTCATACTGAAGAAAGTGATGAAGGAATCTCAGAGGAAGATATAATTGAGATTGATGACTCAGATGAGCAAAGTGAACCCACGACAGAAGAGAGAGTGAAAAGGAATGAAGAGAAGTTTGGAAAGAAGTCAGATGATGGAGTTGAGACTGATGATACGCCAATGGGTACATATATATTTTTTTTTTATGTTGACAATATTACTCTTTGCAATTTTAGAGCAATTAGGAAACCACCTTTCCACCTGCAATGAATAAAATCATTGCTTTTTACTACAAATCTACATTTTATAAAATTAGCTGGTAACGCCTTAAGAAGCTGGTCATTTTCATATATATCAGGTACCTGTGAGGTGTTTTAGAAAATTTAAAACTGCTTGACTGGTCTGTTTCATGCTCCTTGACCTGATCCTATTTATCATTTTTCTATTGAAGGTGCAGACAAAGCTGATACAGCTGAAAAGGGTGAAGAAAAGATGACCGAAACACCACCCCTCAGAAGAGTTAGAACTAAGGTTCTTGCAAGTAAAAAAAGGCCGTTCCTCGGCTCCTGCAAATCTACTTCTTCGCCAACGCACACAAGTGACACCTCTAGTGTTTGTCCAGTGCAAACTGACCTGAAAACCAATGAAGAAAACCAAAGATCAGAAGAAAAGAAAGCCCCAAATGAAGGAGGTTCTCAACAAGTCGACCCGCAAGAAATTAGGAGTGATAGAACTGAAGTTTCTCCCTCTGAAACTTTTGGAAAACCATCCCTGGATCCATCCCTTAAGTTTGCTTTCTAAGACACTAACCGAAGACATTTATGGCTGGCTTGACAAAAAGACAGGAGGGTAATATTTGGTCTTTTGGGCAAGTCTCATGGAGATAAAAAACTAGCTTTAGAAGCCTAACATATGATGTGCAATCTAACTTATGAATAGAATTTACCAGTAATATTATGTGGTAGTAGATTATCCTTTTGACTAGTGTTGTTGTAGGGTAGTTGTGCTAGTTAATTGGTAGTTTGGTCTAGAAGACCTAAAGCAAAATCTGTGCTATAATGACAGCTATCAGCTCAGCTGTGTTCTAAATATTAGTATGTTATCATCTCAGTTAGTTGTCTGCCTTCTGTATTCAATATATAGGAATTATTTTTCCTTGTTGAAAGGTTAAAAGTAATGCTAGAAAAATTAATAGAAAAATGAAGACAAACAAATATAGGCATAAACTAATATATGATTCCACATAGATTTGTTCTACACTTAACAACATCATACTAGAATTAGAGGAATTTTGGATTTGTTGATTCACCAACTGTTTTGACAATATTACTTAAATGATTTAAATCAAAAAATGAAAGATGTGCATTACTTAGCTTGTATATTCAGTTATTCACTGATTCAGTGAAAAAGCAAATCATGCACCCATATTTCACATCTATTTTTTTTGCATTGCATGTTCAATAAAATGCTCCTGTTCCATCGGTCACTGACACAGCCAAATCTCATGTAAAATTTTTTTAAAAAAATTGTCTTCTAATTCGTTAAACAGTCGCTAGATTCATTTCAAGTTTAACCAAGTTCTACACTTGTATTTTAATCCAAGAAAACAAATACAGCATGCAATATGATTATATCATTATATGAGCTTATAAATTTGTTCTTAAACCGGCCCGGCCCGGCCCGGCCTGTTTGGTAATCCTAAAGAATACCCAAAATTAATGAATGAATGGGAGATAGAGAAGAGACCATGGTATCACTGTGTGAGCCCCTTTTCTCCTGTGCTCTCACCAAACAGCTGCTAGGCACACCATTCCTTTCAAAAATTGGAAAGATCTCAATTCCTAACCATCGTTTCCTCCCATTCTATAAATCTCAGGTTTCTCTGTGTACATTGCCGTCAGTAAATCGTTATGGGTTCTCTCTGGTGTGCTGTTGTACCGAAAAGCCGCATGCACACCAACTGTTCGAGGTAATGCCTGAGTGAAATAAAATGAAATGATCTTTCATGGCAATGGGTTTTTTCTTATCTTTCTTAATCTGCAGTTCATTATTTGTTTCTGATAGAATTATAAATGTGCTTTGTTTATAGGAGTTCAATGAGATATGCGTTGATGTACCGTGGGAAGCGAATGACGTGTGGAGCACATTTGTGGGTTATTTGTTCATGTTGCACATTCCTTTAAGCTTCGGAGGCCTCTCACTGGTTTCTTCAGTTCTTCATAAACCAGCCCTTGATCCGCTAACCATGGTATATATAATATATTTGTTCTATTTTAAATTTCCTTTTGCCTATGACTTAAAAATGGATATGAAGTTATATATACTTTAACACCTTATTATCTCATGCAACACAATTCCAACCAAATGGTGTGCCCACAGTCAATGCTGTATATTGAATTGTTATGCTAATTCTAATTCTTTGTATGTTTGTAGGTGGTAGCAACGGCCGGGTTCCAATCTTTGGAGCTCTTCGGGACACTTTCGCTCTTACAATATGCCACCGGGACAAACCATGACTTTTACAGCTTTATGATCGGAAAACTGCTCTTACCAAAGAGAAATTGGGTGAAGAAGACAGCTATAGGAATCGGTTTCCTAATAACATTTGTATCGGTCACATCCATACTCGTTGACATGTTAATTGGACCAATGGTTAGTTCTGACATCTTCTGCATAAATATAAAATATTTTCTCCCAATTTATTGTGAAAAGGTCATCTTCAATATGTCTATCAAAGATCTCATCAAATTCTTTATTTATATATCTGTAAGCCATAAAGTGATGTAACTTGTTTATGCTTTTTTATTTTAAACAATATACTGTTACTTCAATTTGATTTACTTCTGATGTCTGATTGTTTTTTGTGTTGTTTTATCCAGGATGTAAATGATCCCATAGAAAGGGAAATGCTATCATCAGGTCCTGCCTCTCAACTCATACTCTTCTTCCTATATTGCATTAGTTCTCCTGTGCTCGAGGAAACCGTGTACCGCGGATTTCTTCTAACATCTCTGGCCACAAAATCAAAACCATGGCAAGCAATAGTTCTGAGTTCATGTATGTTCACCTTAGCTCATTTCTCTTTCGACAACTCGTTGCAGTTGTTTATTGTTGGTTGTATTTTCGGTTACGTGTATTGCTGGACGGGGAGCCTGGCCTCTTCTATCGTAGTTCATTCGGTGTATAATGCTGTGATTTTCCTGATGTCAATTGTGTAACAACTTGTTTTGAAATTACTAATGATAAAATGTTGCAAAGATGGCTGTTTTTCTGAAACAAGTTTTACGGCAAATTAATTGATGAGATTTTTTTCTTTTTTGAGATTCATGATATGAGAATTTCTCCAGAATATAGAGAAATGCAAACTATATGAACTGGATAAGTTAGGGTACTGATGTGCTGTATATACTCTCAGCCAGTATATACAAAGAAATGAATTTATATTGAAAAAGAACAATTATCTGCAATAGTAAGACTGCCATTTCATGGCTGCTATTCATAGCACCATAAAGTTACTAACATGATTACATAAATAAATAATAATATAGTATCTATTTTGATTTTTTTTTTTTTAAATACAAGTGTATCATTAGCTCTCTAATTTAAGTACTAAGAGCAAAATAATGATATTGAGAAGGAAATGTCCTCTTAGAACTGCAATAGATGGAAACAGCCATGTGTTTTGTACCTCAACATTCTGGGACCATGAGAGACCATGACTTTTGTACTAAAATTCATGTCTTGTTTCTGTGCATATTAATGAGCTGAGAAATGATTGGACCAACTTACATCATGACAGATATTAATGTCATTGTTAAGGCATTCAATTTTTCTGGAATCATTTCAGTTCAAATCTTTCCTACAAGAGGCTTCCAAAATAAATAAATAATAAATCATTACCAAAAAGGGTAAAGGTGTGGTTATATATCAGAAGTTCAGAACCAAAAATAAATGCGAAATTACAAACATTGAATTGCTACATTTAATTTCAAACTGATCTGCTATGCATCCTGTTAGCATTCAAAGTGTTAGTTAACACTTAACAAAGATAAATGACATGTGCTGCCTTGCAAATAAAAGGTTAAGCATCATGTATGTGCCGTATTAAGTCATTTATGATTGTCTTTATATATTGATTTGATATGTTTCCTCAAATCAACAAATTTAAGTTGAAACTTAAACGTCAACTGGTTTATCTTTTACATTGCTTTCTTAATATGATTTTATTTCATTGGTTAAGTCTAATATTAATTATTTATAAGTGAAATGGTCATAATCATGCAATTTAGTTGTCCCTCTAAAATAATTATGTATATTTTGGAGTTGTACTAGTTTTTAAGTATTTCAAGTTTACTCCAATTTTTTTTTTATCCATACTTCTAATAAAAAAAGATTGAATTTTTTGACATGAAATTTCTATCTTCCCCAATGAATAGATTTCAGCCGTTGATTGTTTACTTAGACTGATCACCACTGTTAACTTACTTTAATGTCTCAACTATTAAAACTTAAGGCCTATATCAATTTTCTCAATTGAAATCCCACTACATATTATCTTAAAAATTTATTATAAGAAATAACAATTTTAGCCTAACGTCGGCTGTTTACTGGTATTTTGATATTTTTCAAATGCGTTTATAAAATTCTGGCCTGCTAAATATTGTTGGTCACTAAATGAGGAAACTACCAAAATAAACGTGAACTCTTATTGACCACAATATTATACTTGCGGTCATATTCACAAATATATGGTTGCCACGTTTTTGTCTTCACTCCTCCCATGTTGCATTATCACTTAATTTGTTTCTTAGTTCTTACAAATTGACCTTAGTTTGTTTCTTAGCATATATAGTCACAATTTTACTGTTCTTCATTGTTTTTTTTTTTTTTTTCTGATAAAGTTCTTCAATTTTTTAAATTAAGAAGGATCAGTTGACAATGTTTATTGATTCTGTCAAACCATAATATTTCAAGAGAAAATCTTTCTCTTCCTCATCTCTAATCCTCAATCTTTGTACTCCAACCCACTTTTCTATTTTTAGTATAACAAACAATGCTTTTTATCTTATCATTTTTTTTGAGATAAAGATGAGGATCAAGCTACTCAAATTTAAATTATTTTATCATTTTGGAAACAGACAAAAATAGTAAACTACTTACCGTCCGTACATACGAACAAACGAAGATTGCTCATGCTGAATTGATCCCGTCGATTTGAAGTGGCGACCTCGGCAATTTCCGACGATCTTTGCGATCTCCGGCAATCTCAAACAAATCTCCGTCCATCTCATGCCATATATGTCGATCTCCAGCAATTGAGGCGATCTCCACCCATTTGATGCTATCTTCGATGATGGAGACAATCTCTGGTCATCGCTAGACGTGAGTGCACGCCCGCTCTGGCCAAGAAGTCCAAGGAGGAAGAGCACTGCATCAACGATGTGTTAGCAAAGTATGAACAAGTTCCTCTAGTGATGAATAGCACAACATAATTAGTCTGAACACCCACATCAGACCTCATGGAAAGCCAAAAGAACAAACACTGAACATCCAACACAGCAATTTACTCTTTTCTTGGAGAGCAAGAATACTATTTTTGCACCAGGTCTGAACATACTATCAACATAGTATGAACAAGAGCATGTAGAAGGTATGAACACCTTATTACATCAAGTATGAGCACCCTACGCAGTAGAAGGTGCAGCTATTATGGGACCTAGAATGTGCAGCTATTATGTTCATGTGAAAAACGTGTTTAAATTAATTTCAATACATGCACAATTTGACAGTTATAGTGGTGGTCCCCACAGTTAGGTGCGGAAATGAAAATTGCCCACCCGTCCTAATTTAATCATGTTCATACCGTTGATATATTGTGTTCATAGTTGCTTACTTTGAGTGTTCATAGTTTGTACATGCGCGTTGTTGGATTGGGGTACGATTTTGAGGGATTTTTGTTGGGGTACAGTTAGCTTAGCCCATATTTCAAACTCTATACAGTTTGCTTAAATATATGGGATAATGTAATGTACCCCGAGGACAAATACCCCGTCCCAGTACCCCGATCCTACGGTATGTATTAATCTGCTGACGTATCATCTAATCAAATAATTTCCCGATATAACTAATTGTTTTGCTATTTCAAACATTCCCCTTCTACTCGCCTTCATCTTTTTACGCGATTTTAAACCAAATTCAAATTTGAAGTTTCGACTACGCACATTCGACTCCGGCGTCGCACGTTCGTCTCCGGTGACGCACCTTCATTGCTTCGTCGACGCACCTTCATCTCTTCTCGTTGCCATCTCCGATCTCCATCGCAGTTGCTGTTGTCGCCATCTTCACCTTCGTATCGACGCACCTTCATCAATTCGACGACATACGTTCGTTCAATTGTTCAAATTTTAGTTTAATTGATTAATTGAGTTTAGTTATATGCTTATTCGACTTCAAATTTTTCTAAACATTTGAATGTATTGTTACCTTAATCATTTAGTACTATTACTTCCATTTCGAACTATTAATATTAGATCTGTGATGTAAGTAATAATACTAATTATTCGAACTATTAATACTAGAGAAAGCTTGTATTATAACTTTATTGCAATTGTATTATTGATTACAACATCAAGTATTATTATCTGTTATTGATTACTGCAACTGTGCCTTTACTTGGTACATAAATTGTGTATTAAAAGATCTTTCAGTTGGTATTATTAATGTGTGAATAAGCTGTTGTGACATTAAAAATAAAAGAAAATTAGTTCATATGTCGTATTTTTTTTAGTATTATTAGTTTCAAAAATTAGTTGTGGAAGTTTTGTACATAAAATGAAATGGTACTACTACTTCTGTATACTAGGTATTTAGACCTTCTATACTATATATTATTAGTTGCAGAAGTTTTGTCATTCAGTGGTACAGTGGTCACGTGTTTTGCATTGTTAGTCAAATGGGGGATTTGATCGGGGTATTTGACATTTTTTTGCAGTCACGTGTTTTGTTGGATGTGCAGAATGTATGCGTTGTAGGTATTGGGACTTGTTATAAGTAGTATTTAGGTTTTCCTCTATAGGTATTTAGACTTTAAGTATGAAAATGCTCAATGCTCTGATAACACGTTGTTAGTATTATTAGTTGTACTGTAAACGTATATGGGTTCTGGTCAAAGCGGAGTATTTGACCGGGGTATTGAACGCGGGGGTACTGATATCTTCTCCCTATATGTATTGCCTGAATAAGTATATCAGAATATTTGAAGGGAGCATAAGCATCTTGACATTTTGTTAACCGAATATATATATAATATGTACGTCATCCAAATTCAAAGTGAATTTCTGTCTTCTTAAAGCTATAATATTTGGAATATAATCTGTATTAATGGATACTGACTAAACCCTCTTCAATCTTCTTCACCTTTTAATTTGTGTTGCTTTTCTTGCTCAGCTATCAGAGGTTCCTTTATTAATTTTTGACCGTCTGATTTTGATTGTATGGCCCGGATAATTTCTTAAGAATTGTGCAGATTTTGAGGGAAAAATAAAGATAACGCATAATTATCTGCTAAAATAAAAGTTAAACACAAATTAAGTTTATCTCATTTGGGATGAAATTTATTATCCAAATTCCAAAAAAAAAAAAAAACAAAATAAAAACAGTAGAAAAATGCAATCAATGAGTATCTTCAAAGCCTCAAGGAGGAATCCACTCCACTCAGAAATCACAAGGAATTTGTTCAACCATAATTATTGGTTACCACTTTACCAGAGCACCGACGGAGTAAAATGGACAAGGAAGGAATTGACCACACCTGATTTTACTTAATTTTAGATTAAAAAATAAAATTAAAGGCAATTAACGGCAAAGATTCAAACTTTCAAAGAGAACAAATTCTATTTACATTCTAGAAATGTAGCAGCAGCAGCAGCACTGAAGCAGATCCGGAATTGGAGGTCAAGATTGAGCCCGGGGTCCCTCCCGGCACGCGTCGGTTACCTATACTTGATACCGGGGGGTGAGATCGCCATTCACCGGGTACAGCCGGTGACTCCGGTGGTTCCTCACGGACCAGAGATCTGGAATTCATATCCCCTGCTGTACTGCAACATGCAGTTCACAGCGTCAACCGTTGGATTGTATAGAGATTCATTCCAGCGCGGATCTTAAGACGATCCAACGGCTGATTCTGTGAACTGTGTAATGCAGTACAGCAGGGGATATGAATTCCCGGCATCCAATGTTACGTCTGATCCGTCTGGGCCCTCCTCCTCTTCCTCCTATATCATATCCTCTACAGCACAGTAAATTACTACACAATACTGTAACCATTGGATCCGCTTTCAGATTCGTGCAACTCAATCTTGACAAACCCCTTCGATAATCCATGTCGTTGATTCGCTGCGAAGTAGAATACTGCGCAGCAGAGGATAAGCACTTCCTGATTCTAGCGTTCTGCACCAGGCGTGTATGTATCTATTAACACTTCAGGAGCTGCACGGGTTGTTTACTGAGAGTTCGAAGGACCTGTTGGAGTTGGACACGTAAGCAGATGTGGAAGGTGGTAAGGTTGAGTAGTGTGAGGGAGTAAGGGAGGATGATTTGCTTTTCTTACTTCAGCTGTGTGACGGATCAGGGGAAAAAAGTAGACAACTTTTATTTCTTTTCTCTTGATTTTGTCCACTTGTTTTATTATTCTCAACTGAAGACACCGGATGCAACATTTCTTGCATTGAATTCTCTAACATGTAAACGTTTCACTAACATGGAAAACTTAGAAAGTGAAGGAATAATATCTAAACATCTCTTAAATATATTTTATGTAAACTATGAAAGGAAAATTTGTCTGATACTGAGTTGACTTGGCTGAGTCGAAACATAATCAGTCAGTCCATGACGAACCGATTCTTCGGACCAAACATCTACAAAGTTGTATGGCTCGACCGAGTCTACAAAGTGTTGAGCCGAGTCATCTAAATTTTGTTGCAACATTTTCATTTAATTAATACCTTATTTGCTTACCGTTTTGGGTGGAAAAATAATTGGATGTTGTGGTTGTGTGGGTTTCCTTATGACCAATCAGTAAGTTCCTGCGAATAGAAAAGAGTGGAGCAAATATATCGTGAGCTTAACCTCCAAAAACCTATCAAATCACTTTCAAATTTCGATTTATATGGCTCAATAAATTTTCTATATCAAAACCCTACGAGATACAAAATTTTTTTATTTTTGAAAATTTTTAAGTATTTGTTTGAGGATTTTTTAAAAATGACTATACAATATTAATAAAATAATCAAGTTTTATGTATCACTTTTAAAAAATCTTAACAAATACTTAAAAATTTTCAAAAATAGAAATTTTTTGTATTCCGTAAGATTTTGATATAAAGAATTTATTGAGTCATATAAATCGAAATTTGGAGATGATTTGATAGGTTTTTGGAGGTTAAGCTCAAGGAAGGCTTCGTGAGGTTAAACTCACGATATATTTGCTCAAAATAGTGTGTAGGAAAAAACAAATTAAGTTTGAGATTTGATTTTTTTTTTTATAGCCATTTTATGTATAAAAGTTATTAATTTTAGACTTTACAAAACATGATAGAACTAAAGTTAGATTCCGATTTCAGAGATAACTGATTCTCATTCCGATGCTAAGAGCATCTCCAATAGACTCCCTAAAATATTCTTAAAACAAAAAATTGGGAATTAAGGAGAGAAAACTGTCTCCAAGAGATACCCAAAAAGCTATCCCTATTTTTATACTCCCAAAACCAGAGCCAAATCTCCCTATTTTAGTGGCATTTTTGGGCACTCCAATCCAACTTTTCAAAACCAGAGCCAAATCCAGACCGTTCAAATGTATTGGAATCCATATTTTGGCCCAGTTTAAATGTATTGGGATCCATATTTTGGGAATCTATTGGAGATTGATGTGAAATTTGCTCCCAAAAAATTTAGGATGATCAATTTTTAAGAAGTTTCTTGGAGATGCTCTAAGTTTGCAAACCTTGATGCAAACACTAAAATCCAACACCAGTCTAAGCGTTAAATGCTAGGCCTGTACCATTCAAACCGGTCCCGCCATTTTACTGTCCTCCTTGCTTCTTCTTCTCTTCTTCTTCTTCTCCTCCTCCTCCTCATTTTTTATTACTTTCTTTTCCGTCTCTGAGAAACCACTGGATACAGCTCTTCAATTCAACCTCTAACCTTCGCAACAAAGCTTCAGACTTTGTTTCAATTCATCATGTATAAATAAAGTCAACCCAATTCGATTCAGTTCTTGAAATTCTTCTTCTACCCATCTCCCCAATCTCTCCGAATTTCAATTCCCTATCATCTGACAGTCACCATGAATTGAATTGAATTGAATTGAATTGAGCCCCAATTGGTGACGATCGGCCGCCAATTGTCACTGATGGACTTAACCAAGCGGTCTATGGAGGATCTGCCGTCGCACCTGCTGACAGAGATCCTCTCCAGCGGGTGCCTCGCCGCGGCCGACCTGGCGAGGGTGGAGGCCACGTGCCGGGTGTTCCGGTCCCGGGGGCACGTGGCGTTTGCGGGTGGGGAGTTCGCGTCTCTGGTCGAGTACGCCGCGTTCAGAATCTGCGAGGGCCACGAGATATTCGCGTCGCTGAGTCCCGGGGCGAGGGCTGCGCTGGTGGAGCGGTGCGGGGGCAGCTGGAAGAAGACGCTCCGGTTCTTGAAATCGGTCGAGGGTTCCTCCGGCACTGTTGAGACTTCTTCAGGGAATGTAATTCTTTTGAATTTCTTGAATTTTGTGAATTTCTTGAATTTATCTTCCTCTTTCATATCCAAAGTTGTATTCTTTTTTTATTATTTATGGTTTCATAAAATGACTACCTGAATAAAACCCTGAATCTATCTTTATTATTAACAAAATATGAAGTTAAAATTATGGCAAATTATAATTAAGCAGGAATTTGTGCATAATTTGGGGGTCAATATTATCCAAAGTTGTATTCTTTTTTGGCAAATTATAATTATGGAGGACATTTGTTTATGATTTGGGGACAGTTTAGATGTGTGGCAAATAGTCCATGCCCTTGTGGCATCACACAAAGTTTGATTACCAGAGGAATTTTTGTGGTTTGAGTGTTGAATTATAGTGTCAATACAACCAATTTTGGGTTTCATGTGTAATACCAGAGGGCAGATGCAGTTAGTGAAATTATAGCTTAATCTCATTTAGGCTAATTCTGCTATGGATCAGATGTAATATGGAACGTTCGTTTTTCATAATCAGGTGGTCGTGATATGTCCTTTATATACAATTAAAGAGACATGTTTGATAAGAACCGCTCGATTCAAATTGAAAGGTTGTTTAGCCGATCCATAGCAGAACCCCTCCTCTATTTATGTTGTATCTTATGATAATTAATTGTTTTTGGTTTATGGTGTGCTATTTGCAGATGCAAGTTACAACAGGAAGGTATCACACGCTATTAATTCATGATTCCTGTGTATACTCATGTGGTTCGAGCTTATGTGGTGTATTGGGTCATGGTCAGGATATTACACAGTGTGTTTCCTTTAGCCGTGTAAACTTACCGTCTCCTTCTCAGGTGATCAATATCTCCGCCGCTCACAACCACGCTGCTTTTGTCATGCAAACTGGAGAGGTAGTTGATTGTTCTTCTATCTAATTCATTAAAAATGAAGAGCAAGGCCATAATTGCCTCTTGAATGCAGCTAATAGTCCAATGAAATTCTTTTTTTTTTTTTTTTTTTTTATAGGTGTTTACATGTGGTGATAATTCATCATTTTGTTGCGGTCATGGAGAGGTGGGTCGAACCGTATTTAAGCCAACTCGCATAGAAGCACTTCATGATATCCCTTGTAAACAGGTAAATAATATTAAATGCTGCGAATGACTACGATACCAGTTTATTTGTAAATAACTAAATACAGTCATTAATTAATTAATAAATATTTTTCCCTTTGTAATTTATTGTATAATATTATACTGTAGAGCAACCTAAATCAGATGTAAGTTGTCAGAATATGCGCAAATTGACCAGAGGTCCAGAGCCATTAAAAAGTCAGTTTTGAGTTTGATGAGGATTGACCAAATGGATATTGCCTTCAAGCAAAGCTTTCTAGACAAAGGCAACTTTTTTTTTTCGTATAGCATGCTAACTGTATATGCATCATCTCTATATGTAGGTCGCAACTGGTCTGAGTTTCACAGTAATACTGACCCGCAATGGCCAGGTCTACACATGTGGCAGCAATACGCACGGCCAGCTTGGCCATGGTGACACGCTTGACCGTTCAGAACCGAAACTAATCTCTCTATTTGAAGGCCTTGGTCAGGTTGTGCAGGTTGCTGCTGGTGCGAGTTACACGTTTGCTGTGACAGATGATGGTGTCGTGCACTCTTTCGGCTCGTGTACCAACTTTTGTTTGGGGCATGGGGACCAGCAGAACGAGCTACTGCCAAGAGCGATCCAGTCCTTCCGCAAGAGAAATATTCATGTTGTCAGAGTGTCTGCCGGAGATGAGCATGCAGTAGCGCTTGATGCTAGTGGCTATGTAAGATTCTCTCTTATTCATGTTTTGTTAGTCCATTTAGCCTTTTTTTTTTTTAGTTTTAACATAATTTAGCCTTTTACTATACCTAGAAAAAAGTACAGAAGATAGAAAGAACGCAAATACAAAGTATAAAACTATCATATAACACCGATACTAATCCTAGAATTTACTTAGTGCCTTCCACTAACCTATACAACTGGAGCAGAACCCACGTGTTTCATGTCGAGTTGGGTTTAACAAATCAATTCTTATTTTTACTGTTATAGAAAGCTGAATCAGAAACACATTTTCTGCAGGTATATACTTGGGGAAGAGGATATTGTGGTGCTTTAGGTCACGGTGATGAAACTGACAGAACAAGCCCTGAACTTCTCAGTAATCTCAAGAACCAAATTGCCGTGCAGGTTCGTATATTCAATTTTTGCCATTTTATCTTTCTTGTCATTACCAATTGCTGGTCAAGCTAAACTGATAATTGTTAATGAACATGTATCAAGTAATTATCAAAGGAAAACTTCGTACGAATTTTTAAACTATCTTTGTGTTTTTCAGGTTTGTGCGAGAAAGAGAAAAACCTTTGTTCTGACTGATGATGGATCGGCATATGCTTTTGGATGGATGGGGTTTGGAAGTCTCGGATTTCTGGACAAGGGTACATCCGACAAGATCATGAAACCTAGGGTTTTGGACAGTTTAAGGTCCCACTTTATATCCCAAATCAGCACTGGGCTGTACCACACTGTGGCCATCACGAACAAGGGGCTTGTGTTTGGATTCGGGGACAACGAAAGAGCGCAACTTGGCCACGAGTGGATGCGGGGTTGTCTAAAACCAACTGAAATTGTAGTACAAAGGGGGATAGACAATACCGATGCTAGTAATGTTAATGTTGCCATAGTTGCTCACAGTGGCTGACTCAAAGCAATTTTTTGAGTTCAATTGTATTTTAAGTAATACATTTGTGGTTTTATAGTTTGGCTTTTGATTTTTTTTTTTTTTTTTTTGTTTGTTTCACTAGTTCTGCAAGCATTGGTTTGGTGATTTCCTGATAGATGTTTTGCACTCTGTATTGAAAATTTGAAATTGTTATTATTATTAAAAAAAATAATATATTTGTCAGTATGGATTAATACATGTTTTATCTCTGATTTTTATGCATATGAGACAGTCGCAGAGCACTGTTTAATAATTTGCCCCATGTTAGTTAACTAAATCTTATTCAAACTTATTTTAGTATCTATATATATGCTTCACTTAGCCTCTTGTAATGTACAAAGACATGCTTGGCACTGCGTTCATCAGAACATTCGCTAAAAGGCATGATGATCTTAATTGCTTGTTCCCTCTTTTTGTGTTGATTTTCTTTAGGGCTTGGGTGACCTTTTAATTTAATTTTATTTCTGCCGGTATTATATGCCTTTACCAGACTTACTTTCATTGTTGGGCAGTTTCATTAATTTCAACAGATGACCGATGTATTGACCTTACTGTCATTCGAGGTTGCCTAATCAATGAAGCCCCCTCAACCCAGTACCTTGTCAAGCAATTGGAATCAAGTATGTCAAGGTATCAGACTCTGGTACATAACAATGGAGCAGAGTTAGGGTGATCAGATTCCTACTGGGGGCACTCAGTCCTCACATGACCCAAAACGATAGGGTATACAACATAGATACCTTAATGGCCTCAATAGGTCTTCAAGAACTCTATTGATCAAGTTTGATCCGTATGCGAAAGTTTAATATTCTTTTGTTGATCTGGCTCTAAACAGGCGTAAGCGTGAATCCACTGCTTTTTAAATCGAATTTGAAATAGAGTTTACCAGCATCTGTGATTTCATGTACGAGGAAAACTGCAGGAGTTCTCTAATCGACAAAACTTTGCACACAAAAAAGCAAACAATGATTCACACTTCACAGTTTCACATATCCCACACTACCTTTTTAGGAAAAATTGCTACATTTCACATAAAGAAACCAACATATTCTGATGGAGAATTGAAGTTCAGGGGTGGAAAAGAGTATACAGAGAATATATCAAAATAAAGTGCCTCCTAAATCCAAGTTATTGACAAACAAAGAATAAACAATTTATAAAACAAAAACCAGGAGAAAACTCATACAACCGGCTCTCGATACTGCAACTGTCTGGGTGACAAAAGGGAAACAAAGATAATTACTTGTTCTCAACAAGAGAAACAAACAAAATAGTAACAAAGACAAACTGCTACCTTTCTCACTTTTTTCTAATCAATTTAATTAGCTTTCGCTGCCTCTGCTGCTTTCGCCTCTGTTGCAGCCTCAACTGATACAGGTTTCTCCCCCTCAGGTGAAGACGTCGCTGCTGTACCCTTAGTCTTTGCATCTTTATCCTTGGCTGGTTCCCCTTCCTTCTTTGCCCCCTCTTTTCCATCTTTGGCATCCTTGGGAGGTGGAGGAGGTGGGATCATATGTGGTGGTGGGGTCTGCTTGAGTTTGACTAATACCTGACGCATTCTAGAAAGATCAGTGGGTTTACCAGGTTTAGGACCTTTCATCACGACTATGTTGGGTTTCTTGTCATCATCCTTCTTTTTACCACGTTTCTCAATATTTGCAATCTCATGAGGAATTAATTCAGAAATTGCCTTCCAGTAATGCTTGTCAGCTTCCTTGTGGAATTTCTCCTGGTTTTTCAAGAACAGCTGTGCAGAAAATAAAACACACAAAAGAGTTATTAGATAAAATCCTGCCTAGTCCTGGTAATATCCAATTGAAAAGTTGGGTATGTTTGTTCCCAGCTGATGTCAATAAACAGATCATTATATTCAGTTCTGGTAATAAAAAGATGGATGTTTTCTTGTTAATTTTAGATGGATAGTTACTGTAATAAAACCAACCGATTTGGGATACCCTCAATCTTGTAGAATAGATAGGGTGATAACACATTTAGTTTCCTCTTTGCAATGGTTGATGGTGAGGACATGTGGAGGAAAGCGGCTACATAATTTCTTTAGTGTGCAAAGCTTGTGATTTAACTCTGGTTTGCAGAATTTATATGTATCACAGCCAAGGTTAAAAGAAAAACACAGTCATTGATATTGCTTGGTTTTTCTGGTAGTGCATAAGGCCAGGATGAGGGGTTTGCAGAAACAGTGTTGTCCTTTCTTAAAAGATTAAACAACAATCCCTGCCTCTACATACAGGCACAGTTGTGACAAAACTTCCGTAAATTGAACACAACATTATCAAGCAAGATGATGGTTGTAAGTTATATTAGTTAACGTATTGATTTATGTCCTTTACCTTTTCTCTCTCTCTGTTGTTGGTCTTGTTGCTTTCACAGTTGGTCTTTCTCTTCTCATAGAATGATTTTTTGAACTCTTCGGCCTCAGCAATGATCTCATTTCTTCTCTCTTTCTCAAGCTTCTCTTTCTCCTCTAATTCGATCTGATTCTTTCTGCCCACAGCAAAACAACTCAAAACATTCAGCTAACATAAAACTAGTTTGAAATCAAATGAATAATTTCCATTTGAAGTATCAGCAACAGTATCAACAAGGGGTATAAAGTCTTAGGTCAGGTCTATGGACAGCAACCATATTACTTAGGACAACAAAATCTATGAATTATATGGAAGAAAATCTGAGAAAATCATATTATAAATGGAAAAATTTTGCTGTCCCAAGCAACATCCTTGCCGTTCTTAGGCCTGACCAAAGTCTTAGCCTCTACTTTACAAAATTAAGAGAAACTAATTAAATTCTCTTCATAGAAGGAACTTTAACCATACTGAACTTGCCCTGCCTACAAAGCACTGCTAATTCTAGATTTATATGGCAATTATATGTGTATACAGTCTCAGTTGGATAATTTTCCTTCTTCTGTAGTCTTATGGACATAACTAGGTTTTCAATTAGTTCTCACTTAAAATCATGATTCATATTCCACCGATCACTCATCAACAGTTCGAAGTCTCAATTTCATTCAAATTATGGTATGAAACAGTAGAAAAATAGCCCAATTCAGCTGTACCATAACCTAACCAGTACGGGAAAGTAAAAGCAAAGCAGAGAGAGAGAGAGAGAGTGAGAGGATCTACCGGCGCCACTCCCTGAGCATGAAACCCTCTTCCTTCATCTCGTCCGGATCGGGCAGGACAGGGCCGTCGGAGACGAAGATCTCGCCGTTGTCGTCCTCGCCGTAGCCGCCGTTGGGGGAGTCCATGGGCATGCCGAAGTGGACGGGATCGGGGCCCGAGCCGGATCCGAAGCCGCCGTAGCCGTCGGGCGAATCGGGCATGAAGACGCCGTCGGAGGAGGGCACGGCGGCGGCGGGATCGGAGTCGGGGAAGGAGGAGTAGCCAGCGGCCCCATCGTAGCCGTTGGAGTCGTAGGGGATCTCCTGGACCGACGGATCCTGGCCGTCGATCGGAAAGGAGTCGAAGGACGACGACATGGTTTTGTTTTTTTTACCTTTTTAGATCTGAGATCAATAAAATCTGTGAAGGAAGTCGCGAAGAGAATAAAATGGACGCAGGAGAGTATGAAGAAGGAAGAGGAACAGAAATAAATAATTTATATTGTAGGGACTAAATTAGGTAGACTGCCGGCAATTCATATCCCCTGCTGTACTGCATTGTGCAGTTCACAACGTCAGCCATTGGATCATATCGAGATCGTGCTAGAGCGGATCTCGAGAAGATCCGACGGTTGAAATTGTGAACTGCACAATGCAGTAAGTCAGGGGATGAGCACTCAGACTGCCGGTGCTGCGTGCGCCGTGTCGCTTTGGTAAGGGCGAGTTAAGGGTCCGACAAGTGGGTCCCAATGTATGTGAGAGGATATTTTATGAACCGAGTGTAGATGTAGTGGGGAAAGTATTGAGGTACAAGTCTACGCGCATCGCACTCAGCGACTGAAATGTGGGTCCCACCACTGGTAGGATGCGACATACGTTTGGGGAAAACTGGAAAAGAGAACCTTGAGAGGCGACTGCAGACTGCAGTTCATTCACATCTGTGATCCGTGTGGTTGGTTTGACTACGCAACTGGTAAAAGTAAAACTGTAAAACGTTGAAATGTCTTTGCGCTGTTAATTGATTTGTTGTTTATCGTTTACCAAGCTGGGTGTTAATTAATGAAGTATTTTTTTTTTTTGGTTAATTTAATGAAGCATGTTAAGTTGTTAACTCATCTATGGTGCACGACTGTATATTGTATAAGATTTGATGAGGTCAGTAGCCGTATTCTCCATACAAGGAATGGAGAGTAGAGACTGTAGTGTGGTAATAAATTGTCAGTTTATGGAATTGAGTTGTGGAACAGAGAAAGAAGTTCTTCTTTGATTGTTGATTAAAAAGAGAAATATAACATTTTGGTATCTCTATAACATTTTTTTAATCATATAATGCTTTCAGCTGAGCTCTCTAAGTTCCTGAAGAAATAACAATTTAGTCAAGTGACCATAAAGGCATTGTCTTTTTTTTTTTTTTTTTTTGTGTGTTTAAGCACAGCAGTCACAGAATAATCTTCGTACTCTCTAGAATGTAATATTCCTATATTTGCTTGTAGTACAGGTCAATTAAATAACGCCTCTGGTCTCAATAACATCAAGCGCTGTGTGGTCAGTAAATCGAAATGGACAAGCACTTTTAACTCTGTAGATAGAATGATGGTTCCACTTGGGGTCTATAGAAATTTGCTTTTGCATGTTTCCTTTTTACTTTTCATCTTTTTATTGAAACAATCTTAAAAACAAGAATAAAGATATAATTGTTGTATAATTTCAACGAATTTATAATTTATCTTAAATTCTTAATGGTTTATCTATTTCAGTACCAGCTAACATGTTTCACATAATCATATTTTTTCCATTGCCAATTTTAATTTAAGAAATCATTGTTGTATGTTTCTGGTTTTCTGAAAGCACTGGTTTTAATGAAAGAAAATGAAGAAGATGATCAGTATTCGTCAGTAACTTTTATGGGGGCTACATTAATGCGAATGGCAAAATAACAAATCACATATTTGGGGATATAAGAAGAACACAGAAAACCATAGCTAACGATTTCAGGAGCTATCTACTTCATTTCAGTTTTATCTTAAAAACACTTCAAAAATACACACACACAAATCAAGCATTAATCAAGGAGCATATTTTCTTTCTGAGCAATGATTTTTGCACATCAGAAACAAGAAATTACTTTCCAAGAATTTAGACAGGTGAAGGATTTTTTAGTAGTAAGATTCGTCTATTTTCTTGAACATCAAACAGCCTCTGCATGACATTCCAAAACAATGGAATATATTCGGAAGATTAAATTCGAACTATAAGAAGTGAGAAGAAACAAGATCTGGCACCAACAATATTAGTATTATCCATAATATAATGCTAAAGTTACAATCATAGCGACTAATTAGGACTATAGGGAGTGTACTACAGTTTCAGAAGCTATACAACATCAGAGCACAATTTGCATGCAAATTCGTACAACAGAATCCTGAAAAGAAACTAGAAATCTAGGAAACTACATCTAAATTATACTTCAACGGTTGTACAAAACTAGCCTAGCAAAGTGCCCTTCATCAATGCCCTGCACATTAATGCAACAAAAAGTAATTGTATAAGACTTTCAGTAGTTTGGCCAAACACATGTTTTAACACAACAAAAGAGAGAAGAATCAATGATTAATACCTAGCCAGTTGGTTGAGGCATAGTGAAGAGAGAGATTGGTTGTGCCTTGATTAAATGGGGTAGTATCCAATTGATGAGTAGGTTGAGGCACTCCACCCTTTTTACACCAAATGAAACAATATACAAAAAATAAAAGAAATTAGTAAAATAGATAATCAGGATTAGACATGCATCATCGGTTGCATAATGAAAATGTACAGCAAGAATTAATTTTCAGATTAAACTGCTAGACCATCAGGTCTGACATCATGACCCCTTTATTCTGGTACCATTATTGGTTTATTGCTTTCAAATATATATGTTACCCCAATGATATGGAACACTTTAGTCTGGTCCTGACAATTAACTTTTGCAAGATCCATCAAACAAATACAGCTGAGCAAACAGATTTGCCTTATTGCCTATATGCAGGTTGGTGTGGTGCAATTACGAGCTGAAATTATTGCAGATTGCTGGAAATATAAATTAAAATGGACAAAATATGAGAAGCTTAAAAATTTACCATATATAATTGACCATAAGCAGCATGAACTCCATTGCCTTGGTTATCTGGGTGCATTGGCTCATAGTTCATCTCTCCCACCGGATTTGGTAGCTCCTAAAGTAAACAGTGTGTTAGTTAATATAATCTAAAATCTTAATCCACAATAGTTAATATTGATCTAAAAGAATGTCTTATTAGTTATAATATTGATCAAATATCATAACATTGAACATGCCATACACTGCTCATTCCTTTGTAAAGCAAAATCCCAACTGTAACACCTCCATCCACATTCAGAATTCATACATCATAATGGTGTGGTCAAGCATTTACTTATGCAGATTGCGACTTACAGGCATGATATCTTCTCTTCTAATATATCAGCACATCAAAGTGCTAAATCAAAGAACAGATTTGTTTTAATGCATTAGAATTTCCTATGTTCTGTGATAGGAAGGATTGCTGTTGAACTAATTGGTATTCTGGTGCATTGTTTAGTAGTAATTTCTCCTTTAAAAAATTTAGGATTTGGTATTTTGGTCGTATGGAAGTGTTAGACTGAATAGTAGACTAAGTAGCTATTATGCATTTAGCTTTTAAGACTATTGGATACTAATTGCCCTATCGGTACAGAGAAGTAGTACTATAAAACTTTGTTAATTTCTTAACAAAACTGGTGGGTAATACCACTTTTCCAAAAAAAAAAAAAAACAAAAGAAAAATCAAAGAACAAGGTGGGGTTATGCATGAAGGTTCTGTTCTGTACAGTGTCGACCTATATGCATGCAAGGTCTGCAATCTGTACAGTGTACACTAGCAAATTACTCGTACATCTCCATTATTTAGATGTGGAAACAGCTTCATAGTCAAAAAGTTTTCAAAATAGTAAAAAGAATAACCTTGTAAGCTGGGTGTGCAATGTCGGCCGCGGCTGCATTCTGGCTGATTGAACCATTCTTCTTCACTGTTTTCTTTTTCTTCTTACTTGATAATTTCTTTGACCCGCTTCGTGAATTCTGACCTGGGCTTTCTGTAGTATTACCGCCATCTTGCGACCTCACGTTCAAATTAGGTACAAGTGGGGATGCACTCAGAATACTTTGTACTTTCTCTTCAACCTGTTTCTCCAATCCATCCAGCCAACTATCAACCAATAGATAAGTCTCCTCATACATAGAAGCCCTTGCCGCAATTTTAAAAAACTTCCGGCATAAAATTTTGTTTCTAGCGGTCACACTCAACTTGACATTTTCCCCAGCACTGGTAATACTAGTTCCACCAGTAATATTTCTTGCTTCCTTGCTCCACCTTTTCAAAACATAACGTTCAGGTAATAATTTAATGTTCATTAAATCAAGCACCTTCAGGGCATGGCCACATAACAAACCATGGCTCTGAAATTTGTTACAGTTACAAAGAACCATTTGATCAGAAACATTTCCAATTACTTTAAAACATTTTTCAAATCTTGGTTCCAGTTCCAACTCACCAATTGAGACAATGAACTCGTTCTTCTGTTGGCCCTCAAATGGTGGCTTTATAGTTGCACCCATGGCAAGTTCATATTCATCCTGGAAACTTTCAAATATTTTTGGGGTGTAAATACGACTTGCTTGCAACAATATAGGAGTTCTCATTTTCAGGAAGGGAATTCTTCTTTTGGAAACTATTTCAGATTCAATTTCTTTCTGACGAGTCTGAGCCACTAAAGCCTCAAATTGCTTGAAGAAATGCACTACTTCCAAATCAGAACTCAGGCATGCTTTCAAATCCTTGTTAAAACCCTCATTTAACTGCAAGTTCTGCAAATCTAAAGTTAGTGCTTCTTTCATGTAACACTGGGCCCATTTCTCTTTTATTTTGTACATGCCATCTAACCACGGCTCTGCACTAATCTTCCTTGTCAATGCATCAAATGCTTCTTCAAATTCAGCAACTTCAAAACACTCCGACATGCATTCCCTAAAGGCAGCCACCATGTTGATATTATCTTTATTGTACCGGCTCAAGACCTTGGTTGCATCTTGCATTATAGAATCTGTACGCAACCCATGTACTGTTTCTGGCATTGCCTCAGCTATGGCTCTCTCCATTACCAGATCAAGGTCAGTAAAGATGGTTTTAGGTTCTCTCAAATCATGGGTTTTCAAAAAGGTCTCAAAAAGCCATTTGAACGACTCAAATCGCATGTCGTATAATAAGCCAGCACCAAAAATTACAATTTCCCTGAAATGGTTAACACCATAAAACAGACACAATGGTCTCGATTGCAAATCCATGCAATTACTTGTGTCAAACACGACCACATCACCGAACTGTTCATAATCAATGCACATTTTTGCATCCACCCAGAAAATGTTTGTAACCCTCTCTTCACCGTCAAGCTGTTCAGAATGAACAAAGGAGGGATTCTCAAGCCTCTTTTCAAAGAAAAAGGTAAGTAATTTTCCAATGTCTCCATAAATTACGTCCCTTTGACGCCTTGTCGGTAAATAATTAGGGCCAATTATGGAATCTTCTATTATTTCCATTTCGGCTCCTGCAGTCTGAACCTGGGAAGCACCTTCCCTTGCTGGCACTTGTAAATCATGGTTATGGTCAGCTTTAAACTCGTACACCCGGTACTTATTTGTCTCTCTTATCAGCTTGACTGACATGCCTACTTCACAACCAGTACGGGTTTCAGGACGGCGGGGCCTTGCAAACTTCACCCTCTTGTCATTTATGCGATGACCTTCATTCGAGCACAGGAATCCTCTAGAAGATATGCGGCCAGTCTTCTTGCACTTGTTAATGAAGTGCTTTCTCACACCAAAGCCCATTTTATTTCCATAATTAACCCAGAAATCCCATGCCCCCTCAATTGTGTCGAATTCCATGCCGACTCGAGGGATCCAGTCGGCAGCTTCAGCAGATTCAATTTCCATATTGTAGTAAACTCTTCTTCTTGGTCACGAGGAAAAGCAGGCAAGACTTACTCGTGGACTATTGCAAAACTACCAGCAGCAGGGCAGGAAATCTGTTCTCTTCGGAAAGGTCATGAGTCTCCTAATGCACATGTTATTATAAGTTCGTCAAAATAAACATTTGTTACAAACAAGTGGTACAGACACCATAGAGCAGTTAATGATAAAAAGCTTTTTATTTAGTTGCAAGAATCTCTACAGTTTCAGTTTCACCGAAACCCCTTTGTAACCGACCAAACAAGATCTACAGAAATAACTAACTCAAAGCAGTGGCAGATCAGATACATCGAGTTGCAGCTTAAAATTGACAACACCATAGTTAATAAATGTGTGTATAAATACATGTCAAATTTGAATTACAAGTTTGATATCTATCACTAACTTCCCACCTGTAAATAGGAAATATGAATTATAAGTTTTCATCAATATGAACATTAGTTAGAAACAAGCAGCACAGACACCATACAGCAGTTAATGAATAGCAAGCTTTTTATTTGGTTGCAAGAATCTCTACAGTTTCACCGAAACCCCTTTGTAACCGACCAAAAAAGATCTACAGAAATAACTAACTCAAAGCGGTGGCAGATCAGATACATCGAATTGCATCTTAAATTGACAACACCTTAGGTATTAAATGTGTATATAAATACATGCCAAATTCACAGCACCTCAGTTGAAGTAGGTACTACCAGTGTTTGTTTCCTACACTGCCTTAACTAAAGGTGTAAATAACAGGTCATAATTAGTTACTAAGTACACCAATTCACTCACTCACTGGTGCAGTTAAGTTCCGCGTTGCGCTGTGCGTGTGCAGTTCCGCGAATTGGGGAAACAAAACGAGGAAATTGTAATTAAAGAGGGGAAATAAAGAAAGAGACCTTGCTCTGCGGTAAGAGGAGAGGAGAGGAGAGGAGGAAGGGAGAGGCGGGGGAGCAGCGTGCGGCGGAGAAGATGTGGAGCGGCGAGGGAGCGAGCTGGGAAGAGGAGAGGAGGTCGGGGGGGCGAGGAAGAGGAAGAGGGCGATATGATATCGGGATTTGGTTTGGTTTGGTTTGTCTGAGACTGAGACTGAGACTGCTGCTGGCCGAAGAAAGGAAAGGAATGGATTGGATTGGAACGAATTATTATGTGTAGGCCGATTGTTTTCTATTGGGCTGTGTAGGGGAATGAAGAAAGGATTTCATTATCTTTTGGCCCATGGAAACATCTCCCAACATATGGTATGTGCTATTCTTCACGTGGGCCGTTGGATCTCCCTTGAGATTCGTGCTGGCCCAAATCCTGAGGTGATCCAACGCGCTGTAATCAGTTGAGATCCCGATCCGACGGTTCTCTGGAACCCCGATATCCGGACTCAGCAGATACGGGTCCTGAGAACTGTCAGATAGGGATCTCAGGGTCCTGAGATCCGATTTGGATCTCAGCAGATACGGACGCGTGATCTAACGGCCCACGTGAAGAGGATAAGCACTCATGGAAGGGAGGGAAGGAAGGCAACCCGCACTTTTACTTTTACTATGCTCTCTTTGTAGCCTCTTTTTGTTTGTATTTTATCTATTTAGTTCCAAGATGTTGAGAAACATGTCGCGTCCTTTGAAAAACTGTTCGTATATCTGTACACGTATACGAAATATAACAAATATATCATAAAATGTAACGAGTGCATTCCAAAATGTAAACCTATAAAGTATAAACGCTCTCGACAGTTTTTGTGTGGACGATAGGTATTACTCCAGAATGTTCTCAGTTCTTGTATCTATTTAGAGATCTAAAGCTGATTGAACATTTAGGAAAGTAGATGTTGATAATTGGTTTATATCGAATCCCTTTTCATCAATTGTTTATCAAGTCCCGTCATTTTCTTTTTCTTTTGTTTTCTGGCCAGTCGAACCGAAGTATTAACAAAAGAAGTTTATTTTAGTTGGCAAACTGTATTTAAATCTGATCTTCAATGTATATTGAGGCCCATATTTGTTTTAGTCCCATATTTGTTTTGTTTTAAACAGCCTGAAAGTTTATGCCAGCATATTTCAAGAAAACAATGTAAATAACTAGATAAAGAAAAGAAAACGCCCAGGTAATGCAGACATGAAATGAAGTTCTTCTCTAAAAGAATTTTGGTACAGCATCAAACAAACATATTCATCAACAGCCATCCAATGTTGGACAACAAGTACCTAACTACTTTCAAGTATAACAAAACCAAGAAACCTAGTAACAGAACAGAAAGATATAATCTTTTTTCCCCTTTCCTCCCCTTTTAGTCCAAAGAAATCATTTCTGAAAATATATTTCAACTATAGTTGCCGGTGGTGATGTTAGCAGCTCAGTAGCCTCCACCAGCAGCGTCAAGAGCCTTGGAGAAGGAATAGTAATAGAATTCAGAGAGAATAGCAGTGAAAAACACAAAGGCGGCCCCTGCGGCGAACACCCCCTTCCGCACGGTCTCGCAAGATGGTGGGTCATTCACAAAGAGAGTGCGGTACTTGGTGTGGTACGCATTTCTGACAGACCCGGCAAGGAGACATGCCTCAGCAATTATGAAAGTCAACCTGAAACCACAAGATTTTGAAAGTGATTATGAAATTGTCTAGTAATTAACATCTCATTTTCTCCTTTTTTCCTTCTTAGTTTTTGCTATTGGCAGCACTCCATGATTATAAGAGATACACAATGCAGAATGGATTTAAAGCTAAAATCGGTAACAATCAGTAATAACTGAATTCAGGTACATGTACTATTGGGTGCTAAATCAAAATCAATTTATCAAAAAATGGAAAAAAACCAGATACAGTATTGAAAAGTTCAGAGACAAAATGGAAAGAATATTGCATTTTTGCTTGAAATGGATCTAGCTAGCATAGTAACATCCTGGAAATAGTTGGCAATATGGCTTTTAAAATTTAAAGCTTGACTGGTATATACAATGTGAAGCCCAGTTTTATTAAACAACTAATTTACAGGACTACATAAAGGAACATACCAGTGGCAATAGTAATTTATTTAATGTTTACTTACTTTAGAAACTTCCTCATTTCTTATGTTTTATTTTAAAATAGAAAGCATAGATATGCCACAACACAATTTCAAGCAGACAAAATTAAAAGAGAGAGAGAGAGAATATTTCAAGCTGAATTCTTCTGCATGATTTTTTTAAGTATATTATTCAGCAATAAATTAAACATAATTAGAAGAAATTTATGCACATTTCTTATGAAAAATACTATTGTGCCCTTGAACAAGAAAAAAGAAAGATTCTACATGACTGATTCCTCTAAAAGAAAGATTGAGTCCCAAGAATTCATACAATCTAGCATATTTATCTCAAAGAATATCAAATATTTTCATTATTTCATATATGATTAAAAAGTTGGGTTCTTTTTAACTTCTTACCTGGGTTCTCTTAACCATGTGAAACCTCCTTTACTAATTAATTGAAGTCAAATTTGCTAGACAAGTTGATAATTGTTCTTATTATAATAGTGATAGATTGATCCAATCAAGGCATGTCAACTCAGTTAGCTCTGATTTATGACAATTTTACTGGTCAAAAGTAAGACCTACCGTCCATTGATGGACAGTCTATAGAAGTAACAAACAGTATAACAAATGGACTCCATTATAGGCCCAGATGTAACAGTTACACTCACAGTGTAACTTCTATGGACCGTCCATCAATGGACACTCCATTATACACTCACAGTTGCACTCAAAACATGTGCATGTGATGATGTGAATTGAATGATAACATGTGCCAAACAGCTGCTTGTCAAAATAAACGAATAGACAATAAAATTACCAGCAGAGGAGGAACAGTATGAGTGCACAGGCGCGGGAGCCGCCAGGTTTGAGGGCCCGGCCGCAGCAGAAGCAGCGGCTGGCGAACACGATGATGACTTGGCTCACGAGGAGGAGAAAGAGAGCCCCAACGCCGTACCCGGTCGATATGTCGGAGTCGTACACGCAGTAAGAGTAGTTCTTCTCAGAATCCGATGTCACGGTTGCCTGATTCACATAATCAACACAATAAAGAACAAATTAAACAATGTCGTAGTCTAAGAAGTGCCTTGTTTATTCAGATCATGGCAAGAAAATTGTTATTATGGAGAGTATTTCAGTTATTTTTAAGAGTTAAGAAACCCTCATTTTCAATTCGTTACCATAAAATCCTAAATCATTGTCAAGATTCAATCTTTACTTACAGCCCCAATTCTTCTCATAATAAGTATGCGAATTTGCGTAAATAACCTACTCTATATATAACTTGCTTTGTGCAAAATGGCACTCAACAAGAAGTGCAAGAAATTGTGTAAAGAAAAACTTGAGATATAGAAAAAAAAAGAAGAAGATTGTACCGTGCTGCGGCGCTGCTCAGCCGCGACAGCAAGCCCGAAGGCGATGACATCGATCACGAAGACGGACACGAGAACAAGAACTTTGCCCGATGCCATCTCTGGTGTGTCTTGGGAAAGAAAGGAGTGTGCTTTGTCGGTGTTATAAGCAAGAAGAGATGAAGTGCGGTAGATCTGATGAAAAGGGAAGGGGAACAAAAGGGAGGGAAAGATTATGAAAGAAACGGTGAGACTGTGATGAGAGGGACGCAGCAGCGGCAGTCTGGTGTGAGTTTAAATCCAAGTGGTTCGGTTCGGTTACTTATTACTTATTGGTTTGGTACTAATAAAGAAGGGTTAATGTTTATGGAGTTAGGTAAAATAACTATTCAATTGGGCTCCCACCGTGGAGGAGACTCGGGATCAAGTCCCAACAGGGGCTGGATAGGGGATAATTGGGGGGTTTGCCTACGGGCTTTGATAAAAAAAAAAAAAAAAAATATTCAATTCTCTCTCTCTCTCTCTCTCTCTTTTTTTTTTTTAACATCAAAGGCCTGTAAGCAACGGATTTCATTCAAAAGAAGTGATTACATCCATAGAGAATAACAGAAAGTTCTCCAATCCAAAACCAAATGAAACAAAGTAACATATCATATCTACCATCAAACCTTCTAACTATTCAATTCTGGAAAACGACTTTGAGTTATATAATTGGAGAAATTATCTTTGCCAGCCTGAACTTTCCCTCTTATTCATCCCCCAGTAAAATTGTTTAATATTTTCTCATTTTCTCTCATACTCTCTCAATTTTTTAGTGAATTTTTTTCACTATTTCTCTTTTTATCATGCATGTATGAGTTTTTTTTTTTGTATGATTAAGGAAATGCATTTTGACTATCAAAAATATTTGTTACATGTTAAAATAATTTCTCAACTAAAAATATATTGGGGGATAGATAAAGAAGATTTTTTAAGAGGGACAATTATCATCTCCCATATAATTGTGATACATGAATGTGTTTATTTTTGACAGATTATATGGCTGCAATTTAGAGTTAATTGCCAATTAGAAGAGCACATTGCATTACACAGAATAATCCCAAATTTCTAAATTTGTTGAGTGATTTGATTTCAGTTTCAAAAGTACGGTTCTGAACTTCTGCTCAATGAATTTACTTATTATTATGTACTGAATCGTTGATATTGTACAAAATAACAACATTTTCATTAATTTCTCGACGTCCTTTTTAAGCATTCCAAATGATAAACGGTGTCGGTGCACAAGCAATGGCCCAACGGCCAGGACATAAATATTGATTACCATATTAGTGCATAATCTAGGATGCTAATCATGTTGTTATACCGAGAGATTATTAGTTGCCCCGACGACAGGATGTACGAATTATTATTTTTTAATTCAATATCCATTATTTATGTTCTTTGTTGAATGATCTTTATTTTATTTACATTTTTTTTATCCTTGAGTTGTAATATTACGAGTATAATGTTCATTAATAAATAAAACCCATAAAATTAAAAAAAATATTTTAACGAGGTATTATCGAGGTTGGTTTCACATTTTGATAAACAACAAATCAACAACTAATTTGCCAAGTAACTTTGTGAGTACGAAATGGTGGTGTGAAAAATTGGAACTAAATATAAAGGATACATCCTCGAATAACTAAATTACTATTATAGACATGATCACATGACACGTTGACGTTATAAATATATAAACCGGTTAATTGCAGAATGCCAGCATTGCATGCATAATTGATAATTCCTTGCAAGAACAAGGACACAGAGTATATATAGCTGGATTTTGTTGTTAGCAATGGCCGACGGCAGGAACAATTCAGAGAGGAATTTATCACATTGATAGCATTTTATTTGGTCAATGAAAATATATACCATACCAACTTCAAAACAAATTAATAGCCAGTACAACACCAAGAAAATTTAATTAAAAAAAATGTTATATCTTTCAATTTATATTTTTGGAAAGCAAGCACTTCAAAACAGCTGACAAATGCTATTTGAAGAGGCTTTTTATTTGTAAAATTACCATTTTTTGTTATGGAAATTATTACTACTGTTTTAATCTAACATTTAAATATTGATCTCCAAATTTGTTTCAAGAATTATTATCACTACTTGCAAGCGATACTATATCGTTTCACCAAGAATTCATTATGGATCGTCTGCATGGCAAAAAAAAATTGAGATTTTACCATACCATGTGGTGACAGAACCAGATTTAGGACTACAAAATAGAAAATTGAGGATAACTAAACTAAAAAGGTTCGGAGGTCCAAGTTCACAACAAATTACCTTCTTCTCATTGTCAGTGAACAGATTTACAATGAAAAGATAACCTTTCAAACGAGTAGCTTTGTTATTTCCTTTTATCAAACAATGAATTTACATAATAACCGTTGTCTCGAAAAAGAAACCGTTATATGAACAAAAACCTACATAAGAAAGGAGACATCTCATCGAGCAAAAACAGGGGGAGGAAGGTTGCAAACCAGACAAACCTCTACACAATGGACCGAAAGCAAGTACAGGCATATGTATTATAGTACACGTAAACACAACATCAGCTGCAGGAGGGACAGGGAAGAGTAGATTATATTTTCAAAAGAGAAATGAAACCATCTAGACTACTTCATCACCGTAGATGTCGGTTTTTTTGATGCTGTATTTGCAAAGAGGGCAGGTGGCATTGATATGGAGCCACTTGTCTATACAATCGCAGTGGAAGTGGTGGCCACATGGGAGCTCGCGTAGTTCTACACCATCCTCATATCCACATAAGCAAATGCAGCATTCCTGTATAGTAAATATCATAGCACAAATATCAATACACGTTGTGTTGTATTATAATATATGGGGGTGGTTTATGTAACAATGTAACGCTAGGTGGAACACTCATCCCCTGGTCTCGTAACATTCCAGTCAAGCACAAAATATTAAGTATATACCATCAACACGTATCCCATAATGTTAGATTGACTACTAAGCAATACGCACTACTCAAGACATAGCCGTCAAAGAATGCCTACCAAGCACAGAGGTACCAACCTGTACTGGAATGATCACAGTTGTTGCTAAGACGTTCAGTGCCTCTACTGTATCAGTCATCTTTAAAAGGCATATCAACCAAAGATACTAAGCATGATCATTGTAGACCAGCTCAAGACTGATAGGATCAGATTTTTCAGCCAATATTATTGAAATCTAGACCAAGGTATGATCAGTGATCACCGACAACAACTGTGAACTGATCGTATACTAATACCAAAAACAAGCAATGACTGACAAAATCAGCCATGGTGATTTGATTTTCTATGTGATATTGGTAGGACATATATTATTATCCGTATCAGGTAAAATATTCAACTTTAGTAGTGAAATACCAGAGTACCCCAACAGAATATTACATAAGCATACCGCATCTTCAGCCTGAAGAGGCTGCTCAACTGGAGGATCAGTGTCACACTGGGTCATGATACCACCCCTAATGGACTCTCCCGTTTCAGCATCCACCTTTTCAGAAAAATCTGTTCTTCTAAATTTGAATTTAGGTAACTCACTGATGTCTTTTTCAGAAGCACCCTCCTAAATTAATAAATGACTGTAAGTAATGATGCAGTGTAAATAAAGCCAAATGTTAGAAGACAGAGCATCATTAACCCCCAGCAAAGCATATAATACATTAACAGTCAACAAGTTCTAACTATATTAATTAACAAGGTGATAATTCCGCTTTTCATGTTACAAGAATACCTGATCTCTGACAGCATACAGAATGGCAATGATACACGGGAGGCAACAGCAAACTGCGATTCCTACTAAACAAGCCAATGCCACACAGAACACAACGAAGAACACATCAAATGCTAGAAACACTATGCATAGCCTGAAAGGTGCCAAAATAGCTTAATTTTAATATCAGGCAACATTTAATTTCAAAATTATCAATGGATAACTTCATAAATTATGGAATATTACTCATGACCAGCCAGATGCAGAATTGCCTTACAAAAACTACTGAAATTTACTTGACTATATTCTTGAGAAAGACAATATTTTAAATTTCAGGTGAAGTGGCAAAACCCCTACATTTGCGTATCTAGTTTTCAAAATGAACAAAACACAGACACTGTGTACATTTTGTTTTGTGTTCAACTACCCCTTTCATCTAACTTTGCATGCATCGTGACGTCCCATCACCATATAACAAAACTTTGACAAGAATATCCTACTCTACCATACCCATATTTTCACTCCAAGTTCCTTGCAGATATTACATAGTATTTTCATGTAGATTGTATTATACTGCCATGTCGGGTTTGAAATATTATTTCCTGTGGCCACATGGTACAAAGGATGTGATGCAGTCTATTCAAATTAACTAAAATGTAGGAGGAATTTTTTTCATTCTAAAAACGCAGGTAGCACTTGAACTGCTGGTGCAAGACTTAATTGAAAAACAATTACCATGTTGTATAGCAAGCCTAAGTAACACATGGTTATCTCAGGACATACAGAAAGTCTACAAGCTGGACCAGCTACCACGACAAATCACCATATCACATAAATATTATTTTCAGTCAATAATAATCAAATGTGAAGCTCAACACATAATTTTTTAGTCCAGGGGCATACCAGTAAAGCTGTGGTGCTTGATTAGAAAGTGTCTGACCACCAGCAGAGATCCAATAAAAACCAATGATCCACCATATAAAAGAGAACATCGTATTAGCAGATTCCAGGTGTTTTGCAAAGCTTCAATAGGAGAACATGAGGATGAGGTTAATGAATTTGGATTTTCATATATAATATAATAAATCAACTGCAAAATATAGGAATTGAGAATTTCAGCACAAGAACTTAAAACCAGAATTCACTCATACAGATAAGGAATCGAGAATTTCCTACAGTAGATATCAGTTTCCACCTTATTAATTTTAATTCTCTCCTCAAGTTCTTAACTTTGTATAATCAATTGTTTGGTAGAAAATAAACTACAAATGAATCATAGTTCAAACACAAGTTTCTAAAAAAATTCAACCACAAGTTATCAGATTTGGTATTACTCATGGCCCCCAAAGGTACTTCCATACATGAGGCAAATAATTGTCTTATTACCACAAGCAGATCTTAATTTCCTTTCCTACTACTTCTTTGGTTATTCAATTGCTATTCAAGGAATAATTGAGGCTAATCGAGGTCTCAAGTGAAGTGATAAAATAACCATTCAGACTTTGCCAATCTAAACTTCAGTACACGAACGATCCTTTCCTCACCTGAGCTTATCATCTCCCTCTTGATCTTCACTGGCAGTGCCATCCCGAACCATGACACGTCTCTTGTACTCGAGCCACACACAGACCATGTGCACAATGCACTGGAGCACATACCCCGCGATCCAAACCCTAAGAGGCATGTACGGTTTCTCATCCCTGCTGGAGACGAACAGGGCCGCGGCAACGGCCACGAACATGAGGTTCCAGAGGAGATCCAGCACGACGACCGGCTTGGAGTAGGCCCAGTCGGACTGCCGCCCCTCGATGTGCTCGACGGCCGTGTCGCGGACCACGACCGAGGGCTCGCGCATCATGCGGCGGCTCCCGGCGCGGCGGAGGAAGCGCGCGGCCCCTCGGAGCCCGTTGGACGAAGGGGTCCCATTGGCGCGGCTTGGACTGGAGAGGAGAGGCGTGGTGTCCACGGCCCGCCGCGGACTGGACGAGTTGGATGAGCTGGAGGAGGAGGAAGACGAGCTAGCCATGGCGGATGAATGAATGGGATCGAGAGTGAGTTCGAAACCCTAGGAGAGATGGAGGGAGATGGATCGATGGATGGAAGGAAGGAGAAGAAGACACTGATTTCGTTGGGAATTCATATCCCCTGCTGTACTGCATGGTGCAGTTCACAACGTCAGCCGTTGGATTGTCTCGAGATTCGTGCCAGCGCGGATCGTGAGATGATCCAGCGGCTGACTTTGTGATAACTTAGGAGAGATGGATGGACGAGTGATTGATGGATGGAAGGAAGGAGGAGAAGACGGGAGGTGTTATGGACAGCGTTCAAATTTACAATGCGACCACTCTTTAGCATTTAATGGACGAAATTGCCCTTATAGCAGTGACTGTTTGTGCTGTAATGTTAGGGGTGTTTTTGTCCATAATAGGTAAAAGAACTGTCCGGAAGTAAAAACCCCGCTGCCCGAAGCACCTCCCTAAGAAGAAGAAGACTCGGATTTGGTGAGTGCTCAACTGCTCATCCCTTGACTTACTACACTATGCAGTTCACAACATCGGCCGTTGATAGGCACGAAATCTGCGCTGGAACGAATCTCAACACAATCCAACGGTTTTCGTTGTGAACTGCATGATGCAGTACAGCAGGGGGAATATGAATTCGGATTTGGTTGGAACGGAAGGGAAGGGAAGGTGGAGCACGTTTTGCAGATTGGTCCTTGTGATCATGTGATGAGAAGGAAATAAGGAATTGTTTATTACTTTTGAAGGAGAGATTTTTCAGATATGTTGTGGGGTTTTGATGATATACATCTGAAAGATGTTTATAGAGAATTTTAGAAGTAAAAATATTTATGGGTTTATTCTTAAAGTTATGGATCTGTTTTGTTTCAAATTTCATGTGATTGAGTTTCATTTAATATTATGTTAGACGACCAGCAGAAAATTGTATAATAATTATAATAAACTAAATTTGATGTCTTAAATTTTGAAATATAATTGATGCACGATTTTTCATTTAATATTATATATATAATTTGTTGTCGAAATATAATTAGTGCACAAATTTCAGAATATGTTTCCATATTTTAATCACAATCATGAAAATAATAATGAACTTAAACGTTTTTTTTTTTTGAAAGATATAATGAACTTAAACTTTGGGAGTGAGAATAAGCTGGTAGCAACTACAGAACTACGTGCCTACAGGCCACAGGGTGTGCCGTTCCCCCAAACAGGAAGTTACAACTACAAGTCAAACAGTATTCTAATTAATGTCATCATTTAGAACAAATAAAAATTTGGCTTTTATAAGGAAGAATTAGAGGTGGCAAATGTTGACCCGACCCGAAAAACCCGCCCGACCCGCCCGACCCGAAACCCGACCCGACCCGAGTTTCAGGGAAAGTCAAACTGACCCGAACCCGACCCGACCCGACCCGAACCCGACCCGACCCGAATTCTAGGGAAAGTGAGACTGACCCGAACCCGACCCGACCCGACCCGTGTTCCAGGGAAAGTCAGACTGACCCGAACCCGACCCGACCCGACCCGACCTGACCCGACTCGAGAATAGAGGTGCAAAATCTGACCAAAAACGACAAAAAAAAGACCAAACCCGAAAACCCGCCCGACCCGACCCGACCCGAAAAAATGTCGGCGGACGTCAACCCGATACCCGACCCGACCCGACCCGAACCCGACCCGACCCGAAAAAAATGCCGGCAGCCGTCGACCCGATACCCGACCCGACCCGACCCGAACCCGACCCGACCCGACATTTTCAGTTGGTCAAACTGACCCGACCCGACCCGACCCGAACCCGAACCCGACCCGACCTGAGATTCTGCCACCTCTAGGAAGAATCACCCTTATTATATGGTTGCTTCATTTGTATGGTAGACACATTACATTACCCATATTATGACGGCCGAGTTTGCACATGTTGAAATATATAGCAGCTACTTAAGAAATTAATATCACAATAATGTTTAAAATTAAAGTCATACTCAAATGAATTTCTCATTGCATTATTCAGTATTTGGAAAACATCTAATATTTTTCTGATTTTTTATCTTTCTCCTTTATTTTTGTGTCATTTTCTTGGATAAGATCAGAGGTGACAAAACCCGATCTGTCCTGAGAAACCCGCACACCTTGAACCTTCTCCGACTCAAAAATTTTCAGAAAGTCAAACTGATCCGAACCTGACTCGAGATCAAATATCATGCAATTCAACTCAAATCAATATACAATCTAAAAGAAGTCGATATTAAAATTAGCCTGACCCGATTCAAACCGAGATTCTCTAAAAAGTCAAACTGAACCAATCCGCCCGACCCATCCGACCACCCGATTTGCCTACTCTAGATAAGATTAATCTTCTATCTTTATTCCAACGGCGACAGTCGTTGAGATTCATTCTTGCGTGCCCGCCATGATCACGTTGAAGGTTGAACACACGAGTGCTACATGCCATTGCCAATTTCATTATCGACCAGAATCACAAGTGTACAAGCTTCAAATTCCAAATTTTACAAACTAAATCAAACAAAATTGAATTCAACAACTCAAAAAAAAAAAAAAAGTCACCAATAACAACAAGCCCAAAACAAACTCAAACGAGAAAACATCAAATTTCATTATCAATCACAAGTGTACAAGCTTCAAATTTCAATTTCACAAACTAAATCAAACAAAATTAAATCCAACAATTCAAAAAAAAAAAAAGAAAAAATCACTAATAAAAAACAACAAAGCACAAAAAGGCAAAAACAAACCCAAAAAAAAAAAGAGTGTTTATTTATTTCTGCCTCATGAAGCACATGGACCGTTGGATCGCCTCAAGATTCGTGCATACTCGAATCTCAAGACGATCCAACGGCCCATGTGCTTCATGGCATATTACTTAACACATCACACTGACACACAGTCAGTCATCTCATTCTCACTCTCAATTCTCAAATGGCCGCTTCTTCCCTCTCACTGCACTCTCTTTCCCCTCCGTTCCACTCCGTTACTCTCCGTTACCGTTACCCCTCCGTCTTCCTCCGTCACCGTTACCGTCCGCCTTCCCCCTCCCCATCCCCCTTCCGTCTCCGTCACCGTCACCGTTGCGTCATCCCTCTCCGTCCGCCCGCCGTCTACCTCTCGGCGCCGGCATTCGACCCCGACTCCATCGACAGGTCTTCATCATCGTCGTCGCAGGATGGCGCGGGGCCCGCCGGTCAGTCGCTGTTTCTCGCCCCCGAGAAGGCCGTCAGCTGGGGCGTCATCTGGTCCTTCCTCTCCGGCCATAAGCTCAGGATTGCTGTCTGTGTAGCCTCTCTTCTCGCCTGCACCGTCTGCACCCTCTCAATGCCCCTCTTCTCTGGTTATGCATACATCTCTCTCTCTCTCTCTCGATCTGTAATGTTATCAGCAAATCAGCACTCATCAGTAATGTCAATTGATAACTGGTACCGAATGCACCGTAGATAGTAGAGGCTTCGGTACCGTCTTTGTACTTATCAAAGGTTATAATTGTGTACTTGTTAGGATGATATATAATGCTTAATACCTATCTTACTACACAAGCATTGTACATGTCTAATACTTTGTTATGTTATCAGCAATTTAGAATGCATTAGTAATGTCAATTGATAACTGGTATCAAATGCGCCGTAGATAGTAGAGGCTTCGGTACCGTTGTCGTACTTACCAAAGGTTATAATTGTGTACTTGTTGGGATGATATATAATGCTTATTACGTGTCTGACTACAAGCATTGTACATGTCTAATACTTTGTTATATTATCAGCAATTTAGAATGCATGTCAATTGATAACTGGTACCAAACGCACCGTAGATGGTAGAGGCTTCGGTACCGTCTTTGTACTTATCAAAGGTTATAATTGTATCCTTGTTAGGATGATATATAATGCTTAATACCTGTCTGACTACACAAGCGCTATACCAGTCAGATACTTTGTCATATTATCAGCAATTTAAAATGCATTAGTAATGTCAATTGATAATTGCTACCAAACGCGCCATAGATGGTAGAGACTTGGATACCATTTTTGTACTTACCAAAGGTTATGATTTGTTTTTTCCTAACACTTTAGCCAATGATGGTGTTTTCAGTTGGCATTTGCGGAGTGGTAAAATTGGTGCTTACTGTTCTTTCTTGCTTCATTCTATTGATGTTTATTCTGAATTGTGGCATATTGGAATTGTTCAAACAGGAAAGTTTTTTGAAATATTGATCGGGAGGAGGTCAGAGCCCCTATGGAGCCTTCTGTCAAAGATCGGAGTTTTGTATGCGCTCGAACCAATTTTTACGATTATTTTTGTTGTAAATATGACCATAATTTGGGAGAACATTATGGCGCTATTGCGGGGTCAAATTTTTAGAAGAATTTTAGTTCAAAAGGTACAGTTTTTGATATATTAGTGCTTGGTACTACAGGCACTGTTCTTAATGTACAATATTAACTGTTTGTTTTTACATTTTGATAATAAAATTCTAACTGTTGTCTATTTCTTGTATTTAAGGTGGAATTCTTCGACCGTCATAAGGTACAGTATGAAATATTGCCACATATATATTTATTTGATCTTATTGCAGCTTGTACATGAACTGGTATTAGTTTTTTCTGTCAAATAAGTGTGTTATTTTTGGTACTTAGGTTGGTGAATTGACTGGCCTGTTGACATCTGATTTAGATGCTTTGAAAAATGTAGTCAATGACAATATCTCAAGAGATCGTGGTTTGAGGGCTACATCAGAGGCAAGCATAAGTCCGTTCATGTTTTGCTGAATTTTTTTTGTAATTATCCTATAAATGATTTTTTTAATTATCCTATAAATTATTATACACAGATAATTGGTACAATAGGGATTCTCTTCACATTATCAAATCAACTTGCTCCTGTGTTGGGGCTGCTAATGGTCTCTGTTTCCGCTTTAGTCGGTATAACTTTTTGTTAAATATTTTCAGTATATTTTCAAGTACTCCTATGTTGTTACTGCAAAAGGTCCGCTCATAATAAGCACTTTGAAAAAATGGCTTGTTCTCAAACTTTCTGTAATTATCCTACTATGTTGTAAAATCAAATGAAATGCCACTTCGTAATTTGATTTTGGCTGTTTCTGAAACTTTCCAGAATTGAGGAATTTTGTTATTCAATACTGTAGTTGCTTTATAAGCTAAACAGGATAGGCAGGGTTGGTACATTGTACATTAGTCAATTAACAGTTAATTGATTTACTGTCTTTTTACCAATAGCTATATTCAAGAGGTCAACTGTGCCGACTTTCAAGTCTCATGCTATCGTACAAGCAAGCATAGCAGACTGTGCAACTGAGACATTTTCTGCTATCCGTACTGTAAGACTATTCCATTTTCCGATCTTATCGCGGTTGTTCTAAATTATTCTTTCTTATCTTCTCTCTTACCACTCATTTCAAACATTTGCTACAGGTTCGGTCATTTGGCGGAGAAAAGAAGCAGATATCCTTATTTTCCAATTTAGTATGTTCTTCGCATATTTTGACTTGTTCATATTTAGTTGGTGTCTCAGATGGAGAGGCTTACAGAATCTCTAAATGCTAATTCGATATTACATCTTAACTTCCTTTTTATTTTTCTATCAGGTTAATGCTTACCAAAAAAGTGGTTTAAGGCTTGGGTCACTTAAATCAGCAAATGAATCGCTAACTAGGGTAGTGGTGTATATTTCTCTTCTTACTCTCTATATTCTTGGCGGGGCCAAGGTTAAATCGGTAATTGCACCTTTCTCTAGATCCTTTACCCTCTCTCTCTTTCTTCACATACAAAAACATGTCGTCCAGTTGCTTAATGTGTCATGCTAGTATTCTGGGAACTTCAATCAGGACCAACAAGAGAAGCTTGGCCTTAGGCGGAACTGATATCCCATCTATGGTATAGGGAACTGTTTCAAAAAAAAAAAAAAACAAAAAAAAGAAGAAAAGAAAACAAAAAAAAAAGAAGAAAATTCTAATTTGGTCATATAAAAACATGATAATAATTTTATTTATTACCATGCATGTAATTATCCCTCTCCCAAAAAATTGGAACTTTTTAATTGTTTGCTGGCTCTGCCAATAAACTTTGGTACCATTTCTTATAAGATGGCCCTTTATTAGGCAAGCCCTATTAATCCACTCTTTCTTTGTATTGTAGGGAGAACTGTCAGTTGGCATCATGACTTCTTTCATTGGCTACACTTTCACCTTGACTTTTGCTGTGAGCAATAAATAATTCCTCTAACATGTATTTACTACATTTTTAAGGTATTATTGTCAAATCTATGTACCAATACGTTCTTCAGGTACAAGGGGTAGTTAATACACTAGGCGATCTACGTGGGACGCTGGCGGCTGTTGAAAGGATAAATGGGATCTTAACTGCTCATGAAATTGATGAGTCCCTGGCCTATGGATTGAACAAAGAACTAGAAAGTACAAATGATAACTTTCATAGAACCAAGGGTGTAAATGCACATTACATGGCTGCTTTGAGATCAGGCAATGGTTGTGGCAGCTTAGCTCAGTCTGGTGATATTTGTCTTGAAGGTAAAGGCTTGTGAAATAACAAGAGGGAAACAATTGCATTACTTCTGTTTTTGTGAAGCTATGTTGCACGGGTGCGGGTGCGGGTATCGTATCCGATACAGTGCGGGTACGGCGATACGGCAATTTTCAAAAAACGCGGATACGGCGGTATATATATTTAATAAGTTTTATATAAAATATAATAATATTTTGATTATAATATATAAAATTTATTAAAAAATAAGAACAATGAACATTATATTATAATATATATAAAAGGAAGTGGGTTTATGACAAGAAAGGGTCTGTGGCATAGAGGTGAGATGGTAAGTAGGTTAGCATGCCAGCTCAGGATCGAGCCCCGGTGCCATCTATTTCGAGTTTTTAGTAACTTTTCACCAAATATTCCAGATTTGTCGTGTATCTGGTCCGTATCCAGACGTATCTAGCCGTATCCTTGACCGAATTGATGGGTCAAAGTCACTACAATATCTTGATACGTTATTTGGCGTATCGGGTGCGAATCGCACACGTATTGCACGCGTATCCGTATTGGATACGTATCCGATACGCGATACGTTGGGGGTTAAACGAATCTGGGCAACATAGTTGTGAAGTACCTGACTGGTTGCTTATATGAGTTTTACAATGGTATTGAATGCATATATCCTTGTTGTGTTATATTGGTTAACAAACTTGGACTTTGAAGTAACTTTCTTCTGCTGCTTATTTCTGAATGCCTTCCCTGAATATTGGTCAATTTGCCTTTTGTATGCATCTGCAGATGTATACTTTTCGTACCCACTGAGGTCAGATGTGGAGATATTAAATGGCCTAAATCTTAAACTAGAGTGTGGGAAAGTAACTGCACTTGTGGGACCCAGTGGCGCTGGAAAAAGTACAGTTGTGCAGCTTCTTGCTCGTTTTTATGAGGTAAATATATAAAACAATTTTGTAACTTAAGCACCAGTATGGCCATAATTTTATGCCATACCTGTTTTTTACTTGAAATGTGAGGTTTGGTATCAAGATGTGTGGATTTCCTCTGGGGTTTTTGTTATTTGATTTCTTTTTCTGCTTATATTGTATGCTGATTCTGCTTTGTACATTTAAAGAGGTGGCAAGAATAATTATAGGATTTTTGTATATGAATAGTCAAAGACAAAAATAATTATAGGATTTTTGTTCGGGCACCTAATAGGATTTTTGCTTAATAATTCACAGCAGACATCACAATGATTCTTGGATTTATGTACCAGCTACTTTCATTTAATATATTATCATGCTAATATAATAATCTCAAATTGTCAATCTGCATGAAGCCTACAAGAGGTCGGATAACTGTGGCAGGAGAAGATATAAGAACGTTTGATAAAAGGGAGTGGGCTCGCATAGTCTCCTTAGTCAATCAGGTTTTTATCCTCCAAATTTTACATAATTTGGCTCTGTCATTTGCTATCTCTGCATATGCCTAAGGTTTATTTATTTAACATTTATCAAGGATCCAGTATTGTTTTCGGTATCAGTAGGAGAGAATATCGCATATGGCTTACCAGATGAAGAGGTGTCGAAGGATGACATCATTAAGGCAGCTAAGGCTGCCAATGCTCATGAGTTCATTATCTCTCTCCCTCAGGTTTATTTCAAACTGTCTAATCGCATCATCATTTAATTAATGATTATGTGGGGGGATGTTGAATTTCCGTTTTTTAATTGAAATTGCATGCATTTTCAGGGTTATGACACACTAGTTGGTGAAAGGGGAAGCCTTTTAAGTGGTGGCCAGAGACAGGTAACTGAAAATGATCTGTTATGTACAATGATATTTTCAGGGTTATGTTGAATTTCCCTTTTCTTTTGTTGTCAGTCTTTACTTACTTTATATAAATGTATTTTTTTAGAGAATTGCAATTGCACGGGCTCTTCTCAAGAATGCACCTATCCTTATACTTGATGAGGTTAGAGATTGTTTTTCTTCAACATATGTTTTAACTTTTAAAAGATATTTCGCTTAAGAAATTTAAGAAGCAAAGCAATGCAGGCAACAAGCGCATTGGATGCGGCTAGTGAGAAGCTGGTGCAAGAGGCACTAGACCATTTAATGAAAGGGAGGACGTCCTTGGTCATTGCTCATAGGTTGAGTACTGTGCAGAATGCGCACCAAATTGCTGTTTGTTCAGCAGGAAAGATCGTGGAGTTGGGGACCCATCTCGAGCTCTTGGCCAAGAAGGGTCAATACGCGTCACTAGTTGGTACACAGAGGCTCGCATTTGAGTGAAATTCTAAGCTGACAGGCAGTTAGTTTACTTAGTTATAGTGTTTACGAGATTTGCCTTTATAGGAAAAGATCACACAGGTGAAATTTGTAAATGTAAAATTCAACTGAAAATAAATGATATAGGTTTTTGTTACTCTGTAGAGTTGTTTCAGCAGACATTTGAAAGAATTCTTTCATGCCATAACGTGTCGTATCAATAGAACGTAGTACCTACTAACAGAATGGCTTATCTAACCCATATTACTAAGGGGTTCTAGTATTGTTTGGTACCAGTATAAGAAATAATTTTTAATCGCAATTGATGTACTTAAAAAGTCAAGCACAAGCTTCTAATACAAATTAGCAGTTTAAGCAAGATTAATGTTAAAAACGAGAAAAAATATTTTAAGATAGATTACTCTTATACCATAATATTGATTGTAAGTTTACAACAAAGACCAGCGACATGGAAGTTCTCAGGGCAACACAATCTACTGAAGTATCGAAACCAAATCAATTTGAATTGTGAAACTTTACCAACATGAATGCTGAAATCAGTACACACTGATGCATCACCAATAATAAATTTTACACTTTTTTTTTTTTTGTGCTGATGCAATAGAACTACTTTATTAGATGCAATACGCTCTTCTTCGTTGATAGCACAAACATGAATTTTCCATTACTAGATTTTAGCCACCATGCAGTGTGGAGATAAAAACAACCACATCCTTTTCTTCCAGCTCGGCATCGAGATTACCACATAGTTCCCAATCGCAATCGTTTATTAATACTAGAACTCCAGGTCTCCTGCAAAGTTAAACATGGAATAAGAAGTAGGTTCAATGTTTGATCTGCATGTCAATTGCAGATTTTCTATTATATTAATTTTGAATATCATCCATTTCGGACATACTATGTTGGATTATATCTTGATTTGAAACGGAATGACAAATTGTTATCTAATTAATTAATAAGGTGAACAAGCATACACAGAATCCCCTTTGAGGAACATCTCGGGCCTCTCCTTGATCATATTGCCCTTCACCCATGATAGCAAATCACGCATACTGACCTGTCGATCCAGAAGGTACTTTCTTTACAAATTATGAGAGAAATTATATAATTGTAATAAGCCAGATACTAAAATTATGGAACTTTCTTATAAGAAGCAACTCATTGTAAGTAAAAAACTTGTTCTCAGAGGGAATTCGTCGAACACCTTATCTTCACCGGATTTTGGCTTGACATCCACCTGATGCAGCTTCACAGATTCCTTGAGGAGGAGTTCCAATCCACCACTGGATCAAAATGTTCCCAATAAGCATAGAAAAGAAATTGACAAATACCAACACAAGTAAGCATACTTAGGAAGGCTAATTTAATTTATCTTAGTGAGTCAAGGAAAGATTACCCAAATTCAAGAGTAAGACGCATCGTTCTGGCTCAGTGCTTTCTCTAGACTAGAATAGGGTTTTTCAGAGAATAGAGGTGACAACGAGAGGTCGAAGGGGAAAGTCGATGGCCGTCAGCAATGGCGAGAGAACAGATATTTGGGTTTTTTTTTTTTTTGGGGTTTTCACGGGAACGGAAAAAAACAGAGGGAGAGGAATGAATGAGAAGTAAAAATTGATTTTGAAGGAGAAGAATGGGCCAGAATTTTGGTCCATAATGAAAATAAGTCCATATTAGTATCTCGGCCCGTAATGAAAGTCAGCCCATATTTAGTACATCGGCCTAAAAAATCAGCCATATTTAGTATCTTGGCCCATAAAGAAAATCAGCCCGTATATTGTATCTTGGCCCATAAAGAATATCAGCCCGTATTTGGTATCTTGGCCCATAAAGAGAATAAGTAAATATTTAGTATCTTGGCCCATAAAAATCAGCCCATATTTGTATATTGGCCCATAATGAAAATTAGTTTATTGGCCCATAAAGAAATCAGCCTATATTTAGTATCTTGGCCCATAATGAAATTAGCCCATTTATATATTGGGCCTTAATAAATTCAGCTCATATTTAATATATTGGCCCAAAATAAAATTAGCCCATTTTTTAAAGCTTGACCCATAAAATTAGCCCATAATGAAATCCGCCCATATTTCTATAAATTGGTCCATTTCGAAATCAAGGAGATCATTTCATGGCCCAATCCATTCACCCGAAATCCGGACTGGCAAAAAGAAAGCTGGTCAGATCAGATCAGATCAAACTCTCCCAACTCTTAAATGCTGGTCTCTATCCTAAAGCATCATCCTGCCTGGACCGTGCCCTCCTTGATGCACCTATAGACTGTGCAAGCAAGACTCATTGATTCTGGTGCTGTGGTCCCCCATACCTTTTTGCCACTGCCCCAGTACCCATGTCTTCTTCAATTCTCAACATCGGTGTGGCTGGCCGCTGGCCTGCCCGAGACCATTAACCACTTTGACAGTAGTTTCTGGGACAATTTTATAAAATAGCCAACTTCTTGAAAACATCAAACAAAGTGCCCTCCTTCCAAATTTTTTGCCAAAATACCCTTGTGGGTCCCAACTGGACACTCTTTTTCCTTTCCTTTACTCTCCCTCCTATTAATTTACTAGTATCTTACTCGTGCGTTACAACGGGTCTTATTTAATAAAATTTTTTGATATGAATATTTTCATTATTGTTATAACTAAATAAAATTATCCGTAACTAAAACGTTAATTGTCGTTGATTGTCCTGTCCGTATATATTATTTTATTTACTTACCATATTGTGTTTCAATTTTATGATAAAATCATCAACTGATTCATCATAGCTCATAAATTAAAAAATGGTCCCTTTAGTTCAACTTATAGGTTTCTCTAACATTGATTATAGAATTACCAAAAAAAAAGTCTTATTGAAAATTATTTTTTCCTCTCTAATGATGTTTGATTTTTTTTCTTTTTTTTTTTCAGTATGGTTCATTATTTTTTTTTTTTTTTAATTTCAGTATGGTTTCATTGAATTTTTTTTCATTTTTGAAGAATAAAATGGAGATTAAGTGTCTCAAAGTACCATTCAAAATAAATATATTGGCAAGAATTTAATGTAACTTTCATTGAAAATAAACAAAAGGGAAGGTAAATGGGAGTAAAAGTGGTGTATGGTTGGCCCCATAAGGGCATTTTGACAAAGAATTTGGAGGGAGGGTATTTTGTTTGATGTTTTAAAAAAGTAGGGTATTTTATTAAATTGCCCTAGTTTCTGCCTGCCTGCCATAGTCCCAGACTGTTACTTAATCAGTTAATCTCGGATTACGGACCTGTCAGGACCCGCCACATATTACCACACACCAACACCACCGCAACGAATCTCTACCCAACAAGAACAGATGGTTACTTGTTTAAATGCACCAGGTGCACAACTGTACAAACAGTCCCCCGTTTCCTTCGCACCTCAAGGGTCCCGCTTGTCAGCAGAGGGCAGCCGCAGCGTACACCGGGCGCACAATAAAGTAACGCTTTAACGCGACCTGTATGGAGGGGTCTATCTAATAGTCCACATCTGCTACCATCCCAAAACAAAATAACAGCACCCGCTCCTCCATTGAAAACCGTCAGATCAAATCGGACGGTTCAAATCAACCCCTTAACAACTCTTTCGGTCTTTCTAAACCCAATCCTCCCCGTCCGATCTGATCGAACGGCCCCAAACATAAAAACAGGGTCCTATCACCCCTCTTAGAATATAACTGAATAATAGCAGATGTGAGTCTATTGTTTGTCTCGGCTGCCAAACCTGCCCCTTTCGCAGGCCATCACTCATTTCATTTCTTTCTTTCTCTCGCCCCCTCGCACTTTCTCCATTTTATTTTCCCTTTTTCCCTTTTATTATTTCCCCTTCTCTTCTCTCCCTTTTTTTAACTTGAAACAGAGAGAGCGAGCGAGCAGCAAACAGCACGCCCATGGCGGAGGACGAGGGAAAAACCCCCCCCGAAGGGATAGACAAAGGGGAGGATGCGGCGGAGGGTAGTAATTCGGACGCTGCCGTTGCTGCGGGAGATGAGGAGGGGGGCAAAGAGGAGGAGGAGACTGAAGGGGAGAAGGGAGGAGAGGAGCAGCAGCCGGCGGAGGAGGGAGGAAGCCAAGCGAACCCCGAGCCGGATTTCGATTCAGGTTGCTTTCTTGCTATATACCCTTGCGAATTATATATCGGCAGTTAATTTGGTAAATAAAGAAATGGGGTTTCTGTACAAATTCTCGTAAGTCTTCGAAGCCGAAGCCTTAAATTGTCCATGCAAGATGGGTGTTCACTGTGAACCATACTTTAGTTGCAAGTTGAAAGCCCTAATTCTCTCGGGTTGATTGTTAACTAGGAATATGGAAACTTTAATTAGGTAAGGTGTATCATTCATTACAGTATAGTATGATGCCTTGAACTGTTTTAGGGTAATTGCTTTGGTAACACAGGGATTTGAGCATGGTTCGGAGCTCTGCATTCATTACATAGACAACTGATCACGTCTTGTTCTGGTGTTTGTGTTATTAGCTTTCGAGAGCTCATGAGATTAGGGCTTTGTATAGAATATTTACGGTACATGAGGTTTACCTTGTATTTAGACACTGGTTATATCAGGGGCGGAGCCAGAGTTGTGACATGGCGGATGCTTAGTAGTACAAAACTATATATCCATCAATTATAGGGGGGCCAAAAACGGATTACACAGAAAAATGACATATATTACTTTAAGTTGCAAAATCCGGGGGGGGGCCTAGCACCCTCATGTCCCCCCCGCCTCCCTCCGCCCCTGGGTGATATACTACTTGCCCCTACACAGCTACACTGTATTTTGTGCTGATTTATTGATAGTTGCAGTATAGAAAAAATTTTCCTCGAATTGTAGTTTTGATTAGATTATTGTTGTGCAGTAGCAGTTACAATGGCAGCAGCGTTACCGTATGCAGATGCAGTGGCAGGTGTCAAAGCGGATTTCACCATGCCACAATTGCAGGAGTTGGAGCAGCAGACTCTGATATACCGGTACATGGCTGCATCTGTACCAGTACCGACCCACCTTGTGTTTCCCATTTGGAAGAGCATCACTACGTCTTCCTCCTCCTCTGCGGGACCTGAACAGTATCCCACTTGTAATGTTTCTTTCTTTCTATGTCTTTGAAATGGGTGTCCGTGGCAATTTAGCTGAAATAATATATTAAACTTGCCATGGTGAGTGCAATTGCTCAATAGAGTCAAGTGCATGTGTTAGTTGTAAAGCATATATTTATTTCTCCATATTGGAAATTTTATGCATTAGCCATGAAGGATTTGTTTATATCTGCTTGTATTCCTTGGTGTTTCTGGCTGCTTGTAGATTGCCACAGGAGTAAAAAGGAAAAGGGATATGAAATTTCATAGCAATTGAAACAAAAATTTGCATAATTACAGCTTGCAAGTTTGACAGCTGATGTACATTTAACTTGTCTAAAGTTCTCAGTAAATTGTCAGTCCTTGTTCAGTATATCCGTATAGAGGATAAAGGTGCTTAGTGCTAGGAAAAATGTTTATTCTTCTTTTCAACTGAAATTTTGCACTTGGCAATTTTTTCTCAGGGGAAGTACAAAATTGAAGAAATATATATTTTTCTATTTTGGATGCATTAAGCTAATGTTTTTTCCTTGAATCTGTCAGTGATGGGACTGGCAACACTTTGCCTTGATTTTGGTAAGACCCCAGAACCTGAACCAGGACGTTGCCGCCGTACTGATGGTAAGAAATGGCGGTGCTGGCGCAACGTTGTACCCGACCAGAAGTATTGTGAACGTCACCTCCATCGTGGTCGGAAGCGCCCTGTCCAGCTTGAAATCATAGATGAACCCGAAGATGTCCCGCCAGCTTCTGTTAGTGAAGGAGGTACCACTAGTAGTAAGAAGTCCAAGAAGGAGAGAGTTAGTAAAGATACTGACACACCGGTGGCTGTACCGGCCACTGCTGCAGCTGTTAATTCAAGCTGATTAAAGGGTTTAGAGTTTGTACTTACGTTTTAGGGTTTGTATTGTGACGGCATTAGGTACGAGGATAACATGGAGGTGTTCTGATTATAGCCCCATTTAAGGGTTGAGTCAAACATTATAAGGTGTTAATTTTTTTCTTTTTTGTTAGGGTTTAGGTGTTGTAGGCGGGAAATGACAAAAATGGTGTTTCCCAATGGACCTGTTAAAATCTATCTTGTATCTCTTTAGGTCAATGTAGTTTTGCTGCCATATGATGTACTAAAAAAACTGGTAGGCAAGAAGTCGCTTGTTGAAAAATAACGAATGAAGAAGTAATCTTCTCCTTCTAATCTTTAGTTGTGATTTATCTTATGTAATATATTAATTTTTGCTGTCCAACACATATGCATGGGCTTGTCTGATGGTCGTTTATTACAATTGAGCATGATTAGATATGTTACTGTGTAGTGTGTACTCTACACTACAGAATCATCAAAACTACCCGCTTGTTATTCATTTTTACCACATAAATATGCTCAATTTACTTTGTCATAAGAACAGTAGCATACCAACATTATTTTGATGAAAAATTTGTCGTTTCCGTGGTATACCGCGCCAAAAGAATCCAACTTTTATTTGACCCCGGTACTATTTATTAATCTCACGAAGTATTCTGACTTCTGAGTTCTGTTTAAGAGTTCTTTTTTGTTTCAAAACAATTGTCATCTTATAAATCTTTGTAAAGTATTATTTACCTATTTGCTAGTAAAAATGAGACTAAAATTCGAGCTAAAAAAAACAAAGAACAGTTTAATGGGGAATCTGATAAATTTCATAGCCCAATATTCCAATATCCATTGAAATATATTTTATTCTACAATTTATTGCACTGCTCGGTGATCTAATGCAAAAGAATTGAAATTATCAATGTTCTAAAATGCTATAGGGGCGCTATTAGGGTTCTAAAAAATGGCACGGCGTGCCCAATTTCGGCACGGAACGGCACGGGCACAGGTGGTAACGGTACGGGTGTGGCACCGGCACGGATACGGCACGGGTCATTAACCGTGCCGTGTCTTAACCGTGCCGTGTCTGAGTTTTGAAGATTTTGGAACGGCACGCATAGTGTTCCAGAAAACGGCACGGAACGACACGAAAAAACAGCACGACACGGAACGGTTGTTAGACACGGCACGGTAATGGAACGGGACACGACAGACACGGTATAAATAACATAGGTGGCACGGGTAGGAAATGATAGGGCACGGGTAGACACGGATAGGTTACGGGTAGGACACATGTAATAATTCCGCCTATATTTCAAACGTAACCGGTCCCAAAGCCCGAAAAAAAGAGGAAGGGTAATTTATAAAACATTATGTTTATTAATTAAGACAATTTTCATAGTATATTGATACTTTTTAATATTTTTTATGTATTTTAAATTTTGAAAAAAATTAATTTAATGATTTTTTGGGGTAAATTTTAATTTTTTAATTTTTTTTAATGTTTTTTGGAATATTTAAAATTTTTATGTTCGAAACGAGTGGGCACGTTTAGCACGGTTAAGACACGTAGATACGACACGGTAGGTCACGTATCCGATTGGACACGACACGAATAAGTCACAGCACGATAGACATGGTGTATGTTATCCGTGCCGTGCCTCCTCCTTCCAATTTTTGGCACGGCACGGCACGGTACGAAAAAAATATTAATAAAAAAAAAGACACGGCACGGCACGGCGTTTCTGGACACGGTACGGCACGGAAAGGCACGATTTTAGAACTCTAGGCGCTATAACGTGGATATAGCGTTTTCAGGCTCTAAACGCAATGCAATATGCCAATACTGCGCAAGTAGCGCTATTGCCGCTATAGTGGTAATAGCGAGCGCTATAGTGTATATCGCGATAGAGTAAATAGCGTGCGCTATCCGACAATCGATATTTTTATGGTCCAAAACGAGTTAAATTTGCTTATTGGACCGAGAATTATAGAAATTGCTTGAGTTTATACTATTCTATATTGCTATATCATATTGATCATCATCTACTAAGGTTGGGTTTAGATATCAATCGTCAGACATAGTTCGTATTAGTGACCTCTTGTGTAGAGAATGACTTAGTTAGCATTAAATTTTATAATACTCTAATAATGATTTTTTTGTACGGGAAATGACTTTTCTAGATCATTTTGGATTGAAAACAATACCATACCAGATATATTTTGAATAGTAATTTAGACTTTATACTGGTTTATACAAAATATTATAGTTTCTTAATAACTTCTGTGTTGATTATTTGATTATTTGTTCTATGGAACCTTTTATAATATTGAAACTTAATACAAAATAAATAATACAATCGATGCTATAGCGGTAATAGCTTTTTTGAAGACCCGCCGCTGTGAAGCTATAATCGCGATTTAGAACGTTGGAAATTATAGAAATGATACAATGAGACTTCTTTTTCTGAACCGGTGCCTGATTAACATCAAACAGGCATCAGCAGCATCAACGAATTCAACCAGAATTTTTTAGATGCATGCATGCACTGTTTGAGTTCTTTTTGAGAGCAAGTTTCAGTGCAATCTAAAGTTACCAACATAAATATGGGTATAATGGGAGGTTCCGTATAAGAACATCAAATAGGCAGTTCCCGTATTGATGAAACATCAGACATGATAGAGGTGGCAAATCGGATGGGCGGATTGGGTCAGTTTGACCTTCTAGAATATCTCGGGTCAGGTTGGGTCGGGTGATGGTCGGATCGGGTCAATTTTAATATAACTTTTTTTAGATCGTATGTTAATTTGAGTTGGATTGGATGCTATTTGATCGTGAGTCGGGTTCGGATCGGGTCGGGGTCAGTTTGACTTTTTAGAAAATGCCCCGGGTCGGGTCGAGTCAACTTTTTGGAAAATGCTGGGTCGGATCCGGTTCTACCACCTCTACATGATACCAACCAAAAGCATATTATTGAGTATACACAAACCATTCATCATCCATCTTTATCCAGTATCCACACCGATGTGCATGGGACCCCTCTTTTAATGAGGCCTAATCATAGAAACACTGAAAATAGCTGCCTGCTGTGTCATATATGGGATAAATGTCAAAAAAAAAAAAAGGAAAACAGATGCTTTCTGTAAAGGCATTTGAAACCTCATTCACCAAGTAACACATTTACAATTTTAATGGTTTTGTAGATACAGATTGCACTAATCTGTTAATTGTTCCACAATGAAAAAAAAAAATAGGAACAAAAACTATTCCCCTTTTCTTCTTCTCTTTTCCTTTTCCGGTGGAAACTAACAGCACTAGAGAGAGATTTGAACCGCCAAACATACAAAAAAACGAGTATAACACCTATGATATGAAATGGTTAAAGTAGTTAAATGAGTTCCTCTTCTAATTGGAGACGTTGGAGGGCTTTCTTCGCATAAATGGTTATGGCAGCAGTAGAAGTGGCAGCTATGGTAAAGCCAACTACATTGTATATTATCTGATCCATGGTCAAGAATGAACCCTGATTTGTTGCCTCTGCTAGACTGTATATCAGCTTACCACTGCACCAAGGGAAAACACAACATGAAACTGTTAGTATTTACGTTACAATGCTACTCTGGCTGTATTAGTTAATGAGCCTAAATACGATAAGTACTTGAATTCTATGTCAAACAAAGGCTCATAACAAATTGAAATTCTAAGAAAAAGTACTTCCACCTGTTTAGTAAAGCATTAATTGAGGCTGGTCTAACACTAAGTTGAGGACAATTAAAATTTATTGAAGCTACTGTTGCACAACAGACAAGTACAAAGACACAGTAGATAAAGCAGATTGGTAATCTTCTTATGGACAATATAAGACTAATTTGTGTTTTACAAGACAAATATTCTAAATTACAACTCGGGTTCAAATGCACAACCAAAAGAAAACAGTTAATCTAGTGTGAACAAAATGGACTACCAAACTGGGGTTAAATTCAAAGTACTTACGTGTATATAGTAATGAAGGTTTCATGTAGTGTTCCAACCATGGATCCAATGAAATACGGGAAGTATTGAACGTTTGTCGCCACAGAGGCATAATTGAAAACAATGTATGGAAATGGAGAAACACGGAGGAGTACAACTGCTCTAAATTGGTGAAACCAGTCTCCTTCACCAGCTAATCTGACAATAGCTGCCTGTTTTGGCCATCTCTCTAGCCATGCCTGCCGAAAAGAAATTGGCCGTTAGGAAGGAAACAAGATAAAGCGTAATTATCCACTATATCAAATATATCTATCGCAACTTCTCATCTCTCAGTTCTAAGTTCTTTTCCCAAAAGGTGACAACATTGCCACCTCCCTTAGTCATATCAAAAGAATTTGATAGCAATTTTTCGATGTGAAGTTTCCGAAAGAATATATCTGTTGTATACCAACAGAAATATTTGAAACCATCCATAATGAGTGCTTGCAAAACACAACGTACTTCCACTGTATAACAACACACTATATCAGATATATGCTGTCCTTTTAAACTGTTCTCTCCACTAACTCCAAAAAAACTCAATTTACTCCTCCCTATATTCACTAACAGACCACCAGACATTGGCCAAAGACAGACAAATGAGCACAGTCAATTGGGCACATTTTGAAGCTTCCAGCAGTATTTTCTTATTGTCTAGGGTAAATGGGTGATACATTTTGAAAAATTGTAACAGTAAACAACTCATCATAATCTAGAACTTTATAGTTGATTAATCTATAGAAAGCTTACATGCAATCTTTTGTGGAAGAGAGAGCCAATGAAGAAAGGAAGGGACATGCCGATGCTGATTGCACCTGTTATTATCAAGAACCCGTAACCATATCCAAATGCCATTCCAGCTGTCCACATGCAAGGAGAAGAAGGCAACAGAAAACTTGGGAACAAGGCGATGCAAGTGAAAAGCACTAAGGCGAGTACCGGCCTGCTAAATGTTGCCTCTTGCCATTCTATGATCGGTATTACAACCTGAAAAACATTGGCACATCATCACATATGTTTTAAACATAAGCTTGAAATCGACTCGGTATGGTAAAATATTAATTGCTCTCATATTAGGTTCAATTGAACCCGATGTTGCGACTTCAGCATCTAGACAATACAATTTTACCTCGATTAAACTTTCTAAACACCCAATTGGCACAATTTCACCCCAAATTGTCACATTTTTAGTTAGAACAAAAGGGCAGTCGAACAGTACTTAATAATAATTCTTGATGGCTAGCTCAACATACAAATTGCAAGGCCAACTAAATTTGTTCGCAATTGAAGATTGAAGCAAGCAACTCATCCTCCCCCAATACAAGTTCTAATTACTCGTTGGATTTCAACCTAAACCATTAATTCCCCTTAAAACGGATGATTTAATGATAATAAAGAAAAATAAGGAGGAAGAAACTAAAGCTATAAAAAAATAGTTCTAATTTGACCGATCAATACAAAAGCTAAAAACTTTCAAGATTGAAATCATAATCGAAACAACAAAGGCGCTACCTTGTTAACGACTAACGGACCTCCAAAGAACAAAACAACGCCGCAGACGCCGATAAGAAAGATGGAAACAACCGCGGCCTTGATCCACCACCAAATCCGGTTCCACCGCTTCTGATCGCGCAACTGCAACTGCAACTGCAACTCGGGCTGCTGCTGCTGCTGCGCCGCCAACAGATCGCATTGCGGCAGTGTCACGTAATGCCCGTTGTTCCCGTTCCCATTCTCAATCCCCATTCTGCCAATTCCCACCCACCCCCAAATCAATCAAGCAACGCTCATGGCCGATCAATTGAGCAATCGATCGACAATTGATGAATCCCGCGACCCCTAATGGGGGTTTGGTAGAATCAACGGATTGAGAAGGCGAACGAATTCTACGAAGTTCAAACAAACCCTAGCGATTTGGGAGGAGAGGATTACGGGGAGCGCAAAAGGGGGAAAAGAAAGAAAAGAAAGAAAGGATGAGAAAAGATGAGGGCTTTCTCTTTGGCAGTTTGAGTTTGGTGATATTTCAGGAAAGAGAGGAGAGGAGAGAGAAAACCAGATGATGATGGAGTGCTCATCCCCTGACTTACTGCATTGTGCTGTTCGCACTGTCAACCGTTGGATCGTCTAGAGATTCATTCCAGAGCGGATCTCGAGAAATTCCAACGGCTGACGCTGTGAACAGCACAATGCAGTACAGCAGGGGATATGAATTCCGTGCGCATCCTCTGCCGCGCAGTATTCTGCTGCGCAGCGGATCAACGATGCGGATTATAGGGGTATTATAACGATGGGGTTGCACGACTCTTAAAGCGAATCCAACGGATGGAGTACTGCGCAGTAGAGGATATGAATTGGTCAGTGGGTTGGGTTGGCGTGGGAGCTGCGAAGGAAAGACAGAGAGAGGGAATCTGTTATTGTTATATTATTGTGAGAGCGCTTTCAAGGGAAATGGGAAATCGGTGCGACGGGAAATGGTTTTCGGCACTAGGTAGTGTACCAAGAAAGAAGAAACCAAGGTGCAAAGAAAATGTATATGGTATGGTTCTATAGTCACAGCCGCGTGAAAAGTGAAAAAGATAAATAAAGGTAAGTTTGGTTGGATGGAAAAAGATGTTAACAATAGAGTCGTGTATAAGATATACTACATCTTGATTATTTTGTTTTTCTAATTACTTTCATCAGGATTATTTTTTACTTTAAGATTCCATGCCTCATTGCCTCCCAATGAGTAATACCATCGAAATATTCTATGGTTATATTCTGAAACAAAAATATGGGTCAATTATACGAGACCACAGCAGATTTTTTTCTCTCAGATTAAAAAATCTCAAAAGAAACGAAAGCGACCCAAGCGAAGAATAGAATATCTGAATTGAGGTGCAAGTGTTCTGAACTTCTAATTCCTAAATTTAAAATATATACACAACATAGAAAATTAGAAACCCACTCGAGCGGTTTTCTAAGAAATATTCTAGTACAATGAATGAGAAAAAAGAGTAACAAATTAACAGGGTCCCGCAACGCTGATTGCGAATTGAGTAGAGTGCACTTATGAGTAAAGAATGTGTGTGAGATCAGACAGGCTTTTCTTTTGTGTGGTTTCATTTCACCTCACGCAATGAACTCGGTTTTGCTTTCCTTGGACTGTTAGTTTCAGCACAGAGATCTTATGTAAATAACTCAAATTGGAGAATATGCGGTGGATGTCTGAACTCTGGATGATGGGACTTGTTAGATCATAAAAATCAGTGAAGTTGTCTGCCTCACGGATGTAAGTATAGAAAGAGACGCAGAGTTGAGGGATTAAATGGAAGACAGCTACCGGATGTTCTTTGGTCGTTAGTGGAGTGTTTGATTCTAGTTTCTACTTCTACACAAGAAAAATCTCTTTCTTATGGAAGTGTCGAAAGTCCAAACTCAGAACTAAAATCCCACAAATTCTGTTGTTTTTTTGGAGCATATGATGCAGCTGTGAACAGAGAGAGCTGCCCTGCCGACCATTTTTACTGCAAATGGGAGGATGCAAAACTGTAATTATTTTTTTGGGAAACATCTTGCTTCTATAGAGTGGACACATCCACACTCACAAGTGGTTACAAATAGGACCTATGTAGTCTATTTATCAATGAATGTTGTCTTACTCTATAGATAAAATTCATACAGACGGTAGGTTGTCACCTTATTTTTTAGTGGTTCTTTATGTGGATGGACCAAGTAACCTTTTATTTTGAATGGAGCGGTTATTATTAAACATATCTCTTTAATTGTATATAAAGACATATCGTGGCTATCCGATTATAAGATATGAACGACCCATATTTTATCTGATCCATAACAGAATTAGTCATTAAGAAAAACATCTAATTAATTTACTGAAATTATATATGTGTCTAGGATTGTTGTTTTATATTATTTGCGACGTGCTTTATATATACGGCAGCTATATATATATCATCCATATATGCATTATGGTGGTAGTCTGCTAGACTAACGTTATGCATACAACAATACATACAGTTCATTAATTATTCCTGTCATTATAAGAACATCGATGATATTTGCGAGACTACGTTGTGCATAATTAATACAGTTCATTAACTCTGTCATTATAATACAACCCGAATCCTGATCATATTGATTAACTCCAATTATTATTTTAGTTCGTTGGACATTCTGTTATCTTCAATTTTATATTTGAAGCAGCTGTTAACAAAATTGTCTTGCACCAAAAAAATTAGCATATTTGTTGGATTTACAATCTTAATTATTTTTTGAAGTAGATAATTTTTATTGTAACCATTATGTAATTAAATGGAAGATGAGTGGTCAATTCTTATAAAAGGAGCATAAAAAGTAATCTCCCATTACGAATAATAGGCATTAACTATTGCGTCTCTATCATTATTTTTTTTTCTTTTTTGATATAAGCTTCTATATTATTAATTATAATAAATTAAAAAATGCATATTTTTTTTTTAGAAGGAAAATGGTCTGGCCCTTTTTAATTAAATGCATATATTTATTGTTGTTTATAATTATTATGATTATGTTTTGAGCAACAAAATAGTGTACACATAACTTGCTGAAGAGGAATTCCCAATGACATCACTCTGCACCAGGCTTAAGTTTTTAATAATCACGAAAAGTCAATTAGTCAAGCAGTCAATTGTTTGGTTCTACGAAACTTTCATTACTTTTCTGAATTAAACAGAAGAACTGTTTCCCAACAAAATAGAAAAACAGAAAAAAAGAACAACTGTCCATGTGACATAGAAATCTCTCTCAATAATTCTGAGCTTCACAGACTTACGTGTAATATAATATATATACATAATATATCTTTGGAATTTAATACATTTATTTATGGATATTGATTAACTAATATTAACAGGATTGCACTTGTAGATATATTATTTATTGATTTATTGTAGGCGCCGATATGTCAGGGTGGGTTCCAGCCGTCCAGGTGGCGAGACCACGGCCACGTGGAGGCAACAGTCGGCAGGCATGTCCAATATTTAACTATCCAAAAATAGTTCTAAGTACTGTGTCACTTGTGCGGCAAATTGGCTTATTATAGCTCTTCTTTAATCCCTACTTTTTTACCTGATATTCTTACTTTTATTAGAGATTGGATTATTATAGCACTTTTGCGGCAAGTTTATTTAGATTGAACACAACCGTCGATGTACATTGATGTCCTGATTTATTAAAATTTAAGGCTCATATTAATTTTTTCATAAGGAATGAGGTTTCAGCTCTTTATTATAAAATATATAATAATTTTAGTCTAAAGCAAAGCGTGAGCTCTTTACTAATTCTTTAAGAGAGTGATCAAACTAAGATAAAGAAGATGAGGAGAAGGTAGATGATAAGTTGGAAACAGTGAAATCTACTTCATGTTGCTTTGTGATACAGAGAGTTGAGAATTGTTAGAAAACAGAGTTAAAGAACCCGGTACAGAAAGAAATAGGATGCGGTGTTATGGAAAGATCGAAATTTGTAATTTGGCGGTGGATGGGTCGACGCGTCAATTATTTGGAATTCAGCTAGGATGAGGTGTGTTTTGTCGTTTCCTGGTTTCCATTTTTATATTTAACTAGAGCTGTAGTTTCGTTCCAAAATAGGATATCAAATAGAGATAAAGCCTATAAATAAATTATATAAAATTTATAGCATTCATATTAAAAAATTTTTAATGTAAATAATAATAATGTAACATTTTATAAATACTAGTACATAAATGTTGGACCATTTTAAGTGTTAAATTTTTGTTTTGGACATATTATATTCATCTTATTAAATGGGAAGAAAGAATAAATATGAATCAATGGATGAAAAATAGATGAATAGGTTTAAACAAAATCAATACTTAATAAATATTGATGATGTGACATAGTTGAGATACTTAGAGAGTTACCATTCTTTTTAGAGTACAGACTAAGCTTAATTTAAAAAAAAATTAATCGAGCTGTTTTGGTGTAACGTATGATATGTCATCTCACTGTATCAGTTGGGCACCTCTACATAATTCTTAGTTTCCTATCAGTTGTATAATTTTCTTATTCATAAGTGGTTCTTTTTTTCCATTGTTGAGTTTTTCTTGAAATAATATACATAGCGACCTGTAAATGGCTTAATAAATCAAGTGGCGGCTGATTAGGATGATTTATAAGAGGTCATAAGTTCAATTCTCTAAAGACACAAAATAATAAATCTCCTAAAAAGAAATGAGAGATGTTGAAAAATGTCCCTTCTTTCAGAAAAAAAAAAAAAAAATTTACATAGCAGACCTTGGATCATAATTTGTCAGAAGGGTCAATCAAGGGTGCCACTTCCTGAAGAATGATTGAATGAAGATGTGAAGCTTGGCTTGTGTTTTATCATTTTGTTATGGGCATCGGATATTATCCAAAGCCATTTGGATGGTCCAAAAAATTTAGAGAACCATACGATCTAATTGTTGATAATTGATCGACCGTGATCTAATCATGTAGGTGTTAAAAATAGTATGTTGGTTATATATAGAATGATGAGATCACACGCTATCACAGTTGATAAATATATAAATTGTTGATAATTGAGATCACACGCTATCGCATTTGGACGGTCTCTGTCTAAATAGCTTTGGACAAAATTCTATCCCTTTGTTATGAATGAACTATCAATTATGAAGTGTTCCATCTCGTAATATATGTACGATAACTAATAGGTTTCTCCTTTTTGGTAGGTTGCACATGAAGGAAGTTGGGGATGCTTCATTAAGTAGCCGTTGTTTTGTTTTGTTTTGTTTAATTCTTTAATACCATCATTGTTTTCCTGCAGTTTAATTCATTAAGTACAGCTTGTGCACTGCAGGCTGTGGAATTAGTGGAAAGCGAGTACTTCTGTAATCTATCTTCAAGGAAATCAAAATAATCAAATTAATAGTTTTTTCTCAGATTTCTAATGCTGTCTGGACGGTTCAGATTCATCGGCCCTTCAGGGTGTTTATCTTTTTCAAGAAAAAAAACATATACTTTTTAATATTACCTCCGTTCACAATTAAATGAATTTATACATTTTAGAGCTTGTCCATAATTAAATGAACTTTACCGATTTGAATTTATTTTTCTATTCACTTGTTTGAATCCACTTGTTTCTCCAATATTATGATTACTCTTTTATCTATATTATTTAATTGGAATAATTATTATGTAATTTTATTTTTCCACTATTTCATTTGACTTTTCCTAAAAATTCATTTATTCATGGACGGAGGTTGTATTTGTTAAGAACTCATACGTCGCATTCACTTTTTCAAATTTTCTGTTTCTCCAATGTTATGATTACCATTTTATCTATATTATTTAATTGGAACAATTATTATGTAATTTCATTTTTCCACTAATTCATTTGACTTTTCCTAAAAATTCATTTATTCGTGGATGGAGGTAGTAGCAAGTAATCTGAAAATGAGGACCAGTGGAGTGTAAAATTGTAAAAATATCTTATAAGAAATATGTTATATAAATAATAAATTCAATTGATTATCGTAAATCATATAATATTCTTCTAGGCTTGTAGAGAATTTTGAGAAACAACCTTAATTAATTCTATTTTTTTTATAATTCTTCATGTTCTTTCACAAAAAGTAACAAACCAACAAATAAATTGAATATATACCAAGTTGAATTCACGGATAGATAGATAGATCATGGAACCTGTAATAAACCAAGAGAAAGAAACATCTTGCGTGCATTGAAAAACCGTTCATACACTTGTAAACATACAAATAATGTATGTAACAGATACATCCGCTTTATAAATATTTATCCCAAATTTGTAAATTATAGATGTGTATCCTATGAATTATTACCTATTACTCATAAACCAACTTTGCTCATACATACCATTTGGAAACTCACTCCACATAAACAAAAGAGAAACATGTTGCATCTATTGAAAAAACCGTCTATATATCCATATACGTGTAAGGAATATAACATATACGTTCCAAAATATAACAAATACATTCTAAAATGTAACCTATAGACACTGTGGACGGTTTTTCTATGGACGTTAGATATTAGTCTAAATAAAACAGAACTAGCCTTTGGTCTAGTGGCTAAGGGTAACGCTCTCCGTGTGGGAGATCGCGGGTTCGAAACCCGGATGGAGGTCTTTTATAGATATTTAAATTTGAGTGGCTTGACCCTCATCTTTATCTCAAAAAAACAAAAAAACAGCTCATGACAACATTAGTTAGGAATTAACAACTTTTTTTTTATTTTTTTTTTTATAAAAGGAATTAACAACTTCACCTGTTCCCAACTTCCAACAAAAGTTTCAAGCTTTTTTTAAAAAAAAAACCGTTTGCTTCCTACCTACACCAAAACAAAACCAGACCCAAATTCCAATTCCAATTCCAGTACCATTTACACATTCCCAGCCCGGCCCAACTTCCCTCTGTCCCGTTGCGCGGTGGCGATGTGCTGCTGCCGATGCGTCGGCGGCGGCGGCGGCGGAGGCGGAGGAGGAGCGGCCGCTCTCTCCTCCGTCAACCCGTTCAGGCTCTGCGCGGGGCTGCGCGCGCTCGGCTACCTCATGCTGCCCCTCGTCGCAGCCATTGCCGGCACCGTGTACTACGCTGTTGTTGTCGCGGCGTGGGGGCCCAGGATCGTGAAAGGGGGCAATTTCTCCGCCCTTGCGCTGTTCATCGTCATCCTGTTCAATGCCCTGGTGAGTTGATGTTGGTGAATTGGTTTGATAGGTTGTACCATCTGAAATGCGGAATGCTTACCAGTAGGAGTGTCAATAGAACAAGTTTTTTCCTTGTTCTGTTCCGTTCCGTTCCGTTGAACGGAACGGATTTTGGTTCCATCTGTTATAACGGAACGGAAACGGAAGAAAATTTGGTTCCATCCATTATAACGGAATGAAAACGGAACAACCCATTTCAGCCCTAAACACGTATTTCCGTTGTTCCGTTCCGTTCCATTATAAGGGAACGTTCAACGGAACGGATTTTGGTTCCGTCCGTTATAACAGAACGGAAACGGAAGCAAATTTGGTTCCGTCCGTTATAACGGAACGAAAACGGAACAACCCATTTCCGTGAACGTTTGACACCCCTACTTACCAGTACCACCAGAACAATGCCTATTTGAGAGTCCTATTGTTTGAAATTTAATTCAGTTAGGGCCTTGTTCGGTAGACACAAATTTTGTAGGTTTCTATAGGAATTAAGAGTCTATAGGAAATAATTTCTATTCACTGCTTCGGCAGACTATACTATCAATTCATAATAGGAACTTATTCCTCTGAAATGCTTCTTTTTAGAGGAAAATATTAAGTTGACCTAGATTATTTTTTTTTGCTATCAATGATGGGCTCTTTGTAGGTTTTTATCAAATGCAATCTGGAATCCTGTTCTAGTAGAAAAAAATTTCTGTAGGATTAGTGACTATCAAATAGGCCCTATATTGTTTTTTATTGCCATGTTTTTTGTGGGTTTTATGTAATTGTTTAAATAATGGAATGGTTTGGTTGTCAATTCAGCTTGTGATGGTAATGTGGTGTTACCTAAGAGTTGTTTTCTCTGACCCTGGTACGGTACCGGATGGATGGAGACCTCCGATCGAAGGGGATGTTGCGGTTCCGTCTAGTTCTCTGAATGGGGATGATGGTTCGCATGCACGGGACGCTGCGTCAGTCGATACTGGCGTGAGACATTGTGCCAGGTGTCAGAATTGGAAGCCTCCACGCTGTCATCATTGCTCTGTATGTAAGTTCAAAGTCATCCTTAATAATATGATATAGATAGGAAAACATCTTTCGTAGGACATGCTGTTAAATTGCATTTTGTGGTTGCTCATTTTGAGTATGTTGTTGTTTTGTGTGTCGTATCAGGCGACAGATGTGTGCTTAAGATGGATCATCACTGTGTATGGGTTGTCAATTGTGTGGGAGCTCGTAACTATAAATTCTTTCTCCTTTTCCTGGTATTGTTTATCTGTTCATACATTTACCTAATGTCATGTTCTGTTTGGTTGGCTAGATTTTGAAAATTAATAGTGTGTCCGCATTATTTGGCAATGAAACACAAATTATAGAATATGCGGAAGCCAAAATGCAGTATTGCTTATATTAAACTTTGGTAATCACCAAAAAAACTGTACTTTGTTTTTTTTTGCCACAAACTTAAAAGATTAATGTTAAATGGGCTTTGTTTAAAATTTCTGATGTGGTGAACCATCGCAGGTATATACATTTCTTGAGACTGCACTGGGTTCGCTTGCTCTGCTACCTCACTTTATCTCTTTCTTTTCTGAGGCCTCAAGGCATGCTGATTCAACCAAGAATCTGCCTGTAATTTTTATTGCTTCAAGTAAGTCTCTGGTATCAGCAATGATATTTTATAGTTATCACTTATCAGACCCATATCTGTCTGTTAGTAATATTAGACTTAGTGAAAGTGATTTTGGAGCAGATATTTTTCTGTAAAGAATATCAACTGGATCCCAATACTTCTCATCATATGCTGATATGAATTCAAATAAGCGAAATAAATAAGGGTAGACTGTTAAAGAAACAAATTCAATGGTTATTACAGATTGCAAATAATATTATACTGATCCAGATTTCACATATTATAATTTGCCAATTTAGGAATTGATTTTGTAACTCTTATTACATTATAATCATTTCCAATTTGCAGTTCTGTCCTTGTAACAAAGGAATATAAATAAACTTGCAAGTTATAATGATGCTTCATTTATATGTTTTAACAACTATTAACTAAACTTTTTTCTTTTTTCAGTATTAAGTGCCGCTTTTGCGCTGAGTTTACTATGTTTCATATCTATGCATGCGTCTCTTGTATTAACCAACACCACTAGTATAGAGGTAAATACACTACATAGCTTACTACAATTCATGATTCACAAGGGACTGAAGAAATCATATCTAATGTTTCAGATTTATGAGAAGAAGAACTCGGCTATTTGGAGATATGACCTTGGAAATTTGAAAAATTTTGAGCAGGTGTTGTAAATACTTGTTCTACTGAAACATTTTTTTGCTAATTTTTTTTGTCCTTTTTAAAAGTACCAATTTTGGATTCTAAGATTTTCATACGAAAACTGTTATCTAGGTCTTCGGCACAAAAAAATGGTTGTGGTTTTTCCCTCTATACTCGATTGAAGATTTGGAGAATATCAGTGCACTTCATGGTCTTGAATTTCCAACACAAGCTGACATTGTATAAAAGTACCTTGCCTTTGTTCATAGAATTAGTTGATTTGTTTTTTTTTTTTTTGTAGGTTCTTTCATTTGTTGTCATTCTTTGTATAATTGTCAGTATGTAATCCTTGTAATAATTCTCCTGTTCTTTTATTTTTAGTTTTTTATGGTGAGCTAAACTAAACATTCCCTTCTTTTTTAGGGTATGTAAGAGAGCTAACAGCTTATAGAGGTAAATATGTTCATGTATGGAAATACCAACAAAAGTTGCTGGAAATCTATCATTTACTTCGCATGGTTAATAGAAACTTCTCTTGTCCAGGAATAAAAAGCAAAAGCAATAAAAAAAAAAGAAAAGGAAAGGAAAAGAAAAGAAAAGAAAAAAGAGAATAATTTGTAATAGTTCCAGAAAACTCTTATACAATAAATAAGCAACGATATAATTAATTGGTACAGGATTTAAATAATAATTGTCTCTCATGCAAAAAACCACAGAATTAGCATTACACGAGTATAGAAGCCCAATTCCATTTCCTATTAGTCTATTACAATGATTTTAATTGAATATCCTTAGAAAAATATATTACCACAAAATAAAAAAAAAAAAGATATATCACCATCATAGATAGCAACCTCCATTTTAAAAAAGATAATTTTTTTTTTTTTAAAAAGGAACCCTGTCACTGCTGCTTCAGTTTCTGTTGGGGCATGTTTGTTTCGGTGAAGCTAAAGCTGCACATAACTCAACTTGTTGCAGCTGGATAGCGCACTAGTTTGCTGCTCTGTATTTGCATATTATTAACATAGTTGGAGTTTCCAATTGATGTCAAATGCAGTAGTTTGTGCTACACTCATTTTCAATATAGGAGCAATTACAACGCTAAGTTTGGAAATAATTTTTTCCCTTATATTTTTAATATGAAAGAAAAAGAAAAGGAAGCTGACTCTACACGTCTAATAAGTAAAGAAAAAAAATTAAAAATCTGTGTATTTTGTATTGTGATGCAAACAAGCAAAAGAAAACTAAATACTGTATTAGAAACTACTGCATTTGACTCACTCGAATTGTATCTTATGTGACAAAAATTATTAATATTCATACATCATTGGTATCACAGTTTTCTTCGATTTTGTAGTAATTATTATTCATATGATGGATTTCATCTAGACGAATCAAGAATCTAACATATATTTCGTAATTTTTCCGAGCTTAAAGAGTATGAAGAAGAAGAGCAGACTTCCAAGTCAACTCGGATGAAAGCAGTCAAGAGAGCCAGCCCACTGGCAAGTTTGACCCAGCAAAAAAAGGAAAAAAAAAATAAGAAAAGAAAACGCAGTCATGAGAGCAGACTCCAAGTCATCCCCTGACTTACTGCATTGAGCCGTTCACAGCACCAGCCGTTGGATCGTCTTAAGATCCGCACTGGCATAAACTCGAGACATTCCAACGGCTGACGCTATGAACTGCATAATGCAGTACAGCAGGGGATATGAATTCTCATGAGTCATGAGAAGTCAATTTGGATGTAGAGAAGAACTGAAGCGCAGCCAGTAAATGTGTACCAGATAAACAGTCGTAATTTCTTAAGAGATGCTCTTGCTCTGCATAGGTATCTGCTGAGATCCAAAACCGATCTCAGGGTTCTGAGATCTCGATCCGACAGTTTTCGGAGACCCCGAGATCCGGACTCAGCAGATACGGATCCTGAGAATCGTCGGATCGGGATCTCAGATCTGAGATCGGTTTTGGATCTCAGCAGATACCGACCCCTCTTGCTCTTACTTAGCTCGATTTCTAGAAACAGAGACCTTCTGTTACGCGGTTATAATTAGGATGAAGTCGTATTTTCAAGTTTGGGGCATTTTTTTTTTTTCATCTGGATTATTGGACTGGATTGGATGACATATTGGCATGTGATATAGAAGCTTTGAATTTCGCCCCAGCCATTCAACATTCATGACAAAAGGGATTAAATAGAGAGAATACCATAATCTCCGATTAAGAGTTTGAATTGACCAAGGACCAGTGTTTGGTCTGGTGGCTAAGGGCAACGCTCTCTGTGTAGAAGGTCGCGGGTTCGAAACCCAAATGAAGGTCTTTTATAGACATTTAAATTTAAGTGGCTTGACTGGGTAAGTTAATCTAGAAGTTCAATTTGGCAAGAAAAATTGGTCATTGTATTTTCATATTTTTCTTGGTATAATATAATGGAAATAGGGGCTTTAGAAAAAAAGAAAAAGAAAATCAACATTAGATGAAACGAAAGAAAGAAACACGAGAAATACATAAACAAAAAAGAAATACATAAATAATAATACGAGAAATACTATAGAAACAGATGCCACATAAATAAAACATAAGAAAATAAATTAACGGATGAACCAATATGTACAATTAATCATCTTTCACATGGTTACTAGCTAACAATTCCTCTTAGGAACTAATACAGATGAGCAAACATTTCTAGTTTCAACGGATATTCACATCATTCCAAATTACTACTTATTATTGCATACATATATAAATATAACAAGGAAGGCGCGATTGTCCTCTACTGCGCAGTACGCAGCGACGACCTTTAGATTAGTAGGGGGTTTTGAGATTGTAGTCAACACGAATCTTTAAGCAATCGGACGGCTCACCTACTGCTCTGTAAGGTACTGCGCAGTAGGTGATAGAAATCCAACAAAGAAGTCTGGCTACAACTACAAGCTCTCGGGTATCCGGTATGTCAGCTGTGGTACCGGTACAGCTTCTGGCGGCAGCTGTTCGTCGTGATCTTGCTTCCGTCGGAGCAGCGCAGACCACCATCCAGATTTCCTGTGCTCGATTTCCCTGAATGAGCATCAAAACAAAACAATCAATAAAACACTATATATGCATTCAATTTACAATTTTCATAATATAATAAAAAGAATGGTTCTGCTATGGATCGGTCAAGCAACCTTTTATTTTGAATTGAGCGGTTCTTATCAACAATGTCTCTTTAATTGTATCTAAAAGACATATCGTGATCATCCGACTAAGAAAAATGAACGGCCCATATTTCATTTGATCCATAGCAGAATTAGTCTAACATATATATATGTGTGTACCTCTTTTCGATCCCTGCTAGAGTTGTGCAGGGTATCTCGCGAACCACCGGGGATCTGCGGTTGTCTCGTGAAGGAACCGGTACATGGAAATTCAAGAGCACACCGACCCGACCTGTACCGAAACTGCTCCTGCTGATCCTGCACGATTTGTTCTCTTTCGCCTCGGTAGCTTCCTTACCTTGTTGCTCCGTTTTACCGCCTTTTCCCAGTTTCTCCGGTGAGGAACTGACAAGAAACGAGACGACAAAGGATTTCTTGCTGCTGATTCCAACTTTCCGATTGGACTCTGATTCTGATTCAGGAAAATTGTTCAGCAGATTAATCAGCTCCTCTTGGCTCCTGATCATGTCGGACTCATCTGACGCTAAAGCAATATTCGCGACGTCCTTTTTACTACTCGAGGATCTCTTGCTGCTGCCTCGGTGCGTCAGGATGGATAGAAACTTTGATTTTGCCATGGTTTGTGCAACAAACTTAAGCTTCTGAAATCTAAACTAAAAATGTTTATGTTTAGGTTATGGTATGTGGCTGTCTGTGTTTTAATTACAAGTATATATTCTGTTAGTGCCTTATATATATACATAAAGGATTTGGTTTGGGGGTTCTAGAAAGAGACAAAATAGTGGTGCAAAATACAGACATGACTTATTGACTATGCAACATTTGGGTGTATTGGGTAAGTTAATCTAGAAGCTCAATTAGAAGCTCAATTATATTAGTACGGTACTTTTAGGTTGTATAAGACAAGTCAATTCAGAGAGACTATGAATATTTTTCTAGAAAGATACTTTTTTTTTTGTTTTTTGAATTTTAAGCAATAGTTTGGGCAAAAGAAGTAGTGTGTTGACAAAATCAACCAGGTAATAGTGACTAAACTAACCAATTAATGGTAGGATAAATATAACTTGCCACAAACAATTGCCCCATAGCACCCAATACACTCAGAAAAAAATTACAAAAATATCCCTCTTTTCAGAAAATTTTACAGAAATATCTTTTTATTTCTAAAGAAATTTACAAAATTACCCTACCATGAAAAAATTTTACAAAAATGACCTTCACAATTTTACAAAAATGTATCTCTACCCCACAAAATTTTACAAAAATGACCCTCTTCACCTATATGCCACCCCATCACAGGATTGTAGGGGCAAAGTTGTGGCATAGTATCATTGTCCATTAATGGTATTAGTTTCTACGATATGCTCGATCATAGAATTAAAATGTGTTCGAGATGTGCCAGCCAGATTGAATAATCAGGCTTTCAAGTCCATAAAGACACTGTTCCTTTTTTTTTTTTTCTAAAAAAATATTTAGAGGCATCATCTATGAGACGAGTCATGCGGCTCTGTAGAGTGGATATGTATTTTTCTTTTTCATGGTATATTAATTCTGCATGATTTCTTAACTTGATTCTTTGCAATTTAGAAGAGAACTGTAGAAATGGAGAAAGGAAAACATTTGTAAGAAGTTTTGATGGTTGAATTATGGAATCTTATTATGTTATAATTCTTTCAAAATTTCAGCTCCTACCACTGAGTGAAAACCTGTAAAAATATCACCCGAGCACGAAGTCTTCTGGATTAGAAGTGTCAGATATATTCGGTTCGCAAAGCGCTAAAGTATTGCTAGCTCGGTTCGAGGGACTAAAAAAGCTCAAGAGAATTTTTAAATTACAATTGAGGGACTAAAAAAGCTAACTATAAAAAAGCTACATAGTTCAAGAGAATTTCAGAAATTTTGAGGAAACAAAAAACAAATTGTTTCTCATCCACTATCAAGTTATATCAAATTCAAAATACAGAACCGATTCTAACATAAAAAAAAAAAATCCCGCGATGCATTTGTATACAGAATCTGATCAGAACTGTATGATAATAAACGGGATGACAGATTTCGGGTCACAATTTCATGTGTCTATATCTGTGTCGACTGTATTGTAATGTGCACAGATGAGATATGCTTAATTTTGTGCGAGTCCTCGTCTCGCAGCCTTTGCTGTAGCACGGGCGACGCACAAGTTACCAGTAGCTGTTGAAGAGTTGGCACCCTTTGCAAGTCAGGAAGTGCGTGAAACTCTGGGCAGTTGCCGATTGCGAGTTGTTTAAGGGCAGGCATAGCTCCCTCTTGTACTTCCCATTGCCGCAAATGGTACAATTCGACAAGCTCCAGTTTCTGGAGCCCGGGAAATCCCCCAGTTGAACAAGTCAGTTGCGTCCCCAGGTACGAGTCGCCCCATAACTGAAGTATCCTAAGGCTTTGCAGTTTCTGCAGTATAGGCATCGGATCGTCGTGGAAACAAGAGCACTCGAGCCGTAATTTTGTCAGGTTTGTCGGAAACATCTCGACACATAGAACGCATAGGTTTGCACCTGTCGACCACTCCCCTCGGAGCCACAGAGATTGTATTTTCTTATGGCATGGTACATTTCTTGTTCCAACAGTTAGAAACGGTAAATGGCCTTTCGTTACCCGTACAGTGAGAGAGACCAAATGCGGTGTTCGTAGCAGGAGAGCTTCTAGTCTCCGCCATGCTTCTTCAACCGACCCATGTTGCCTCGGATTCTGAATCTTGAGGGTGCATAAACTGAGGTCATACTGTAAACTAGGAATGTTTACAAGTGACACCCATTTTAACGTTTGTAGATTTTTAAGGTGATTCCATTTCGACGGACAGTGCATTCCCGAGGGACTTGTTATTACATGTCGCAAAGTCGGTACTTTCCATAAAGAATGGTTGTTGTCGAACGGTCTTATCTTTGTTTTCTTGCAATCGAATGTTTCTAGTTTTTTCATGGCACCGAAAGAAATCTTCTCAAATCCTTTCGGCATTTCTTTGCAGTATCTGAAACCCAAATATTTAAGGTGGACCAAGCCCTCGAGCCAACTTTTATAAGAGGCTTCTCTGCCACTCATCGAAACACGCTCGATAAGTAGCACTCTTAATAGCCTGAACCCTCGAAATCTCGATATACACTCCCAGAAGCAGAACAAGGAGCGGGTGTTTTTCGAATGGGCTTCAAAGTCTGTTGGAATGCGTGATTGCAGTGATGCACGACGCACCACACTGCCAGCCGGAATTTGCTGATTAAGATCTTCTGCACTTGACAAAATAGTGAAGAAGTTGTTCTCGTTTGCTTCACGGATGACCATTTCCCGTACGGAATCATGCATCCTGCAATGTTTGGCGTAACCGTTCCAATTTTTTTCGGTAACTTGGACTAAGCACCTGCATCAACATTTTACATTATTATTGTTTCTCTTTTTTCATCTATTATCAGATGGTTCATTTTGCTGTTTACTTTTCTTATGTAAAGAGATGACATATTATATGTATTCAGAGGAGAGATCAAATGACCACAATTTTTGGTACCCATCGGTAACCACAAAATTAAATCTCAAATAAATATATTTTTAATGGTTAAATAGCAAAACCAATTGATGAAATGTTTTGTATATATCAAATTTTATGTGTAATAAAAAAATTATATCATTTTGATTTTATTTACATGTAAATTAAGCATTAACGAAAATCAACGGTTCAAACTTTATGATTTTTTCTTCTCTCTTGATGGCTATCGAAACAATATTAAATTTTCATCATTTTTTATATGTATGTTATTGAGATGATTTAGAATACATCTAACGGTTTAGATTTATTAATTTATGTATAAATATTAATGTGGTTATTAAGTGCACCAAATTTTGTGGTTATTGGATCCCTTCTCATGTATTTAAGGTACAATTTAAATCTCAAGTAATAGAGCCCATAATAATTTACTTGTACATATTTACCATGTTCTGAGAATATACTTGTGCCAAAATTTGCTTTATAAAAAGTATATTCACCGGTACATTTTGTAAAACAATCTATCTGAATAATATAACTAAGGAAAGGAATTAACATACCGTTGCACTAGCTCTTCAAGCAATTCCTCGGCTTTGTTCTCCATTGTCCCCGTACCAGCTCCATCTCTTGGTACGAGACCCTCAGCAATCCACATTCTAGTGACTTGCTTTGCTGATATCTCGTAATCCTCGGGAAACAAAGCAAAGTAGAGGAAACATGACTTAAGATGAGAAGGCAAGTCTTCTATACTAGTGTTTAGGATCCGCGAGCGCTGCTGTGCAGGTAACTCATCGTGCCAATCCAAAGTTTCGTTCACTTTGTTCCAAGTGACGGAATGCGGTTCTTTGGTTGAGAGAATACCACCTAAGAGGATCAATTCCAAGGGCAATCCACCACATCTTTCGGCTAGTTGTTTCGCGACTTCAACAAGATTAGCGGGGTAATTCTGATCCGAATAGGTATGGTTGTATGCTTGTCGGTCCAGAATTCGGCATGGCAGGTGTCGAAACCATCCAAACAAATGGTTTACTTGTTGAACTAGACCATTAATTGAATAACCGTCAGATCGGGAAATGTACTGACTTAGCTCTCGGTTGTGAAAGGCCTTTTTGAAAAGGAGAGCCAGGCTCTCATCGGCGTTAAGTGCACGGAGGTTATGTGGTTCACGATCTGCCATATTTGCAACATTCATATCTCTGCAAGTAATTAACACCCGGCTTGCGTTATTATCCTCAGGTAATACTCTTCTCAGAGGCTGCAACAAATCGGGTGCCTGCATATCGTCCAGGACAATGAAGTACCTCTTGTTAGATAAGGATGTCCGAACTTGCGCCTCAATAGTTTGATTTGTTGCTGATTCGTCGTGTTGCGCATTAGGTCTGATTGAGTGAAGAAGTTTTCGCGAGAGATTATTTTCGTTGAGATCGTGGGAGATCAGAAGCCATATGAGGCAATCAAAATTCTGCACCACTTCAACACTGTCAGTGCAAAGTAAAAGAATTAAAAGATGTTTCACTAATTAAGAAGGAAAGAAAAAAAATCAAAAGAGCATGATTGGTTTCTTCTTGTTAAATTAAATCATGGGAAAATTAGATTCGTGTCACTTGAAAATTGGGAATTTGGACAACTGCCACTGCAAAGTTGAGCTTTGAAAAATTGCCATCTGAAAACCAACTAAACTAGAAAATTGCCACTTACCATATAAAACACCTCAAATGGTACATTGTTCTTCTGGATGTTAAAATTATGCTTGTGCCAGAACAGGAGCTGTTATTCTTTAACAGTATTTTTCTTTTGCCATAACTCATTTGATTTGTCCCAAAAAAATTGGGAATTTATAGCTTTACTTCTTATTACCGTTTGTTTCCAGTCACATAATCTGATACTTTAAAAAACCACTTTTAATTTGTAAACCATACTGAATGACCTAAATGAAGGAAAGAAAACAACATCATTCCACCGTATTTTTTCTCCGGCAACAATTCGATGACGTTCCATACCTCATCTTCTATTCTAATTCAAGTAAACCATGAAGGCCTTGCTCCTGCCACTGTCGTCGGGTAACTTGATAGCTTTCAGTGTTTCCTTTTCGGTGTATGTTCTGTTGCAGAATTATTGATCGGATCCAGTTCATTCAGTGAACTTGACCTGTCAGATGTTGTCCCCACATGTCGTCCGTACCAAAGAGATATTAACCGGTGCAGCAAGTTCTCAGTACCAAACATTGACAGCTAGAGGAAGAGGTGGTAATGGATCACATCCCAGCGCTTTAGCCTTTCGTAAAGGGTATTTTGGTCGATACAGAAAGTAGTTATTTTGAGCTCTTTTATACAGAAGTGACAATTTTCTAATTCAGTTGGTATGAAGGTGGTAATTTTCTAGAATCACAATTTCACAACTCTCAACTTTGAAGTGTTCAAAATTTATTTTTTTTTCCCTAAAACCAATCAAATCACCTTCATTTTAAAACTTTTAAACCATCTTAATATTTTCTGCTGTGCTGTTGCGTAATTAGTAATTACCTTTATGCTAATAGACTAAGGAGTCGATAAATTTGAATATAGTATATAACCACAAAGTTGAGGTATTAATTATAGTGATCATTTTTTGATGAAATAAATCCACTTCATAATCTAAAAAACAAGTTAAATTAAAGGAGACCTGATGATCTAGTTTGAACTGTTCTCTCAGAAATGATGGGCTGAACTGATTCTAGATCTTTTCCTGTTGTTTCATTTATTACAGTTTCAACAATGCACAAATTATATAAGTGTTAATTTAAATAGAAGATGTGAATGGTATACCTTTTGAAAACTCTTTGCGCCAGAATGGTCTTTCCAAGGCCGCCGACACCCACAATCGAGAGAACTGTAAGCCCTGTGATTCTTCTGTTAAGCAGGTGCTTCATAATCTGGGACTTCTCACAATGAAGGCCAACAATCTCCGAATCATCAATCTCAAAATGATTTGTCGCCCTTAAATGTTGCCGATCATTTTCACTGACAGAACTGGTATTCGTTAGTCCAAGTTCGATTCTTGACTGTGAAATCGTGTGAAGGGTCTCTCTAATTTCTCTCAGTTCTCTGTGAAGCTCACTCAGTCTTACGGGATTCTTTACGATCATCTCGAGGTTGCTGCAACGGCAAGAAGAAGAGCTGCTTGTATGGTTTTCGTCAATATCTATCGGAAAAGTATCTATTGCATCTTCTATTTTGTGGGCGACATCTCTGACTTGGTTCACCCATTCTCTTACTGCTTGATTTCTTTTGCCTTTTGAATCGGCATCCCTTAGGAAGCCTTCGATTACGGTAAGCTCGGACTGGATCAGCTTGAACTGATTGCTTACGTTATATAGTCGCCTGCCGTTCTCAAGCATGAGATCGAGCTTGGCCAATGCATTGCTCACCGCTGACGATGCCATATGCGGTTATGTTCAGGAGAGCATATATCTTTGTTTTAGAAGAAGAAAGAAAGGAATTGGAACTTGAACTGTTTTGTTTGCCGCCCGAGATGATTCGTATATAGTGCAGCATGCACAAGTGGATGTTCATAGAAGCATTTTGACTAACGGTCGATGGAAAATAACCGTTATATAGAAAGGCTATTTTTGGCCCCGAAACTTTTGTGTTTGGTTCGATTTGAATCCCTGAACTATAATCTGTTGGTTCGATTGGCTCCTTCGTCGATCTCCTCCATATGATCAGACTCGATCGAGATCTTTCCGTTAACATTTCTGCCATTGATCAGGTCAACTCTGTACCTGTACCTGTATTGTCAAATAATTTAAGGAGTGAAGTCTGTACTTAAGAATTGTAATTAAAATAATTGGTTTGCTGATTTGAATTGACAAGTACTTACATGCCATCATGTTCTGCCAATTGGTATCTCTGGAATCATTGACAATTCTGTTGAATGATGTGATACCAACCATTATTAATGTTGGTCAAATGTTGTAGCATAATGCAACATGATATATTGTTGCTTATATATATCAACATGTTAGATTATTTATTTTAAAAGCACATCTCTAACTAGTATAATCAGCCATGTATAGAGAATAAGAAAGAAACAGCTAATATATAACAGACTTCTTTAATTTTCTTGGTTAAATCAGTTTGAATGGTGAATAAACCCCCTCTTTCTTTCATTCAGAATCATTTTTGCTCTATCCAAGTACTCTTTCAGAAGTTGAAACTTAATACCTGTTTTAAAATGGATTTCGCTACAAGTTCAATCGATTTCAATAGGAATGACACAAACAGAAATGATTGTGAATTGATAAAATTTCCGTGTTCAACATAAAATTAGAATAGAATTGAATCATTTTCTTTTTTAATGATTAAAAGATCTGAATACAATAAATGAGATTTCATTGATTAAACCATTTGTTACATATATGGGTTGCTGGAAAATTTATCTGGGCCGTTCATTTAAGATCTTTGTTGGGCCAATTGTTTCTCATGTACTTCCTTTTTGTTACATTTGTTATGTACCAAGATTTGTTACACCTTCTCCTTGTAGAATCTTTTTAAGAAAAGCCCAGAATCTTTCAGATCCAAGATTCTTCCGGCGGACTTGCATGAACCGGTGGCCGGGCCCAAGATTCTGGACTCTGTTCGGACTTGCATGGGCTCAATTCTATTTGGGTACATAGAACTGAAGCGCAATAGAGGGATCCATATAGCTCGAGTATCATGCGTATTGGCAGATTGTCGGGTTGGGTCGGGTCGGGTCGGGTCAATTTGACCGAATAGAAATGTCGGGTCGGGTATCGGGTTGACGTCTACCGACGATTTTTGGAGTTGGGTCGGGCAGGTTTTTCGGGTTTGGTCAGATTTTGCATATCTTTTCTAGGGTCAGCTCAAGTTTTGTTTTGGGTAGTTCGGGTTAGGTCGGGTCAGGTTTGGGTCAGCTTGACTTTCTCTGAAACATGGGTCGGGTCGAGTTGGGTTCGGCTGTTCGGGTCAATTTGACTTTCCCTGAAACTCGGGTCGGATCGGGCGGGTTTTTTGGGTCGGGTCAGATTTTGCCACCTCTAAGTATTAGACTATTAGTATCCAGTAACCATTTCATTATTTGTACAAGATTTGATAAATATAATCCGTTAGATATATTTTAAATCATTTTAATAATTTGTACATTTCTAATGATGAAAATTTAATGCCGTTTCAATGGCCATCAAGAGAGGAGAAAAATCATAAAAATTTGAACCGTTGATCTTGTCAATGTTTGATACATAGGTAAATAAAATACGAAATGATATAATTTGTTGTATAAATGTAAAACATGATATATACAATACATCCCATCGATTAATTTTGTTATTTAAAAACTTAAAATGTGGTTATTTGAGATTTGATTTCATAATCACTACTAACTAAAAATATGAATATTTGATCACTCCTTATCTTTGTAAGCACAATTCGTTACGCGCTTTTGGGATATGGTCATATTTTCAAGTTTGGGGCATTTTTTTTCTTTCATCTGGATGGAATTTTGGCATGCGATCTAGAAGCTTTGAATTTCACTCCATGCCGTTTCATGATAAAAAAGATAAATGCAACAGCGATACTATCATAATTATCTTATTAGATGGTAGGAGTTTGACACAGTCAATTCATCGATTAAAGAAGTCAATTTAATAAAACGAAATGGAAACAATCACTATGGATTCAATTGTAGAGTACGCGGTTTCCAAAATTAACAGGCAGTAAATATTGTAAATTTTTGGCATCAAATAAACTAATTAAGTATTAGTTATTGCTCCTTGTATTTTTTTTTTATTATAAGGAAATAGGGAGTCCGGCTTTTCTTTTTCTTTAAAAAAAATAAAAATAGATAAAGCGAAGAAAGGATCTAGAGAACTGTGAGATAGATGCAACATAAGAAAATAACTTAATGAAGCAATTCAAATAATCACCGCTTACATGGCTACTAGCCAACAAGTATTAATCCTCCTAAAAACTAGTTCTGAATTTGATGAACTAATATTTGAACGATATTTTTTCTCAAAAAAAAAAAATATATTTGGAACGATATTTACACATACACTTGTACATCATACACTACCAGACTACTCATTAATCACATATACACTTGTACTGTACATCATAGAATCAAGAACTTTTTCCAGCAGCTCTCTACATCTCTTGCTGGTATGTGATCAGCTGTGGTACAGCTTTTACTGGCAGGTCATCGGGATCTTGTTTTGCCGACGAAGGAGCGCCGACCAGGATCCGAATTTGCTGAACTCGACTTCCCTGAATCACCATCAGAACAGAATAATCCATCAGTATGTTTTTATAATTTGCAATTTCATATGATATTCATGCTTATTGTTAGAACATAGGATTAGTTAACATGTTTAATTATACCTCTTTTGAATCTCTGCTAGAGTTGTACAGGGTATCTCACGAACCAATCGGGATCTGCGAGTGTCTTTCAAAGGAACCGGTACGTGGAAATTCAAGAGCACACCGACCCGACCACTGCCAAAACTGTTTCTACTCACTCTGCACCTGCACATTTTATCCTCTTCTTTCACCGGGGTCGCTTCATCGCACTTCTGCTCTGTTTGGGCACCTTTTTCTGGACCATCATGATCGTTCTTCGGTGAGGAATCGACTAGATATGTGAACGAGAGTTCTCGATCAGACTCGGATTCCGCCTCAGGGAGATTGTTCAGCAGATCAAGCAGCTCCTCCGGGCTCTTGATCACGCGGGACTCATTTGGTACCAGAACGGTACTTGCGACGCCCTTTTTACTCCCCGAGGATTTCTTGCTGCTGCCTCGGTGTGTCAAGATGGATAGAAACCTTGATTTCGCCATGGTTAATTCGGGACAAAAAAAATTGAGCTTCTGAAACTAAAAGGTTTATCTTCAGGTTCTCAGTTATGGTATGTGGCTGTGTTAATTGTTCATGTGTTGTGAATAGTTTGTTAATGGCTTAATGCCTTATATATATAGAGGATTTGGTCTGGGGTTCTAGAAAAGGGATGCAAACAATGGACTTTAGTAGCATGACTATGTAAGATTTGGGCGTATTGGGATAACCTAATCTAGAAGCTTGATTAGTATGTATGTTATCCTAAGTTGTATAACAGAAGAAGGGATCCGAATCTGCTGCTTTTCTAAACCATGGATCCGAAACTGTCTTCAGATCGGATGGTTGGGATCGGTTGCTGCACTGATCTCAAAGTACTTTGGTTTTTATTATACAGATCTCAAAGTACTTCAGTGTTTCTTAACCGTCAGATCAAAAAAATTTTCTGTTTAGGAAAGCAGCAGATTCGGATCCGAGAAGGGAAAGATGTGAATTCCTGATTTCATGGGTATCTTTTGATTCTTTTCTGTTCAGTTTCTGGAAGACAGTCAATTGGCTGAGACTGAGAGAGCGACACCTCCATCTAACGAGTGCTCATCTTCTGTAGCGCTGCATTGTGTAGCGCAGAATGGGAACCGTTAGATCACCTCGAGATTCGAGTCAGCACAGATCTCAAGATGATCTAACGGTTCACATCCTGCGCTACACAATGCAGCGCTACAGAGGATATGAAATCCAGACACCTCCATCTAAGGAGCGCTCATCCTCTGGAGTGTTGCAGTGTGTAGTGCGGAATGTGAACCGTTAGATCACCTTGAGATTCGTGTCAGCATAGATTCAAGATGATCTAACGGTTCACATTCTGCACTACGCAATGTAGCGCTACCGAGGGTATATATGGAATCCCATCCAAGGGACCCAGAGCTAAGACTTCTTGGTTTTTCTTTAGAAAAAATGAAAAATAAAAAGAGAATTTTTTTTTTTTAGAGAAAAATAAAAAGAGAATTAATTAAAAGCAATATCCACTGAATGTCTTCTAGAAAGATTTTCTTGAGGTAATAATTTGGCAAAAGATAATGGCGTGTTGACAGATGCAATTAGCCAATGACTAAGAGAACCAATTAACGGTAATAACCGCCAAGGAGACATCAATGGATCAGTCAAAATTTTATGATGTTATTTGTATTTATTAATGTTTAAATCTTTTTTTTTTTTTTGAGAATAGTTTAAATCTTTAATTATATAAAAACAATAATGCTCAGATAGAATTAAAAATGTATTTAATGGTCCAGATTGAATAATCGGACTAGCTCTTATGATTCGTTCATTTTAATTAGGTCACACTGTCAGAGTCACAGATATATATTGCTGATATGGATGTTGGATTTTATTTATAAGAAAATGTTAATAGAGATACCAAAATCAATACTGATGGTATAACTATTCATATAATTAGATATATATTTAAAACTAGCCGTGTACTCGCGCCATGCGGCGGGCAGCTTTAATTAATCATATTATGTAATTATGAAAAAAAATGCGCCATGCGGTTGGCATTATTAGTATATTGAATATGTTATTTGCATACTATCATTTGAAATTAACAAAAAAAATTCAAATAAAAAGTAAAATACATTAGAAAATGATATAAAAATGAAATCATCCCTTTCATTTGATAACAACCGCGACGAATGACCTCAAATAAATATAAATAAAATCTCTAAAATAGAAAATATTGCCTTGACACTCTTATTTAGCCTCACCATAAGAAGCCTTGACACTCTTTCTCACAGGTTATAGCCACTTGATGATTGACCGGTTGCAGTTATTGAGAAGGAAAATAATCCAAAATTTGAATTTTTCCAAGATACACAATTAAAATGAATAATTTGATTACAAACCCACACTTTCAGAATCATAAAAAAAATATGGATTCACAATAATACAATTTTGATTTACATATCAATTACCAAAGTAGCACACTCCCATTCTCCCAAAATAAATCATCGCCAGCATACAAATACACAAAAGAAGTATTACCTCGAAGTATCCAGGAAAGAAGGATAATTGGCCGCCCTCTAACAAACAAAGTTCATTCAATTTGCCATTGATGACCAAATTCGACCCAACACAATTCCTGAAAATTCCACAAATAACCAAATTTAGTGGAGAGGGAGAAATTCAATAACTATATTATCAACTTTTCTTACCCTTCACTGACTTGCCACATCAGCCTCGGGCCTGCTCTTATCTCGTCGCCCCATCACTTGATGCTCCCGTTAGAAGAAAACTCATTTCGCCTATCGACAATAATCACAACAGTCATAGGAAAATTACAAAAAGGCAAAATTGATAGAAAGCACGACAATAAGCATAAAAGAAAAGTACCCAAGAGAGAGTGCAGCGAGGCCCTAGTCGGAGTTGAGGCAGAGCGAGGTCCCGGTCGAGGTTGAGGCGTCTGAAGAGGCACATCGAAGGGTCGCCAGAGGGGAGCGTCCGTCAGAGGGTTTGCCATTGTTGCGACCGCGGCAAAAAGTAGGCCATGGCTGCCTCAACCCTTCTCGCGTGGCGCCCCTGGAAGAGGGGAGGGGTTCATTGGCGTCGGATCGGGGCACCTTGCGCGGCCCCCGTTTCATTAGCCCCTTGAGCATCGTGTCCATCTGTGTTTGTGTTGTCCCCTCGGTGTGGTGGGGGGGGGGGGGGGGGGGGGGGGGGGAAGGGAGGTTAAGAGGGGAGGCGGGGCCATGGCGAGGGCGAGGGCGGATTTGATGGACTGGGCCCTTTGGAATGGTCGGCAAAAGAGGAGGGGAAGGGAGTGAGAAGGGGGCAAGCCTACTGCTGTAAACGCATAACCAAATTTGGTGGTGAGGAGTCGCAAAGAAATTTTAAACGGGATAAGCGACAGGACAAAAATAAGTTCGATGGCTCAAGCGATTCCAGCGAAAAAACTAGAGAGCATGATCCTGATAGCGTCCGCAAATCGCATACGTTTATTATCGGATCAGATCGTCGTCAGTCGTTCGATGTGTGAACGGTACTTTCGGAATATTGAAAAAACAAAAAAAAAATTTCTGAACAATGGAGATCTTCATTTCTTACGTACTTTTTAAAAAAGGAAGATAGAGAAAATCTGTTGATACCCCATCCTCCGTACCCCGATTTCGTACCCCATCTCTGCTTCCTTTTTAAGTAGTGATATTTTCACATCTTAGCTCCTTGATCAAATTTCAACCTATTAATAGAACTGTTGTATAAACATTCAATAATCACATCTATTTCTTATAAGACCAGAGATTATTTACCAAACAATTTTGAAAATTGTACTAGATATTTTCTTCCTGGTGTGAAATTTTAGATACAAGCACGTAGTACGAAAAAATAAAAATCTAAGATAGCAATTAGCAAAAAAAAATATTAAACTTAGTATATAAGTATCTGAAAAATGTTTTGCTTATTTAAAAGATACAAACATAAAAAATATATATATATATATATATAAACACATGAGATAAAGATATAAGTCCGAACAAAAAAAATATGAATACAGTACGTGGTCAGGGTACAAGACTAGAGATACAATTAGCATAACCCTTCAAAATAATAGTTTTACTATGCAATTTACTTTGTACAGTGCATTACGTTAATCAGTTTACTTGAATATCAATGTATTTAACATGAATACTAACCTATGTAGCACGGGTGCGGGTGCGAGTATCGTATCCGATACGATGCGGGTGCGGCGATACGGAAATTTTCAAAAAACGCGGATACGGCAGTTGGTATATATACAAAAAAATATTTATAAATAATAATAATAAATTGTTTGTTAATAAATATTTATATAAAAAAATTGATGACAGCAAAAAATAAGATTAAAATATCCATATAATCTATATATATATATGTTAAATTGTGAAATATCACAACCGAAGCTATGGTGTGGTGGTGAAGCATTCCTAGTAAAACGCTGCACGCACGGAACAACCCAAGTTCGAATCCTCTCTCCGTCAATTTAATAGTCCGCAGTGTTTTTTAGACGTATCGGCAGCGAATCAGATGTGTCGAAACGTATCGGCAGCGAATCCAGGAGTGTCGGAATGTGAATCTTGACCGAATCGGCTGGTCAAAGTAAGTCAAGATACTTGGATACGTTGACCGACGTATCGGGTGCGAATTGCACGCGAATCGCACGCGAATCCGTATCGGATATGTGTCCGATACGGGATACGTTGGTGTGTCGGCGTATCTGGGCTGCATAGATACTAACCAATATCGCTTCCTTTTGTACCAGTTATTTATAACGCTATACAGAATCTTCGTGCAAAGTCCAGTCTCAGTTTTTTAATTTTTTAAAGAATAAAGGTAGAGATCAATCTGTTCAATTTGTTGCTTTCACGTCCATTAAGACCCTTTTTTTTTTTTTTATCATCCGACGAGTGAGGCAGCTCTGCCGTGTGGATATAAAGATTTCTTTTATTTTTTTGGTATATATTTTGCAATATTTCTTTGATTCTTTCCGATCCAGAATATTCCTTTTTTACTTGATACGATAAAATTGGCTAATTCTACTGTGGATTGGATTAAATATGGACCATCTATTTTTCATAATTGGATGGTCTCGAACTCGTGATATATCTTTTAGATACAATTAAAGAGACATGCTTGATAAGAACCTTAGGATTCAAATTAAAAGGTTGTTTAGCTGATCATAGCAGAACCTCTCGAATTGGCTAATTCTGCTAAGAATTTGGTGTACGTACAAAAATTCCCAGCATTTAAATTTTAAAAAGAATAAATTATAATAGCAATAACAAAATAAATATAAATATTTGTAAATGAAAATATACTATCCTAAAAAACAAAAACGAATACTAAAATAAATTATACAAATAGAAAATTTTGTATCCGTAACATTTTTGTGTTAAGAAATTATTCAATGACATAAATCAAAATTTGAAGTAATGCAAGTTTTTTGAGTTAGACCCACGCTAATGAGCTTGGTGAGCTAAAGCTCACACTAGCTTCGCTTTCACTAAAATAAAATGTTTGAAATTCGGAACATAATTAATTTTTACATCATTTTATAATTTTTTCTATTTTGCAAAATCATTGTCAATTTTTTTTTTGTTTTAAAAATCATTGTCAATTTTTTTTTTGGTTTTAAAAATCATTGTCAATTTTTATTTTTTTTATAATCTTAGATTAAGCCTCGATCGGACGGTGCAAATTAGACCTCACGGGGGGCATCCCCATAATTCACAAAACTAAAAATATGAAATAATAAAATACATCAAATATGTACATCAAAGTGTGTATTATATTCTAGATGCTACAGAAAAATACTAAGAAATAAAATGAATGAAGTAATCTATGTAAACCTCTCTCTCATCTCTAAACCTCTAATAACACACTGGTCGGGGAGCTAACTAGCAAATCCCTCAGTAATGATGAACTATATATTATTCGACGGATATTTACATGGTTCTAATCTAAACTACTAATCATTAATTAATCGCTAATTACTTATATTAACATAGAACAAGGGAATTTTTGCTGGCAGCTTTCTGAACCGTTCAAAGCAGAGCCGACCAGCATCCGAGCTTGCTGAACTCCGTTTCCCTGTAAAATATTCAAATTACATAATTAATCACACTATATATTTATTCGTATCTACAATACTATTTATAAGAATTTTTCTTTAATACTCCCACCAATTTTTTTTTTTTCGATCTGATGATTATAAATGAATATTATCTATTATGAGATTCATCTGCAACCGATAAAATTATCTAGGTGTGAGCATGAAAGCAACGTGCTATTTATTTATAAGCGTCAGATTGAAAATAAATTTTTTTTGGTAGGAGTACTGGAGCAGAATTCTAATTATGTATATGTACACATTCATATCATTAGAGTTAATTTGTATTCTTAATTAATTACCTCTTTTGAATTTCTGCTAGGGTTGTACAAGGTATCTCGCGGCCCGATCGGGATCTGCGGGTGTCCGGTAAAGGAACCGGGACATGGAAGTTCAACAGCACGCCTATCCGGCGGCCACTCCCGGATCTGCTGCTGCTGCTGCTGGATCTCCTCTTTCTCTTCTCCTTCACCGCCGCCGCCGCCGCCTTGCACTGATCATCTGCTTTACTTCCTTCCTCCGAAGGATCATCCTTCTTGGAGGGCGAATTGTTGAGGAGAAACGAGAACGAGAGCTCCCGGTCGGACTCCGACTCCGGCTCGGGGAATTTGCTCAGCAGGATGAGCAGCTCCTCCTCGTGGCTCTTGCCGATGTCGGACTCATGACATTCGTCCAACTCAGGAGCGGCACCCCCAACGACGTCGCTGTTCTTAGCGTGATGATGATGGTGAGAGGGTTTCATCATGCTGCCGCTGCCTCCGCATGTCAAGAGGGATAGAATAAGCTTTGCTCTCGCCATGGCCGTACGTTCTGATGATCAAGAAAATTAAATTGGGTTCTGAACTTCTGAGACTGATCGGGTTGTCTTTAGTATGATGAGAGGGTGCCATTTCAGTGCTTATATATATATTGTAGGGATGTGGTACGGTTACCGATTGAAAGGGACGAATTTAATTTGATTATATGATGAGTTGATGACTCTTAGACTCAGTTGTGACCTGTGAGATGTGACTGGTTTGGAGGTGGTTTCCTAACACTTGTGAGAACTGATCTAGAAGCTTAGGATCGAATTAAATATCTCCCACACTAACGGAATACCGTTTTGGACACAAATACGGAGATCTCTCTAAAAAGAAATAATAAATAAATAATTAAGAAGCACGAAGATGCCTTCTGAGCATGCTTTTAAAAAACTTAGTCTTAACTTCGTTTAAACTGTTAAACCGTTTTTTGGACCCTCTTACGTTAAGTATGTGTAAGAAAACCGTTATTTGTGGAAAAACCGTTTTAACAAAGTTTAAACCGTTAAAATCCGTGTTTTAGAGGCGTTTAAACGCTGTTAAAATATATTTGCACATTATTGACAGTATAGAAGTTCACAATAATGTTTATCCTATACATATTAACAATTAAAAATTTTAAACTCTTTATTACTGTTGTATTAAAATTTTCCATTATAATTTTTTAATGTTATAATTTCCGTTTCATAAGATTTGTAACTTTTTATGTACTCAATTAGTTTTGTAATTGTTATTTATACTTAATTATTAAATTATTAAGTATGATTGTATGAGAGTGTATTGTGTAGCTTTTTTAAATATAAAAAATATATAGAAAATGAGGACACATTTTTTAATTTAACGGCCGTGTAATTCCGTTTTAACGTCAAACCGTTAAATGGTCGCCTCACCGTTAAGAACCGTTAAACGTTTTTTAAAAGCTCGCTTCTGAGACTAAAAAATTCACCTTTTTTGATATAGTTATATTATATTATTAAGCAACTTGAAGTCAATAAATACATAGTTATTATTAGTTATAGTGTCTATACAAGTTTTAGTTATTCGTGTCTATATAAGTTTTTTGTTAGTATATATTTAATCTCAAAATATACCCAAAATACCATTTATCTTACACATATCGGATCGGATATCAATCCAAGATATACGTAGTCCTTTATTATATTTTTCCTGCACTTACTGTACACATTAAAATCTTAATTTTTTTTTTACTGTCAACTACTCCATTAAAATTTCAGGAAAAGTGGAGGAAAAGGGATACAGAGTAATGACACGTTGAAGACTTCTAGCTGGTTGTTTCTTTGGAAACAACGTATATTATTATCCGGTGAATCTGCGGTGGAAAAGTTCAAAGCGTGTTGAAAAAATTCAGGCTTCAGTCGTCACTAAAACAATAAAAATATGACCAGCTGCCCCGCCAAGGACACCTCAATTAAGGGTCGGTATCTGCTGAGATCCAAAACCGATCTCAGGATCTGAGATTCTGATCTGACGGTTTTCAGGATCTGTATTTGCTGAGTCCAGATCTCAGGACCTTGAGATCGGTTTTTGATCTCAGCAAATACCGATGCCCTCAATTAATAATAAGTTCAGTGGTGGACCTTACTTTATGCCTTCAATACAACAAAAAATTTCTTCATTATTATACATTGATTATTCTTACTATATATAAAAGCATATTGGAAAAAATGATATGAAAAGACTATTTTCTTCAAATAAGAAACCTGAGTCGTTGATTATTTTCTTGAATAGCTCGGAACTGTTGATTTACGTTAATGCCCGTTGACGTTAATGTCTCAGCTCATTAAAATTTAAGGTCCATATCAATTTTCTCAATATAAGGCCCATTACATATTATCTTAAAAATTTATTATAAAAAATAATAAAAATTTATTATAAAAAATAATAATTTCAGTCCAAAGCAACGCACAGGCTCTAGTATGCACAGGCTCTATACTAGTACTTATTAAATATTGATGAAGTTGGAATTAATGGTTATAAAAAAAAAAATCCTATTTAATTCGATTCTCACGGCCGTGAAATATTTTAATTTGGTTTCTCAGTCATCACAGTTTTGCTTAGAGCCTTAGACGACGTGATACCTTCTATGTTTCAAGAGTAAGATTTACATAACATATTTTCGTAGGTACAAGATTTTGCATATAGATTATACTGTTGATGCTCTAAGTAGTGCATTTTTTTTTCTTTTATGGCTCTTTAGGTTGAATAATAAAAGTAATGTACAAAACCATTATAGATTACGCAATAATTAAGATTGTTAACAATTTAACAAAAGTTTATACGGTAACAATATCAATTCATTTGTACTCATATAACATTTTCCTTCGAAAAATGTGATTTCCAGATATTCTACCTTCTTCAAATAAAATCATTATCAATGTTGACTTTTTTGTTCTAGTAGATTTTACCTACTAAATAAATAAATAAAATGTGTATAGATTTTAAGTTCTTAACTGATTTTGTTGTGACATGCTCTAGAGACTTTAATTACCATTTCATTAATTCATTTAATTACCGATTATGACATTCTGTCTTGGATTTGGACATCTCTGATTTGGGGGTGCATTTCGCAGAATTTATTAGTTTGACGACGATCTGGAAGCATTCCAATCTACTGCTACTGCTTACGATAATATGGTTCGAGTTTTTTGACTTCTGAGTTGCCATTGGGGCCCTGTCCCTGTGATTCTTGTTAAGGAATGGCCCATTGTTGAAATTGTCTGATCTCGAGGTACCACGGACTATATACTAGGTATATATGTTGATCCGCATGTCTTCTAGAAGATGTAGACAGGTTGTTAATTGAGAAGGGATCAAATAACCATGTTTTTTGTGACGGATCGGTGATCATAAAATTAAACCTTAAATATGTACATTTTAAATTTACAAATAACAAAACTAATTGATAGAATATGTTGTATATATCGTATATTATGTGTATATAAAAAATTATATCATTTTGATTTTATTTACATGTGCATCAAGAATTAACATAAATCAACGGTTTAAGTTTTATGATTTTTTTCTCCTCTCTTGATGACTATCGTGTTAAAACTTTATCATTTTTTATGTATATGTTATTGAGATAATATAGAATACATCTAACTGTTTAGATTTTTCAATTTATGTATAAATACAAAAATGGTAATTTCATGTAGACTTGCTTCTTTTATCCAGATTATCCGGAAGAGAAACATCTTGCGTCCATAGAAATACTGTACATACATCTATAGGTACATAATGTAACAGATAATCAGATATACCCTGAAACGTAACAGATGTATACTAAAATGTAATATATGGACGCTAGATATTACTCTATCTGAACCGATTCGTATCCGATCTGGATCCAAACCGGAACCGATATTACTGTATGAATCTGATTTGGTTACCGATCTGAAACTGAATCTAACCCAATACCCAATTTAATAGTTAATACCTATACATACATGATAATATTAATATGAATAATAAATTAATGTAAAGTTGACTAATAATTTATATGATCGATAGTTATTTGTGATTTGTGAATATACATGTTTATACAATTCTTTAGAGACGGATAACAGAATCTTCTATTTAGGAGTTGGTAGTCTTATGCTGAACTACACTGAAAGAGATAAAGAGTTAAAGGCCTAATACAGATAACTAAGCTTAAAGCAAATGACTATCCTATCAGAATAAGTCCCAACCCTAGCCCTTAGCTCTAGGGTCCTATATATAGGCTGAAATCCCGACCGAAGTGCCTTTGTCTTCTTGCTGTTCCTCATCAGAAGTACACCGAAGTACCACAAATGTTGGGAGATCTTCTGTGGCAGCGGTTGTGTGTTCACGTATGGTGCTGAGGTCGGGACTTGGGTTGGTCCAATTTAGGGTCTGACTAGTCCTTGGGCTTGAATGGTAAATTGGGCCCCATCAGGAGTGTCCGAACATATGGCTGTTGTCAAGTTTCAAAAAAGGAAAAAAAAAGTGTGTTCGAACATATGGAACATATAATAGCAAAGGTAATTGAGTCGTTTGAAAATGGGTAATTACCGGTATGCCCATCAAAAGTTTTTAACATTCCAATTTCTCCATCTAAACCTGAAAATATCTGAATTCTCCATCAATACTTCATTTCATTGTTGTTATTCCCATCAAATCAAAATAGTTGGTACACTATTTTTCAGAAAGTCAAATATGATATGAGGATATATACCTTCTTTTTAATAAAGATAAGACTATGGCAATTCAAATTTAAATATCTATATATAATAGAATAATTCAAAAAAACACCTGATATTTGGTCTAACATTTCCCTATTTAACTTGAGATTCGGAAAAGAAAAAGCTACTAAACCATCCAAAACTTTTAAATCGACCCGTCCCAGTGACGAAGCTAAAATAATTGAAATCACATCCCCTAAGGTAACAATAATCATTTCAATTCATAAATAATTTAGTATTGTAATCTTATGAAATAATTATTTTGTGAATATTACTTACAAAGTAACAATACATCTTTCTTATGATGATTTTCATTGTTTTAATATCATCATTCAGAATACAAGCGTTTTTAATATAGTATACACACCAAATATCTATTCTTTAATTAACACAAGTACTTTAATTATTCAAAGTAAAAGATCATTTCATTTTTGGAGCATATTTGATTTTCTACCTGATGCTCGTTTGGGTTATGAATTAAAAAAATGGGCCCAGTCCAGTCCAGTCGCTTCATTTCCACTTTTGCATCCCTTCACAAGATTCTTGCGCGCACTGTTATTTGTCTCCCACTACCTCCTGTCTGTCCTCCAGTCTATTCAAAGTTTTAAGTTAAACCATCATTTTCTTCTGTTACTCCACTCGACACTCGTCCTGTCCCTCTTCCTTCCCCCTTCTATCCCAATCCCATCGCTCCACTCTCCCTCCCCTACCCGCCATTGATGCATCTATATATGTACTCATGGATCTCAACTTCGGCATCTAGTATTGCAATTAGTTGCATATATATGTATATATATCTATAAGCAGGTACGTAATTTATGCAAGTGACCAATCGAGCACCAATTGCAGTAATGGATGTTGGAATTGAATTTGAGTTCTATGAATCTGAAACGGGCGGGTTATCACTTATCCCAATCAACCTTTAGATGGAGCACAATTTTTTTTTATTGTACTCGCCTACTCGGTACGTAGTTGATGTCTTCATTGTTAATTACTGGATTGCTCTATTGATCAATGAAATCCAACCTAGGCCAATCAAGCCTTACCTTAATTTAACCAGAATACTATCGTTAAGATTGGATTGATTGTTGAATTGGTACTCGAATGATGCAACTTCTTTTTTTTTTTTTTTTTTTTTTTGCAATGTCTGGTGGCGCTTCCCTACTGCCAATGATTTGGGATCAGGGATCATACCAGTATCAGCAAAGGAATACATTGTCAAGGGGCGTTCCATTCTCTTTCTGGAAATAGTAAATAGTATTTCTCATATTCCTTTCTGGATGTTTAATATATATGCATTTGATTGGACATGGTATACTTCCGTCGCATAATTTAAAGTTTCATTGAAAGGAATATCTAAGCAACAAAGTGGAAAAAAGAAAAGAAAGACACCAGAAATGCGTTTAACTTGCATTATTTATTTTTCTTAATTTCAGACACTTCATGAAGATGTCTTTATTTACATACAGTAATTGCAGCAACTTAATTTTAACATGCTGCCTTTTTATAAAAAAAGAAGAGAAAAGAAGAAAAAGAAATGGATCGAAATTGATATTCTTTAAGATGACAGAGAAGAATAATAAATTAAACTATATATGTCTACTTAAATAACTATGCCATCTCCAATGGTGGAGTTTTTCAGTATGATCGTAATTCCTGACCGGATGTAGAATCCCTCCGACGATCTGTCTGCTTCTTGTACACCCTGAAAAAGTAAGTGAAAACCAAATCAATGCCACAAAATTTCAAAAACGATGTTACAACAGTGAAATAAGAACTTAAAAAATCAAAATATGAGTAGTAATGCATAATTACGTCTGTATTGGCGATTGTCACATTTTTCCCTATTTTTGCATTTTTATCAATAATGCAATTCCTGCAAGGGGAAAAAAAATGTTAAATCAATGGATGACATGAGTATTAGTAAACTATAACATAGATTTTAAACATGGAAATTTAGGAATCTTACCTGATTATGGTGTTCTCTCCAATGCCGATAGGGACCTTTCCTTCGGATAGCATTTCTGTTCTCTCATCACGGGTTTCATAATAATCCGCTCCCAGCATCACTACGTCCTGTATCGATTTCACCATTGAACGGAGTTATATGAAGCTCAACAGATTATCAAGATTGTACATTTAAAAGTTCAGTGTATTAAAGAGAATTCGAACTAACCTTCAAGCTGACATTGGCACTTACTCTGGACCGAACTCCGATTATGCTATGCTCTATTGAGCAATCATCCAGGAAACATCCGTGCGATATGATCGAGTCTGTAACCTGAAAACATTTTCATAAAATCTAGTGATCGAGGTGGCTATTTTAACAGCATGTCAAACCTTTTATCAGTTCTCGGAATGTCCTATATATTTGGGATGAAAATCAGCTTAGTAAAGAATGTACATTACCTTGGTGTTGTTGACCATTGATGGCGGCAAGTTCCTTCGGGACGTGTACATTGGTTTAGTATCATCATAAAAGCTGAAACTTGGTGGCTGAATATTCATTAGAAATGAAATATTATGAAAGTACAAATTGTAAATCTCAAATGTAAAATGCATATAGGTAGAGCGTTCTGACATGCTGTCAGACTGTCAGTTTTAGGTTTTTCTTAAATCTAATTAACCCGAGCCAGTAAAGTCTTAAGCTGCTACAAAATATCTCAAGCAAAATAAACATAAAAAGAGAATACTTACGTAGTTTGTAAGTGCCAAGTTTGCTTCGAAGAAGGATTTGATAGTTCCGATGTCTTCCCAGTAGTCGTTGAAAAGGTACGCCTACATACAAAAGAATGCTAGAAAATCGTAATTTCGGGACAATAAAATGCATTTCTCATATATATTATTTGAAAGATGGAAATGTACCTTGACAATGTATTCCCTTGCTGCTGCTGGTATGATCTCTGATCCGAAATCATTAGCAGTAGGGAATCGCCACCTGACCTCGCAAGTAAAAATTTACACCATTGAGTACCAATTTAACAATCAATCCAATTTAAATGACACCATTGTGGTTGAACTAAGGTGATCTTGATTGGCCTAGGTTAGATTTCACTAACCATTAGGGCAAGCCAGTAACACGATGTTCCAATTGTCGATAAAAGAAAAGGAGATGAAAGGAAAGAATGATGTACCTCAGCAAGTTCAACAAGATGTCCTTTTTGAAAACATAAACTCCCATAGAGGCGATGTAGGGCTTCTTTTGTGCCTCGTCCCTCGAAAGCCCCAGCACAGTAGTGTCCACCTCCTATAAAAACTCAAATATAAGCATCAAGGACGATATTAACGAAGTGATTGAAACAGAAAATAGAACTGTGAACTGAATGATTATGGAAAGTGTTAGCTGCTGAAGTGCTGATTAAAGAGATTGAATAATTTACCATGGATTTTAATTCGTCTCCCTTCGGCTTCTCGCTGAAGGAAATGACTCTTCCAGAGTTGTCGATCTTCATGAGACCAAAATCAGAGGCACGGCTGTTTTAAAATAATATATCAGATTTCAACAGCTTACTAAAAAATAAATAATTAGAAAATTATTTAACCACAATTACCTGTCGTCCATAGGCAGGCTTGATATTGTAATATCAGCACCACTTTGTCGATGATTCTGCATGCAGTAAACGAGAAACCAGCACAGATTCAAAGTCTGTTAAACTGTCAATGGCAACGGTAAATGTTGCTGTAAAATTAGCTTACCTGAACGAAGTCCATATAGTCCATACGATATAGATGGTCACCAGATAAGATCAGAACATCCTCAATTTCCTTTGCTCTGCCATCCTGCATATTGTCATGTGATCAGAGATGTATTTTGATAATATTGTAGTTTATTTTCACAAATCTTAATACTAATCCACAATTTACCACCCTCATTAAGTAAAATTGGATTAGCCAAGATTCTGTAAGATCATAGGGGCCTAACGGGGATAAATGAGGATTAATTAACCGCAAGAATTACTAGTGAAACCAGAAATCTTCAAGTACCAATTAAAAAAAAAAGAGAAAGAAAAAACCAACTGCGATATAATTAGTACCTCAAAAAGCCCAAGAAATTGCCGAACGGCATCAGCTGTTCCTTGAAACCACCTTTTTCCCTGCTCTCCCGGGGTTTGTGTGGCCGCTAAAACCTGCATCAGATCAGTACATTATTAAACAAACCATTCATTTATTCAAGCCATACTCAAACTAATTAAGTTAAATTAAAAAAAAGAAAGAAAGGAAAAGGAAGTGCGACGAAATGGATACATACATCCACAAAGCCACCAGCATAGGCCACGCTGTTGCTGAAGTTGTAGGTTCGGGAAAGGTGCCGATTCAAAGATTGCGAGTTGAATTGGGTGAGGACGTAAACTTTGGTAATACCGCTATTGATGCAATTGCTCATTGGTACGTCAATAAGACGGTACGCACCGCCTATCGGCACCTATACATTACATAAAGAAAGGAAACAACGATGAACCAAGTACGAAATACTCGCCATTACTGGTATAATTTCACACCGGTGTAGGAAATCTTACAGCAGGTTTAGCCCTTCTCTTGGTAAGAGGAAAGAGGCGAGTCCCAGCCCCGCCACCGAGTATAATCGCCAGGACCGTCCTTGGGTCTCTCCGATCCAAGTTGATTTCAAACTAGGTACAATTAATCAATTTGGAACTTTTGAACCTGAATTAACTTCTTACAAGTCAAGATCTAAATTGAGCAGGTGTACAGTATTACTATTTTACTATACCTTGACTTGTCCAGCAACTTCACCCGTGGCGACCGACATTCTAACCACTCTAGATTTTCTACTCAATGGCGTCGCCATGACGACTCCACCACACAAAAAATCCACTCGTTTACCCATAATCTCGCTTTCTTTTAGTACGACGCCTGGCAGCTGGTGCGCCGTCACCGGCGGCGCTACCCTGTTGTTCATCCACACAGCCATCAACTAATTATAAAATCTCCTCTCTCCAAATTAAGGAGCTTCTGTTGTGTTGTGGGTTGGAGATTGGAAAGCAGAGGACAGACAGACAGACAGAGAGGAACGAACGATCAAAGGCAAATTAATTAAGAGCTAATTGCTGGCTAGGCTAGGGAGTGAAGAACTCGTGAAACCAAGGTTGCCTTTTTGGTTGTCATGTAATGACAGGGCGCCACTTGGGCAGGGATTTGTGGACGTATTTCCTCCAACTAGATAAGAATTCCACGGAAATTTGTGAAAAAGGATGGAGGATATTCATTCGAGTGATTCGCTTTGCTACCTTGCTTACTTATTTGCTTGCTTGCTTGTTTGTTTGTTTGTATATCAATGTAATTAATTAAGCACACATAATGACATATGTTCATATTCGTCTGAGATATGACATGAGATTTCACAGTGAGAGTCTTGAGGACCAAGTACCAACGGTTGTCTGAGCTTTGACCTCTAGTGTACTACTCAACATCACATTGACAAATGACATTTTCACATCACACGTGAATGTGAAACCGATACTGATACATCATATTGAATTTGGGCTTTTCTTGGGCCATCACCCGCATCCGGGCCCGGATCCGTGGGCCTGAGTAAACAGTACTTATATAATATTGTTCATACTTATACATAGTATCTGGGCCTTCTTTTTTTCTTAGGAACCACGGGCTGCGTGGGCTTTACTACTAATACCAAACTTATTTGGGTTCCAAAAGGATTTCATATCCTCTGTAGCGCTGCACTGTGTAGCGCTACAGAGGATGAGCACTCGTTCCAAAAGTGGCGATTCAGCTCCACCGCTGGATTCCATATCCTCTGTAGCGCTGCACAGTGTAGGGCAGAACTTGGGCCGTTAGATCATCTCGAGATCTGTGCCAACACCAATCTCGAGATGATCTAACGGCCCTCTGGCGATTGGCTGAAAGCGCCAGTGCCAAGCGAGGGTTTTCCATTTTCAACTTTCTCCCGCTCCATTTTAGAAAGATTTCAAAGAAGAAAAAGAAAGCAAAGAAAGGAGGTACTTTATTGAGTCGTGAAGAGAACACGAGCGCGCGCCGAATCCGGTAATGGCGAACGATGGCAAGGACGATGTGGATCGGCTGTTTGCGTGCTTCAAGTGCGGCGTCTCTCCTCCCCGTACGCTCCTCCTTTTTTTTTTTTTTTATTATGTGCAACAGCAAGCTTTGATCTTTCTTGGATTTAAACCCAACTGGAAGTGAATTGATGGCTTTATCATTTATGCAATGTGTGGGAGTATGTGTTATTCCTAGCCATTGAGAACTTTAACACATTTCATGCCTTGTTTTATTTATTTATTGTAGAATCTGCAGTCAGGGAGAGGAAAAGGCAAAAGGAGGCAGCTAAAGGAGAGACACCATGTAAAGGAGAAGGTGACAATGAAGAAACACCGAGCACGTCACAGAAATGTGTAAATAAACCCTTCTCAAAGGGTGAACTAGTAAGCGTCTTTCTCAATTTAGTTTAGTTTATGACATCTTGTTGGGTAGTTTAGGCAAAATCATGAATGAGGTTAGTTGCGCTTAGTTGAGGTATCATGCTGTACCGAGGGTTAATTAACCCAGGGGCGGAGGGAAGGGGTGGACACGGGGGTGCTAAGCACCCCCCATGATTCTGCCAATTAATGGAAAAGACATCATTTTTTAGTGTAATTTGATCTGTAATTTCAGTTTGCCCTCCCCCCCCCCCCCGACTGATTGATGTGTTGTTTTATACTACTAAGCACCCCCCATGTGGCAACTCTGGCTCCGCCCCTGAATTAACCAAAGATTAGATATGGGCAAATCAACCTTGGAACCTCTTTTATCAAGTTGAAAGACTTTGCTGCACAATTTGTGATTGGTTTTGTTTCATCTTTTATCCAATTTAGTCGGGGAACACTAATTCTATCGCAATGAAATTAAGGAGTGGAAATGGGAAGAAGTTTTCTCCGGTTGTTTTCTATGGATCTCCGCAAGGTGTACCTGCCAAAAAACCAGCTCATATATTGAGACTTCTGCGTGAAATTCGCCTCGACTTGAAAAGGCAAAATGACTTGATACGAAGGTACCGATTCCCCAGTCTGTACCAGGACTGATTTCAGTGTCACCAATTCATACCTCTACTGATAGAACAGCTTGGTATGATATGTCCCCAGATTTTCAATGAGACTGAAACTAAGCCCATATAGATATCTAGTGTGACTGCCAAAAAGTCATAGTACCATAAATTGAGAGCCAATGAAACCCTTGAGGGAGAAAAAAAGCTAAATGCTATGCAGGTCAGATCTAAAAGGACACTGTTATTTGCAAACATGTTCAAGCACCATTTTGTTACAGTGTTAATAGAACCATAAATATTTTAAGGTAAGAAACACATCTTCATTATGTTTGCAGTAAAGAAGTATGGGCTACATTCCCAAGGCAAGAAGAGGCCATACGGTTTTGTAACGGACATGCCCAGTCATATGTTTTTAGTTACCAGGACCATATCACGGGTCAGAGGAGATTTCTTGTTTCTACACATGAAGAACTGTGGAGAAGGTTAAATCATTTTGAATTCGCTATATGTACTATATATGTATATTTATATATTAACAGGTTGATAGAGGCTACCAATGTTCTTATTTAAAAAAAAAAAGTGCACCTCACATTGTTCAACACACATACACATTAATTCCTGAATTCCTGCAACGCATCTGCACCTCTCTCTCCCTTTTCTTAACTATATCTTGCTTGATAATGCCCCTTACTATATTGGCATGTTTTGGTAGTTGGTAGTATGTCCTTATCTTTAAGATTTGGTATTTTAGGTACCAAAATATGGACTCGAAATTGCGCCATCATTATGAGGTCATCCAAGAGGTAGTTTTCTTATTCTTTATCTCATTTTTTCAGGGTCAAAGTTCTGTATATCTACTAATCTATCTTTTCTGGGCACTTGCAGGGTTTACCTTGTCACCTTTATTTTGATCTTGAATTCGAGAAAAAAATAAATACCAACAAGAAAGAAGATGACATGGTAGATATATTGTTATCTGTAGTTTTTGACCTTTTACTGGAAAAGTATTCTATACAAGGAAATGAAGATTGGGTCATAGAGCTTGACTCTTCCACTAGTGGTTAGTACTACATGTTAATGGCCCCCTTATTCTTAAATATTTGCAAACATAACCTGACATGTTGCTATATCATCATCATTTGGCTTATGCACGGATTACATTTGAGTTTGCATTGAACTTGTTTAGATAGCTCCAAAGTCCAAACCATTAGAGTGATGTTGACAGCATTGTTTTTATAATGCATCAAATGTTGACAGCATTGTTTTTATCTTGTAATCTAATAAGGATGCAGATATCAGTTCAGACAAAAATCTATGTTTTGTAGCTGTTGTCTATATCAACTTGATCTTGATTTTGATTACTTGTGCTATTTCTGAAACAATGAAATAATCATGGACCTTAGTTGCAAAATGTTGCCAACATAGGTGTCACTTGTAAAAGGTGAGAGTTCTTGGGTATAATTTCCTGAATGTATTTATTTTCTTTTACTCTTAGGAAAATTCTCGCGCCATCTGATAATCCGTATACCGCAGATTGCCTTCAAAGATAATTTACATGTTGGTTCATTTGTTTCGGAGGTAAACTTATATCTACATATGTCTTACTTCTGCAACTGTTAGTCCAGTATCAGATTTAACAATATCAAGTAAGACTTTTGTTGGGCCAATATATATCTATCTATAATTGTTGACTTTTGTATTTTCATACTTGTGTGATAGGTATGTTCACGCATATCTGGTATGCGTGAGATTGAGCCAAAACTACATCAACTTTTCATCAAGAAAGAGTCTAGTATTGGTGGTGATATAGACCATCTATTTGTAGACTCTGCTGTATATTCTAGAAACAGGTGCTTCCGTTTAGCATATTCTTCAAAGGCCGGGAAAAGTGCCTTTCTTGTGCCAACTGGGCGTTTTAGATGCAAAAATTTGGTACATTTTATGTTTTTTAAGCCGATTCGTAATATTTTGCAAAAAAAAAATGCATATTCTCTTGAAGGCAAAAAATTTATCATATATGCCAATATTAGTGATGATATGGTGTAGCACCAATTGTGGTTTTATTTTTTTTATTAGCACCAATTGTGGTTTTATTTTTTTTTTTACATTTTATTTACGAAGTGCTATTATTTCTTTTTCGGAATATAGAGTGCTTACTACGAAACTAGGGAGCATGGTAGTCCAGTAATAATTAGCTCAAGTCAAAACAATTCACTAAATTATCTTATTGGAGCAAATAACTTCTCCATTAAGTTTGAATGATAACAGCCCTAGGTCATTCTTTGTACTGATTTTCCGATATCAATTCCTTTTTTGTAACAATATTTCTTTGTGTTTCAGAGTGAAAAAGAAGTGTTTATGGACTCGCTTATATGTAAAATCGATGATGATTGTGAAAAGCTTCTGATTTGCAAATTGGATTTAGATTTTACGAAAACCTTGCGCTTTGATTCGGAGGTTGGCACTGTTATGATTTTATAATCTTATATGCAACTTAAATCATCATGTTTACCCTTTATGTACCGAAAGTACCGTATGCATGCCCCTAAACTCATTTCGTCATGGCATTCCTATAATTAAGAAATGAAATAAGGGTGCTTGTATTTATTCCAAAGGTTTATGAGAATAATTGCTCGGAGATGATTTTAACTGCACTTTACTGGAGCATATGGCGTTCATTGCTTCAGGAGTATACATGATGATTTTATCCTCGCAGTAATGCAGGAAATCATTTCAGTTAATGTGCTTGTAAAAAATATTTATTTCTGAACTAATGTTCGTTCATACTCCAAACAGGTTCAAGAAAGAAGTTTGAATAATATTCTTGATGCATTCAGGACTCATTTCAATGGCTCCTATGTATATGGGAAATCTCCCTTTCCAGCTGTTGACTCGTTTATTGAATCCATTGCTTCAATTGGAAATGTGTCAGGTTAATGCAATCTTTATTGTTCAAACATATTATCCTTGTAACTGATACAACTTTCCTTACAATATAAAGTCCCTGTACAGATATTTGGGTCATTTTGATATCTTCTATTATTGTTCCTTTGTTCAAATGCAGGAAAAATCAGGTGTTGGTACTGGTTTTCAGAGTATGGTCTGATGGTTTACAGTATGTTAAAGAGTAGATATTGTGAGCGAATTGGAAGAGAACATAAAAGCAACCATGGTATCATCCCCACTTTCCATGTGCATTCACGCATAATTATGCCACAACTTTATATTGTGTCATTGTCCTGTTAAACTTGTGAACTAACCATTGACAAATTTCAATTTTCAGTTATGTTCATTGTTGATTTTCAAATAGGTGGCTACTACCAAAAATGCTATGATCCAGATTGTAGAGGTTTTTGCCTATCCTATTCCTATTTTATCTTTCATTTGAATCTACTTTTCCTACATATTCTTTCCTTGGCGACCAATGGTCTAAGAATCGCAATTGGTTGCCCTTTTGGCCCAAATTTGCAAGGACATGCCAAAAATGTATATCGGGTTACAAATGGCACACATTCAATTCCCCCTTACCATTGAATTTTCAACAAATAAACTAAAAAACTTCTGAAATAGGTTACAAGTCGCCACTTCGTCCCTTGCCTTGGGACATAATCCCGGACCTGACACCTGGACTGAATTTAAACAAAAATGAAAATTTTACACAAGAGGACGGAGAAAAGAGCACAGAAGGTCATGAGAAGTCTGATGGTGGCAGCTATAGCAACGATAGTAGTTGGTGGAAGGAAGCCATCAGCTTTGCAGACCGAATTGAGAACATGAAAGACACCTCAGCTCTATGTAATATCGTAAGTAAACCTTTTTTTAACAGTTTTATTTGTAAATGCTAGTTGTGTACCTTTTGTTCTGTTCAATTCCATGATAGTATGTCTACAATTTATGTTTTCCTCTTTTTCCTTGCTTTTGCTGCCTCTTAAAGAGCAAAGTTTGATTAGTTTGTGTTGATGTTGGAATCGCCTATCGAGTGTTTATGATTCCAATCTTTTATAAAGTCTAATGTTTTATAAACTTGACAGGGGGGTGACACTGATGATCTTGAATGGTGGATGGATGTGGAAAAACTAATGACCCAGATTGAAGAACAAAAATCAGGTAGCCAAGCCAGTGAAACTCAGCTGTGTAATATATCAGCAGAAAATATATGAGATGATGGCATCGAAATAGTGTGTACTATTTCAAAGCTGATTCCTTGTAAACCAAATTCTCATATGCTCCAACCTCTATCTATTTATAAATAATATATCAGTTACCACAGGTGCACATGCCCATTTACTAAAGACATCCATATCGTGCAAGCACTATACGAATTGTTCAAATTAAAAAAGAGTAATAGCTAGTGTCCATTGAAAAGTTGTCCATAGCGTCCATTGGTTACATTTCAAGATGTATCTGTTATATTTTGGAGTGCATCTGTTACAATTTTTTGTATATTTATGGACGTATGGACAGTTTTCCAGTGGACACAAGATGTTTCTCAATTAAAAATAGTCAGCGTATTGAATATTGTCTTTATATTTCGCACATGGTCCACTCATGAATAGAAAAATATACTCCAAAGGTGGAATGTGACATAAATTATACTTCGGCATTTTTGTGAATAGAGCTTAAAAAGAGTAAAATATTGTCGTATGAGCTATTTTAATGGAAACATTGGAAAACTAAGATTGTATAACCATAAAAATATTTTGTAGGAAATTTCAGTTCAATTACACTATCACTGTATGACATCTAATTTGACACAATAACATCCCAAATTCACTATTTCTTCCCCAAACAGCACATCAGTTGAGCACACTTTTTTGATGAAAACCCCATAGAAGTTCTAGAACTTGTGATCTTGTGGGTTTATGGGAAATTTTGATGCAGTAATTGAAGGGGAAAAAAAATACCTGAAACTCTTATGTATAAACTCCCTTTCAAAAGATTAAACCAAATTATTGACTATATACATAAAAGTGCAGCATCAATATTTAAACAGCAACAACATACAACCAAGTGAATAAGTTTTTTGATGGAAAAAAAAAATTAGAAGTAATAACAGAAGTGAATACATGCTTCAGTTTCTATGCAAAAGAGCTGAAAAAAACCCGCCTCTTGATTTCTTCTGGTATCCCCTTGGACATACCTGTGTGTAACATTAACTTGAATTTTTGAGAAATTATCAAGAGAGCTCTACAAAATCGATTTTTCCTAATCGTGTGCACCTAAGATGCTACCTAGCAACCTGAATCCTATTTTCGTTGAACTTTTGAACAAACTTTAATAAAAGCTTCAACTATAGACAAATTAAACCAATTATTCCACAAAAATTTTGGCTAATTATCAATTAAATAAATAAATAGAGGAAACCAATTTTGTGATCAAAACCATATGATAGCAAACATCACAGTATGTCTGATACAAATAACAATAATTGCATATTGAAAAAAAAAAAAAAAAACATCAATTAAATACTAATACAACTCAACATTCTGCTTTTTTAGATTGCATTTACGATGAGTGATTTATTTAGATTAAGTCTACTTTGACACACAATTAATCTTATCAAATATCGTAGAAAGAAACAAACCTCCTTGGCAATGAGATGGAGAATATCTAAAATCTCAGAGAAGTCGGGTCTCAGAGATGGATCATTCTGCCAGCAGTTTTTAAGCAATTCGACAAGCTTTGGGTGGGTACCCTCTGGAATTGTGGGTCTCAAACCCTAACAGATTTAAATTGTTAATCAAACATATACTTCTATATCCTTAATGTTGGCAGTTAAACCCATAGATACATACAGGTGAAAAGTAACGTATATTTGTACCTGCTGAACAACAGCGACAGCTGCTTGAAGTGGTGCTAGCTCTTCAAATGGTACCTAAAATCACGGGAATTCTCATACTACGAAGCCAAGTTTCAAAAGAATATGCAAGAAGCGTTCAAGATTGCCTCTCTAAAATTGAGAGATATTCCAGTGTTTTTACCTTTCCTGACAATAACTCAGCAAGTAAAATTCCAAAGCTGAAAACATCGGCCTTGTGATCGTATGGCTTGTGCTCTATTACCTGCATGCATACTAAATTTGTAAATCGATTTCTTATATGTAGATTATGTGAGTGTTTGTCAAGGTTGAGGGGTAGAGATTACTTCAGGAGCCATCCAACGGTAGGTTCCCGTTTCAGCAGTCATAACACCAGACTGGTCTTTGACACGTGCAACTCCAAAATCTGCCACCTTCACGGCCTGAATATATAAGGAAAATACTTGCATTATGCAAAAAAAAAAAAAAAAAAAAAAAAACAACACTGAAAAGTTACGCCATGTGAATAAGGTATCAAAAGAATCTAATTGGGTTGACATAATTTATGTCGTCAAATAAATAGACCACATAATATGTACATATATCTATTGACTATTATCATAGCTGAAGTTTTGTGTTATAGTTTACCTCCTTTTCATCCAAGAGAAGATTTGCAGATTTTAGATCTCTATGTATAATGTTGCATTGATGCAAGTAGTCCATTCCCTTGGATACATCAATTGCGATACGCACAACTGCTGGCAGGCTTAAAACACCTTTATAGTTGTGAATAAGGTCAAACACACTCCCTCCTGTCATAAACTCTGTTCATAACAATATGAATGTCTCAATTAAAAAAACAAGTTTTCAAGCTTGAGAAGCTCTGCATGAGATTTAGATAAAATATCATTCTACTTGTGAGCAAATTTGAATTCAAGGAACTGGCATCAGCATTTTTTTAACTATCTTTCGTCAACAAAATGCTTTTATTTTTACTTTTGTGTTGGAAAGGAAATTCAAATGTGAGTATAGCTGTACTAAACCCCTATTAAATTTATGATTTCAGTACAATCATTAAATTAAATCCATTACTCAATTCTTCATTCTTGGCTCTCACTTAGATAAAAAATTTAATCCCACTGAACCCACAAATAAAGTAAGATCCAAAAAGAAGGAAATATGAGTGCAAATCTGGGCACCTGTAACTATACATAAAATGGGAGATTTTGTGCAAGCACCAATAAACTGCACCACATTTTTATGCCTGACCTTTCTGCACAATTCAAAGACTTGTTATCATTTTGATGCTGTTACCCTTGTCATTCTTTTCTGATTTTTGGTCCCTGTAACTACAGCCTTACATGTATGAAATGGATCAGGTAGAAAAAAAAATGCTACATTTTTTTTCTGAAAAAGAAGGATCTATTTTTATCTTTTCTAAATTCTGACAGTACTACTAGCGGAGAGGGCCGTGAGACATTTATGAAACTTTGCAGGTTCTCGGGTGCTTCATGATTGTGTTACATTCCATATAACTATATAAGAAATCTTTTGAAGGTAAAATGTAATGTGAATGTTTATTGAATAGAAGGCAAACCTCATAATATATATCTCTTGTGCAAACTCCTGCAACGTGTCAGGACTAACAATCTCAGGCTTCAATACCTTTATTGCAACATCTTGACTACAATATGTTCCACGAAACCTAGCAAAAGGAAGGATGATACAGAATTATAACTTCCATAAACGAAACGATATTCAATGCAAATTAAGGAATTTTTCAAAATTAACTTACAGATCACCATAAGACCCTGTGGCAATCTTGCTATCAAATGTTAGGAGCTTTGGATCGATTTCCCAATCATCCGTTCCATCTGCAGGTATAGCAATGGAGCTGCTTGGCACCTTTTCTATTCTAAATGTTTCGATTTTGGGCACTATTTGTTGAACCACAGTCTGTTCTTCACTCTGCTGTCAAATGAAAATTAAATAATATTTACATGCATTTCCTAACAAAATAATATCACATGCATGTAACAAGAAAGTATCATATAACAATATAACATCAATAATTGACCAACATTTCATTGGGAAATATATTTCAACTTCCTTTCCAAATTTGTACTGCACCCATTGTTGGTTCTGAATTCAATATCAGTGACCAGATTTTCTCTCCTTTTACTGGTATCGTACAAAGAAAAAAAAAATGACAGAAGAGAAGATTTGTGATTCTAAAACTGCTATCTAATAATGTAACCCAAAAAAATGCTCATGCATGTACTGTACCTTAGACTTGTCTATTTGCTCCTGCAATTGCACTCTGAGGAGATCATCTTCCTAATTTTGTTAACAGGATCAGGAATATTAACTGCTCCATGTACGACAATGCATGAATATAACAACAAATATATCATAGCTATTCTATTAAATAAACACAAACTTCCCCGCTTGACCCCTCGTAATCTCAATCTATCATGTTACTCATTTATACTCATTGCGAACATAAAGAGCATGTATATTAACGAACCAACTGAACCATCACACATATCCTTTGCTAGCACAGTGCATCCAATAAAGTTCTAACAGTAGTAAATATGGTAGTGGGGAATTTAGCTACAACAAATCTTTAGAGAAAATCCATCAATATATGTAAGAAACGAAAACATAAAAGTAGAAAAATTAAAATAAAAAATGTATTTGTCTAATGAGATCAATTGCACTAGTCCTTTTATCTGATATCTTCATGTGTCAATAATATTTACATATATTATCATTTATTAAAAAAACATACATAATTATAAGCTGTTTTTGCGGGTTTTGTATATAAATTTATGCATTAAATGAATTCTTCACAGCAATGTAATTTCCACCTCATAACCATACAAAAGATTGGACTGTATATGGGAGTTATAGGTTTTTGCTCCTGTCTAGCTTATTGTATATTTTTCCAAAAAGAAATGCTGCTTCTAACTGCTTGCTACTTACCTGATGAGGCCAACCTTCAACGACAAAAATAACCAGCGAATACCCATCTATGGTTGAATATGCGTGTGCTTCTTGTATATTGAGGTCTAGTCGGGCAAGCAATGTCGTTAACTTGCGAAAACATGAAAAACAACACTTAAATTGTGTTTAATTGCTGAAAAATAGGTCCAAGATAACCGTAAATTATCATGATAATTATAAAATGTAGGGACCTGGGAACAATATCAGACTCTTTCACTGTTATTCATAAAGTACTATAATTTTCCATTTTTTTTTAATTTCATCCTTAATCAAATATCAACTTTATCATTCAGGATTAAGTTTTAACATCATCACTTATGGAATGAGAAATGAAACAACATTATTGTTCATGGAAACAACTGGATTTCGAAGTAGTATAAAAATGCTAATAAAGGAAATCAAATTGGACAAAAAGTCTAGCAATTCAGAGATAAAAAAAAACCTTTGGAAATGGATAAAAATTCAAAGAGAAAGATAATTCGACTATATTGACTTCATAAATAGTCACAGAAGGATCTATGAAAATTCTACCTGAGTGAGTAGCTTTGGCTTGTCTTCTGATGAAAAAATGATCTCATGCATAGGCCTGCCAAAATTTTTCAAAATAAATCAAACCAAATCAAAACCATGCAGAAGGAACATCAAAATCATGGGAACTACCTATGGATATTTATTTCTTTGTTTGAAGAGCCTTGCTCTGATGTACATTGATTATTTATTACCTGAAAAAGAATATACAGTCACAAGCCATATAAATGAAATTTAAATCATTCCATGAATGCATATGAATTATACTGCATTAATTAATTTGGACTACTGATAATATGGGGCCAGGTAAACCTTAAAATCCATTTGATAATTTCAAATGACAAACATAGCGACAGTTGATCTTGATGTACTTAACAATGTTGGAAATAATGGCAAGCTCAAAATCTCGGAGGGTAACTCAAGCTCGGGTGTAACCCGAAGTGCTAGTTTGGGTACAACCTGAGGAGAAAGCTCGAGGTCGGGTATAACCCGAGGAGGTAACTCGGGTGTGACCCGAGGAGGGAGCTCGGGTGAAACCTGAAGTGGAAACTCGAACTATGTGGGTAACTCGAGCTCCACCCCGAACCCGAAGGAATTCAGCAGCAGTGAGAAGACTTCCGAGTCTCGGTGTCATGCCGAACCCGAGAAGGATGGTCGAGCAATAGCTCGGCGATGTTCCAAGTCAGAGACTTGAGGAACCTCGGGATGTGGAATCTCGGGATAGAAGCTCGAACTACTAGTCTGACAGCAAGCAGCACTTGTCATAGACATCTCAGCAGGAGCACATGACACTTGGCAGCATTGTATCTAGAAGTAGATAGTTGTAGACTTTTGTAGTAGGAGTAGTTCGAATGTAGTAGTATATATAACAGTAGAGTATTGTAGAGAGAAGAGAGAAAAATTTTGTAACTTTCAGAGTTTAATACAAAACAGCTTTCAGCTATTTCTCTTCCTTCTCCCGGATCAAAGATCCAGTTTTTATTCTGTTTTATTCTCCCATATTCCAGTTCATCACAGAGTGTCAGTTCGGGTGAGAGAGTGAACCCCCGAGCGCAAGGTCCTCGGGTAAGTCGTATAGTGCGAGATACGCTCGGTTAGCAAAGCGCTGAGGTATACTCGAGGTTGGCTCGAGCTAGTCCAAAGGAGGCCGAGTTTCAACAAACAACTCATTCATCTGAATTACAAACGTACTACTTGAGTTTATTTTATATAGGATCATAAAGGTCTTAAAATGTTGAGAAATGAACCAATCAAAATAGCTTCTGAATCATCATTTTATAACCGTTAGATACAAACATAATGAACATTCAACTATATATGGCACAAACCTGATCATTTAGATGCAGGTAAGGTTGAAGTCCAGAAAATCTCATTTTATTTGTTTTTCCTCTAATATTGGGGTGCTAAACATTTGAACTTGTTTTGTTTTGAAAACATATTTCTTGAGATAAAGATGAGGGTCAAGCCACTCAAATTTAATTGTCTATAAAAGATCTCTCATCCGAGTTTCGAACCCGCAACTTCAGAGATAAAAGGTATTGTCTTTACAACTAGACCAAAGGTTGTTTCTCGTTTGGAAACGTATATACTGCACTGGATTGTCGAACAGGATTGTCAAACACCCTAATTAAAATTACCTTAAAGTTAAAGCCTTAAATGGGACATTTGAGTTCTCACGAATGTTATTAGCATAATTAAAACAAGAGCTTCAATCAAAAACATTAACAGCTAGATATCTGAATTTAGGAGATTGAACCTCTAAGTTTCTTAATTGGTATGTCATTTTCTTCAGAACTTAGCAATACCTGAGCAGCACGGATCTCGAATGCAGGTCTGTGAGAAGGGCTGCACACTTGTTGAAGCAACTTCATGTGGATCAAAATATCTTCAGCTCTATTTGAAAGTACATCGGAGTGCACATCAAAAGCATACCTATACAAAGAACATATATGACATCTGAAAGTAAGTCCATTGATGCTTTCCAAGTTCTAATTAGTCACAAACTCACACTAGAATAATGTGCATCGCATCTATAGGAAAGTTGACAGTTCTAACTTAGTGGTAAGAACTAAGAAATCAAACACCTGTTCCTCTTAGATAAAAAAAAACAAAGAAAGAAAGAAAGAAAAAGAAAAAACCTGTTCATAAAAGTGTACAAAATTTAATTTGATCGTTTGATATGTATCATATGTATCATACCTTCATATAAAATACAAAATATATGTACAAGTCATGACATACAAATATTAAGAACAAACAATTAAGTAGAAATACAACCAACTACAATTAAGTAAGATTTTTACAAACTAACTAACTAAACTAAGTACCTCAATTTTTTTAAATAAGCCCCGAAAAATACAAATTCACGACTTTAAGCCCCGTAACACACAATTTTCACATTTGAGCCGGACGGTACCGTCCAACCAGGACGGGACGGTACCTCCACGTCCAGACTAGCAAAATGGGACGGTGCTGAAAGGAGACGTCCAACTTTTCAACGTGGACGGTGCCCTTCAGCAACGTCCAGGTGTCTGACGTGTCGTAACTGGGACGCTGCTGAAGGGCACCGTCAGTTCACAGATCTGGACGGCTCTGTACCTTCCCGTCCAACCTGGACGGTATGGTAAGTGCCGTCCAACTTGGACGGGAATATACAGCATCGTCCACCTTCATTTCCTTCGTCCCTTTCTTTCTTTTGTCCTGCTGCAGTGACGAGGAGCAGCAGGGAATAAAGAAAGAGAGAAAGAGGAAAGAAGGGGACGAGTGTAAAGGGAGGGGGGCGCTATGGTACTGAACTGTTCACCTTGGACGCCACAGTACCGAGCCGTCCCATTGGACGGGAGATTACCGAACCGTCCCACTTGGACGGGACAGTTCCCTAGCGTCCAGATCTGTGAACGGACGATGCCCTTCAGCAGCGTCCCAATTACGACACTTCAGACACCTGGACGTTGCTGAAGGGCACCGTCCACCTTGAAAAGTTGGACGTCTCCTTTCAGCACCGTCCCATTTTGCTAGTCTGGACGTGGAGGTACCGTCCCGTCCCGATTGGACGGTACCGTCCGGCTCAAATGTAAAAATTGTGTGTTACAGGGCTTAAAGTCGTGAATTTGTATTTTTTGGGGCTTATTTAAAAAAATTGAGGAACTAAGTATGCACAAAACCTGTATCCATGCAAATGCAATCCTACAGTCAAAAAAAAAAAAAGAGTAAGGCGCTTTCGGAAATGAACAGAGATGGGTAAACATATTACGCGAAGCTAGCAAATTAATTAATAAGCTCCAAAGAAAATCTGCTACAAGTCTCAAAGTTGTAATTTCTTGCTATGAAAAATTAAGGAGTGGGCTCAATTAAACTCTCAGAATCATTCATTTTGGTGTGGGTCACAGAGAGGGAAAAGGTGTGGGGCATATTCCATGCATTTAAATTTGCAATATGAACTCTTTGTTCTTCTTTTCGGCCCCATTTTTTTTTTCCTTGTACTAATTGTCCAATTGCCAAATCACTAAATAAGCTGCACCATGTCCGAGCAAAGTTAAGCTGGTAGAACCAACAAAGGTTTCAGGATTTTTTTTTTTTAATTTTTTTTTTTAAAAAAAAGTTGATAGCAGCTGCCAACAAAGATTTTTCAGGATCTTCCTCATTTGAGTACTGTGTGTACCTTGCTTAAAATGTATAAGGTGGCCAGAGGGTTTTGTCTTCCGGTCTGAAGTTAATTAATCTTTCTTTCTAAGCATTTTTTTTTCTTTCTTTCTTGAGATAAAAAATGAGAGTCAAGCTACTCAGTCTATGCTCAACTTTAACAGTCTATGCCATCCAAGGACTCGTCCTTAAAGTATTTGTTGTAATCATCATTTGTTCCCCATTTGAGAATTTGTGATGAATCACTCAAACTACCAAAGCATGAAAGAATTATTTAAGATAACTCAATCCAATGAAATGATCGTCTTTCATATCTTACTAACTTATAGATCAGCAACAAATTAAATCACAGGGAATCGCGAGGCAAGATGAGAATTACATTAAAAAAAACAATTAAAAATAGACAAGAACCAGCTTCATGAAAAAAAAAAAAAAAAGAAGTGTTTAATTAAATTATTTTCTATTGTACATATATAAACTCTCTTATGATAACGAAAACGAACAGTACAATTAAACCATTAGCAAGAGGGAAAGAGGGAAAGAAGGGGACCTGGAAGGGAGGCGATCGAAGTGGGTCCAGAGCTGCTCGGGGAAAGACGACGAGGAGGAGATGGAGATGCCATCACTACAGGGCACAGCGGTGAGGCGGTTCAGCACTTCGTTGTACACCTCCCTCTTGCTCCGCCGTGCTCGTACCATCTCCCTTCCTTCCCAAATCCCAACTCTCTGTCAGAAATGTAATGATATGAATTGAAATGATGCTCTTTTTTGGAAGCTGAGAAATGGAGAGGGTTCAGCTTTAGACGACTACGACGACGAGGGAGTTGGTCGATGTATTATTCATCAAGTCGGCATTTATTTATAGGAGAGTTTTGCTTCCCGTGAGAGTTGAAACGATCTAAGAAAGAGGACAGCGATCCAGTCTGGTGTGTAGTGCTATCCCTACCGCTGGTCTGTTACTGTTTTTTACGGAATTTAAATAGTGCCGCACACACAAGATGTTCTTTGCTGTCATGCTGTGTAAAAGAATTCGGTTCAGATATACAGATACCAAAGCTGATACCGGAATAGATAGCAAGTTATAATGTAAAATATATCCAAATTGAAACATTAACAAGTTATCTTGAAACAATTAATATGATAGCTAGCTTAAAATGTTTTAGTGTTAAGTTGAATAACAAATCGTAAAATTAAATCATGTAATTGAATCATTATTAAATCACATAAATATTACTTTAAAGTTGTCAAGAGAATATATGAGAGCAAGATGGAGTGAAAAGCAACAGAAGATAAATTAATATCATTTGTGTTTTATTTTAATCTTATTAAGTTTCATATTAACTTTATATGTGTTTCATTTTTATCACAACATGTGAAACATTAATGTTAGATTAATTTTATATGGTGATATCTATTTTGATATCAATTGTGGTATCTCCGGAACATTTTCCAAAAAGAAAAGGAATTATTTGTTGAGGAAGAAATTAAATCTTGTTCAGTATTTTTGTTATATTTGAAAATTTAATTCTGAATGTGGACATATGTCCAAGTCCAATGCATGTTTCACAGATGACAGAAATTTTCTCAATAATAGATTCAATAAATTAAATTGAACGGAGGGGCTTCACCCTTAATTACTTTTTCTAAAAAAAAATAAATAAAGTACGAATGACAGAAATTTTGAACTAAAATGAAATAAGAAGGCTCAATCGATGCATGTTTCACAAATGTCACTATCTAATAATATTTACTAATTGTATTCAATTATTTGTAACAATTATCACATTCTGTAATTTTTGATGCACTTAAGAGTTCAAATATTAATTGCTTATTAATTAATACATAAATTATTAAGCTCTTGTTTTCTATAATTCATTATGCAATTTTTTTATTTCTACTCTAAGAATTAGGTATATACAAATTATTTGTAGCTCCTTGTTCATTTTTTAAATGAACATTAGAAAAAAAAAAAAAACAGTTTATAAATATTTAAAAATTATGTGTGTGCGGATACGTGCTTATGTCTGTGTGTTTATCGTCTAAACCGACTTGTTAACAAATATTACACTATTTTGTTATGAATATTATGACAAGTAGTATGATACCTTAATTTGTAATTTTAATTTGTATGCTTGTATGTAAAATGTCCGTACAAATAAATTATAATGCACAAAAGGAGGACACAGTCTAACTAGATTAATAAAATAATCTTAAAAACCTATATATGAAAATATATATTATGCAGCTATCAACCAAATGAAATAGTATAACTATAAATACATTCTTTGTATAATTGTATTTACTACTATTTAGAAAACACAAGTTTGGAGGCAAAGGAATCGAAAAACGGATATACTCAATTTGATGCTACATGTGCAGTTAATTAATTAAACAAAGCACGAAAAGGGCAATTTAACAAATTGCCCTCATTTCAAAATTTGTTAAACAAATTGTCCTTCCCTAAAAAAATTCAACAAAATACCTTTGTATTACCCTTCATTCACCTCCATTCTCCTTCCCTTATATCAACTTTCTTTTACCTTCATTTAAAAATAGCAATATATATTTTTCTTTATTATTTTATTCTAATCTTTTCATTTAAATATTAAAGTTTTCACGATGTATGACATAAAATTTTCATTAAAATTCTGAATTTTGCAATCATCATTTTCACCCAATATTCGGTTAGCTTTGTTAAAAAAATAATAATAAATAAATTTCACCTCTTGTTATAAAATTTTAATTTGCTACTGATAAAAACAATAATATTTATAATCTTGTAAATATAATGAATATAATATTTTTAAAAAAGACTATCTTTTGTTTACTATATTCACAATAATATAAATCTTATATCCTTAGTCTTATTATCATTAATTAAATGAATTGTGTTAAAAATACTTTTGTATGAAATATCGTTCTAAATTTGAAGAAGAATATCTTGAGTTTGTAAGAATATAATGCCTATAATTTATATTATACAAAATTTTCTTATATAAAAATTTGAGAGTGTATATGAAAATAAATAAATATAATAATTAAATATATTTTTATTGACATTGTTGAGGGAAGATAAAAGAGATTAACATTTGCTAAGGGGAAGGAGGGGAATGAAGGGTAATACAAGGGTATTTTGTTGAACTTTTTGAAGGAGGGGCAATTTGTTTAACAAATTTTGAAAGGATGGCAAGTTGTTAAATTGCCCGCACGAAAAGGTAAATTACAGAGGCATTAAATCGATCAATACATCATCCACATTATCCCACTAACTAACTATTAGTTTTGTAGAAAGTTGGTCAGCGTGCAGAGTGAGCAAAGATATATACTCGGCGAATATACTCGTATGGACAAAATAAATTACACAAGAAAAGAAAGAAGCCTATTTTGTTTTTTCTTTTCGTTTGACATTTTAGGTCAGAAGTGGATCATGTGACCAGATGGGATGGGACGAGGAGAAACGAAGTCGCAAGGCAGCAAGATGGATAAAAACGAGGTCCTTTTCGTTGGCTTTTTTTTTTTTTTCAGACCAGAGAACGAACCCACTACTTGCAAATAAAAAAATAAGTAATAACTAGTAACCATCTCTTTTATTTATCTACCGGTTCACCATATTTGTAATGAATAAATATTATTTTTCAGTGAATATTTATATCTTTCCGATCAATATATATCGTTTTCTAGTAAACAAATACATAACAATTTCCAGTAAACATTTATGTGACAAGTACATGAGTGTATGTGGGTGTGTCAAATTGTGAGAGAGTGAGAGATGGATGACATACTTTATAGGTGGACTCTACGTGTTTTTCTTTTTCTTTTTCTTTTTTTTTTTCAGACAGGAGAACGAACCCCACTACTTGCAAATAAAAAATAGCAGGATGGATTTGCTTGTACATGGTGTGCATGTGTAGGATGGACAATAATTTAGCTATTTAATTGTTTTCAAATTGCAAGCTAGCTATTATATACTTTGGAGTTTGAACATTGTATGTGGCACCCACTGGTCTTGAATTCTTTAATTCATCCTGTATTTTTTGTCCTTGGGGTGGATTGGGATGTTGGTTGAGATGTGATCAGTGTGTGCTGTTTGAACTTAATTTGTAGTAACTTGGAAGTTAAAAATTCGTATGTTTGATTTGGACTGAATAATGAATGTGATTTTATATGATTATTTATGAGAAAATTTTCCAGGGATGTACTCTGGTGAAGTGCTCGCATTTTATGCGATGATTTTGTTGGAAAACTTGATGCAAGAAACTCAAATTATTAAATTTGTAAATGCACTTCCATATTAGCTCGTTGCCAATCTTTAAAATCTATTCATAATTAGTTTTGCAGAAAATTCGAGGACTAACTTAAAATTTGGAATTTAACTATCCACACTTAACTCAAATTTTGTAACAACGTAGACACTAATTTTGTGGACAGCCTCCTTGGATTAATCCTCTCCCCCGTACTGTTTTAATGGGCACAAGATTTGTCTGTTTAATCATTGAGAACGTATCTATTGACGATATTTATTTTGACAATTTTGATAATGAGATTTTGAAATTTTAAAAAAGTTTATAAAAAAATCTTAAAAATGAAAATCGTTTATGATGTATTTTTTAACTTATAGGTTGATAGTGTTTCAAATTTCAATCAATTTAAATATTGTTTGACAGCTTATCAAAATCTTATACACTTTTTAATTGTTATAATTTTAGAGTATTTGAAGAGCTACCAAACATAATTAAATTAAATATAATTGAAAACATAATCAATATATATGTTAAACAATACTTTTATAAATCTTTTTCTATTTTTGAGGAATTTCATGATTGTTTTTCCTCAAAATTTTCAAAAATCCTATCGTCAAGATAAGCATCGTCAATAAACTCCTCTTAATTATTTCTAGTTTATTGGCACTCTACTTCTACGGTTCTATACCTCATTTTGGAGGAGAGCCAGATTTGAGATTATATCCTGGGTCAAAATTTTGAAGCATTAGATATATAATTGCTTCATAAATTAAGATAGTTTTGTACGTTTAGAATTTTGCTATAAATTCCATTAAACTATTAAACAAAAGAAATTTGAGACCAAATCACCCAAAATTTCATGCGTGGGGCTCAGCTTTTATGGGAAACATCTTACGTCCACAGAGTGGACACATCCACACTCACAAGTGGTCACAAATGAGACCCATGTAGTCTACTTGTCAGAGAATGTTGTCAAACTCTATGGATAAAATCCATATAGACGGTAGGTTGTCCCCCAGCTTTTATATGTCCAGGTTCATTGCATCAAGAAGCAGATTTATTGTGTCTATGTTCATTGAATTATTGGAAGCACGGATTTTGTCATTTTGTACATTGTTTTTGTGTTGGGCAGCTGAGCTCTTGCAAAGTCCGAGGACTGAGATGTTCCTTTTTGGTCTGACCTTAAAAAAAAGAGAGAGAAATGTCTTGCGTACATCGAAAAACTATCCATACATTCATATAGAGGTGTACGGAATGTAACAAATACATTTGAGAATGTATCAGATGCATTTCAAAACGTAATCTATATATAGACGCTATATACAATTTTTCTACGAACGCTACCAAGGTATTACTCTAAAAAAAATGAATTTTTTATTATCTTTCTTTCAAAATAGATCTCCAAACTATACTTGGTTGACCTGCGTTCACGTCCACAACACAATCTGAACACGTTCATTCAAAGAGAAAACTTATCAAATTGCGATAAATCCATGTTAGAACACAACATATATACCATCTAAATGCAATGTCTAGACGCAACATTCACTTATTTAAAGTTCTAATTCGTTTGAGTGCGTAGATCTCGTCGCTAGCTTTCTATTGGTAGGTTATATGTCTAAAATGTCCAAACTGGAATGGTGCGTTTAGATGTTGCTAAACACTCATTTGTTAAATATTGTATCTGAATGAATGTAATTTCAAACGGCCATAAGTTTTGATAGAAAACTCTAAACCATGACCAAATTAATAGCAAAACAATCAGAAGTCAGACCAAATCAATTACACAAGCTGCACAACACTGGACCATGCAGATTTAGTAGCTGAAAGCCTATAAGAGCCATGCTGAATTTCTGTATGAGAGGTCATCTAAAACCAGGGAAAATTTTTATTTAAAATTTGAAAAGAACTAATGGCACAACTTTTTTTTGTTTGGAGTACTGGCAGTCGGGGGCAGAGCCAGACTCTTGAGCAAGCATGGGCACACTTGGATTTTAAGACGAAGATATATGCCTAATTGTTAATCAAGTCTAGGCACAACATGATATTTACTTTGTATTTTCAATATACATTCCATGAAAGTATACTATACATACTATAACTCCAAAAAATTAAGCCCGGGCACTTGACGGGCTTGCCTATGTACAAATCCGCCCCTGCTGGCAGTATAATAAGATCAAATCAACAATCTTATTCGGGTTTGAGGCAGGCATCAGTCTTAATGCCAACGATTTTATACAGGATAGCAAAGTACGAGTATATATATACGCTCTCTAGAGTCCAAGACAAATGGGTAGCTAAATAGGGATCAGATATTGTCCAAAAGATTATAAGAGCCGTACGATCTAATTATTAGTAATTGATTAACTGTAATTTTAATTATGTAGGTGCTAAAAATAGCATGCTGGTTATATTTAGAATGATGAGGTCACGTACTATCCCCGTTCATAAACATATAAATCGAATTGAATGTTTAAGTTATTGCTTTGAACGGAGACCGTCTAAATAGCTTTAGACAAAATTCTAATCCAGCTAAATAAGCCTTCGACATATAATAAATACAGAAAGCCATCCAAAACTATAATAATTTTCTCATTTCTGTAATTAACATTATCCTAAAGCCCTTTGTTTACAAGAATTTACACTCAACCTCGATTGTTAACAGAGAACAGATCAAAAAAATGAAAAAGAAAGCACCTCAGCGAAACAGTCTGAAAATTACTCGACAGCAAACGGTGCAAACCAATAAAATGCTTCACTTTCTATGCAAAAAAGCTGACAAAAAACCACTGGCCGCCGCCTTCTTCTGATTTTCAATAGGGCATACCTGTATAACATTTGATGAACTTGTAATAATGTCGCCAGAAGGCCTACTTTTCTTAATGATGCATAAAAACCTTTTCATACCAAATACCAAAACAGATCATATGAAAGAAAAATGCACCTTGTTGGTTGCAATTATTAAAGACATATTTTAACACATTTTGGTTTTTGAAAGCTATCCATGATTTTGATTGTATATATATATGTTAACAAAATCCAAATGTTTTCTAATTTCTACTGTTATATATTTGCGAATATAAAAAATAAGCTGCAGAAAGACACCTCCTTTGCAATGCTGTAAAGAATATCTAATATCTCGGAGAAATTGGGTCTCAAAGATGGATCATACTGCCAGCACTTTTGTAGCAACTCGATCAGCTTTGGGTGTGTACCCTCTGGAATTGGAGGTCTCAAACCCTAAAATAATTAAATTTATCAACCACTATGTGAATATATTTTCCATTTTTCACAAAACCATTAAATTGTAGCTATTACAGCGGAAGTAACTAATGCATTTTACCTTCTGAACAACGGCCACAGCTGCTTGAAGTGGTGTTAGATCTTCATAAGGTAACTTAAAATCACAAAAGAAAAAAGAAAAAGATGGTGTTAGATGATACAAAGTTTTAAATTTTGGAGAATGAACTGCATGGTCTCAGAGCATCATTTTGTTCAACAAAGCCTTGAGATCCTCACTTTGACACAACCGAGATAGCAACATGATTATTACGGACCAAAAGGACTCAGAAGATATAGTCAATTCTAAATTAATGTTGCGTGCTTGATACGGTTTTTGTCCATTTAAATTAAGCTTACAAATAATAACAACCATTGTTGCCAACTCCCAACATGACAAAAGATAATTGTGAAGTTAAAACAACTAAAATCAGATAAACTCCAAATATGAAGGCATCCAAACTGAAAATGGATGCTAATCCAGGCCCAGATTTGTGAAACTACCCGGAATTTAATTAGTAAATAAATACAAAATCGATACTTCATCTGATTCTACCTTTCCAGATAGCAACTCCCACAATACAATGCCAAAGCTAAAGACATCAGCCTTGTGATCATATGGTTTGTGCTCTATTACCTACAAGTAGGCAATAAATAATACAATCACAACGGGGGAGATATATAGAGACAGAGAGAGAGAGCCGTGGCAATCACTGCCAATTTTTCAGAGAGAGTACGTTGTAGCCACTGCCAAGGTTAGAGAGAGGGGGAATACCTCCGGAGCCATCCAACGGTAGGTTCCAGTTTCAGCAGTCATTACACCTGACTGGTCCTTGACGCGTGCAACTCCAAAATCTGCCACCTTTACAACCTGACATATAAACAAATTATCTTACATATATATACAAGAAAAGTTACTTACTGTGGTGGAGATAATGAAATTCCCAAGCTCAATAGGATAGGCCTTTGCCTTTGGGGAAAGCCAGCGTAACTCTAAAATTTGGACTTTTTGTATTCTGAATCATGAAGGTAAAAGTTATTATAACTTGGACATGAGAGAATTACATTGAGTTCCATGTGATCCCTACAAGTCGAATCTGATAACTCCAACGCACAATAAAATTCCCTCAAACACCCCGATAAGTACGATATTTTACTGAATGTACCTCAGGAAATTAAAATTACTCTGTGCATAGTAATGTCAAGTGACATGTGCTTCAGGTTATAATTAACAAAATTGGGAGAGCTTCAAGGTACATGACAGAATATATATGTGCCATTTATCTCCATCTCAAATTACTTCAAATTAAGGTGGACTATCAAAATTGAATAGGAGGATTAGTTTCTTTGTTGGTATATCCTATATGATACATACCTCCTTTTCATCCATAAGAAGATTCGCAGTTTTTAAATCTCTATGTATAATATCACACTGATGCAAATAGTCCATTCCCTTTGACACATCTATTGCGATACGTACAACAGCTGGCAGGTCGAAAATGCCTCCAAGGTTGTGAATAACGTCAAACACACTACCTCCATTCATAAATTCTGTTCATAAAAAAATTATATAAGCAATTTGAAAGCTATATAGAAAAACATAGCACCGGATTAATATAAAAAGAAGGAATAAGAAGAATTATGGTCTGTGCACACCTGTAACTATACATAAAATGGGAGGTTTTGTGCAAGCACCAATAAACTGCACCACATTTTTGTGTCTAACCTTTCTGCATCAAAGATTGTTATTTAATGATTACATTTTTGTTGATTATTATAATTGCCATCATAATAATAACTTCATCAGCAATATGAAACTTTACAAGCACAGAGGATTATAACATATAAAGCACATTATATGAAACTGCACTGTCTGTTAGGTATGTTTCTGTCATTTGCACTCAAATATGAGGCCTTATAGTAACATAAACATTATCAGAATAAACAGGTGAACCTCATGATATATATCTCTTGGGCAAATTCGCGCAACATATCAGGCGACACAATCTCAGGCTTTAGTAATTTAATTGCCACATCTTGACTGCAATATGTTCCCCGAAAACTATCGACAAGGAAAGAACAAAAAAATTTAAGGTTAAATACCCAAAAAGGAAAAGTTAACTACAAATTTTCACAATTTAGAACTCACAGATCACCATAAGACCCTGATGCAAGTTTTCTATCAAATGTAAGAAGCTTTGCATCTATTTCCCAATCATCGGTTCCATCTTTGGGTATAGTAATGGAACAGCTCGGCAATTGTTCTTCAACCATTTCAACTTTAGGAAATATAGGCTGAGCCACAGTACATGCTTTACTCTGTCAAACAGAATATAGAGAGTGTGATTTAATTTTACTAAAAAACTATAAATGTTTATATATTTGCAACAAAGCACAATACTTCAGATCAATACATATCACACTGGAACGAAAAGTAACAATGCCCTCTAATCATGGTCAATGATTAACCATTGTTGCTCCCATGTTTATATGATATACAAATAAAATAACATACTGATCTTTATGTTCCAGTATTAAAATCTATGTACATCGAATGATTGAAGTATTTACCTTAGCCTTGTCTATTTGTTTCTGCATAGTGGCCCTGAGGAGGTCAATTTCCTAATTTTAAAAAATTTAAAAAGAGTATTAGCACCTCAACAATAATATCAAACAGCAATAAGAGGTCAGTAGATTTGTATTGTAAAATGATAATAAAGCTAGATTATGCTTTTGTAAAGGTTCAAACTTCAAAGTGGCATAGACTTCTTTGTGACTGTGAGATGAAATAGAAACTCGGTAAATCAACTAAACCGTCGCATGCATCATTGTTAGAATATTACAGCCATTAAATTGTTCAAGGTCATTGTTCCATTTGAGATACTACACATCTTTGAGAATAATATTCAAGAATATTGCAGAATATCTTTTATGAAACAAAAATATGTAAGAACTACAAATTTATTATTCTAATCACAAGAATACAATCTTTTTGTAATTCTTTTACAGAATTTAAAGGCCCAATGACTGTACAGGTTTTGCTGACTGTCACAAGCTTTCTAGGGCCATCTGATGCAGAGATTATTCTGCAGTGTTGTTCATGATTATTCAGGTTTACCAGTGGTAAACATCATATTGTGAACTTTTACTGGACTGGACTACTGTAAGTAATAGGACTAGAATAAACTTTCAATAGTTCAACAGCAATAGGTCAACATTTTACTCCTGAGTTGGAGGGGTGGGGGGGCATCTTCTTTTGCTATAGAAATTGTATTTATAGCTCCAACAATTTAAAAAATTAACCCACTTAATAATTTTCCCACAGAAAGGATAAAAAAACTATTGATTTTATGATTTACCTGGTAAGGCCAACCATCAACGACAACAATAATCAATGAGAAACCATCTGAAGTCGAATATGCATGTGCTTCTTGTATATTCAGGTTCAGTTCGGCAAGTAATGTAGTTAGCTTGAGAAACACAGAAGAAAAATAAGACAAAAGGCTCGACAATTTATATCAGGCTGAACTTCAATGAAATATGGTATTCCTACATTATTTAAAGAAATTATCGTGACAATGTAGTCCAAAATTTCAATCTTGATCTCCAAATATACAAATGTACATTCTGAATTTTATCTCATCTTCACTTGAAAAAGAGATCATCCTGAGTATGATATTAAATGGTCTCCACGAATCGGAGGGAAAAGGTATATAAATATAATAAATTGGTATACCATTATGTCCAAACTTACGTACCTTTTAAGTACTTGAGATTCATGAGAAGCAAAGTAAGACACAAACATAAAATTTTTGCAATAACGTACTGGTTTTGGAGATGCATGATCCCTTCAAAATTATATTTTTTTTCATTTGCTCAGTAAATTACTAAAAATTTATCATATAGGATTATAAGCATTTACCTCACTAAGAAGTTTTGGCCTGTCTACTGATGAAAAGATGATCTCATGCATCGGCCTGCCAACAGATCCAAGGTGAGGACAATGTTAAGCAAAGCAAAATGTCACATAAAAGGAACATATAGTCCACTCAATAGTACCTTTTAAGATTAAGTTTTTTGTTAGAAGGTTCTTCCTCTGATATGAATTGATCATCCGTTACCTGAAAAAGGTTCCATTAGAAAAATAGAGAACCGCAAGTAGAATTATAAGTTTGATGATGGAGAGGATATATTAAAGTATTGTAGATTACTGAAGAAATATTGATAATAACTTGTATATATGTGCTAGAAAAATTATATCTTTTGTTACCCCGGTATAAGGTGTGATTTTGTAAAACTAAACTGCAGAATAAATTATCCATATGTCAAAGAAGGAATCGATTAAACTAACTACTACAACATTTGCAGTAAAAAATTAACTTTTAAAAAGAGTAGAGCTGTCGGGACTTAAGTCACAATGTATTTTGTGAGCTTACAACAGAATCTATCATGTGGACTTATATTCACATGTCAATTTGTAATTTTTCGTTTATATACTATATGAAGTCAAGCAGTTGAAAAACAAGTTTGGAATTATCGCAAAAAATGCCAATGTTTATTGAAGTATCTTTTGGCAGAGTATTAACCTTGGAATGTGTCTTATAGTTTAGTAAGTATTATTTTTATAAATACTGCCATATGTCATTTCCATTCCAGTCGACAACACCCGTTGATATTAAGTAGAAGAATTAGTTATAAGATGCAAAATTAAAATATAAAACAGAGAATTTTGTCATCTAGTGTATAATTTATTTCTATGACAAGCACCCTAATATGGTTGTTGTAGCACGTTTTTAGAGCAAAACAGCACCTGAGCAGGAAGGATCTCAAAGGAAGGCTGAAATGTAGGGTCATGCACTTGTTGCAGCAACTTCATGTGGATCAAAACATCTTCTGGTCGATTCGAGTGTACATCAAATGCATATCTACAAAACAAACATCATGGAGAAAATAAGTTCGGACATATCTGTTCCATCAAAATAGAATGCACATTTTATAGAGAAACTGACTCTTCTACTTTAGTGGCCAGCACTACCTCTTTCCCACTATCATCAAGGAATTGAGTATTAAATATTTAAATCTCACACTCTCGAGGGAACCATCAGTTGAAATATATTGTTCTTAATTTTAGTGAAATAGCCAACAAAACATGGAACACTGAAAATTCTATTAAATTGTACATAAAATCCCTTCTGTCACAGATAAGCTTCCAACTTAAATAGCTGAAATTTGTACAGAAAAATATGGGATAGAATTAAAAAAGAGATGGTTATATGCATCTATCTATATATGTCAGAGTACCACATTCTTCTTCTTACAATATATCAAATCATTAAAACAAGATTACACTGTATGCACAAACGGAAAAAAAAGATAGCCAATGTCAAAGTACCTTCATGCATATATTTCAAATAATGCAAAAAAAAAAAAAAAAAAATCCTCATTTGATGTCTTACCAAACCAAATTTTGTGCAAATTTCTCTCTTTGTCCCTTTGCCTTTTTAATTCCTCTAGGCGCAATTGTATAGACGATTTCGGATACCTATTCGCATTGCGAAATTTTACATTTCTCAAACTTATGTAAATATTCTTTTCATTTAATGAAAATTTGGCAAGCAATTTCCTGCCACATCAAAAAAAAAAAATTTGTGCAAATTTGAATGGTTGTAGTTTTAATACTCTTTAACGAATCATTAAACATCACTCTCGTTTGAGATATAAAACACTTTTCAACAGTTCAACTACAAGAATTTTTATATGAAATTTTTTATTTTTACTTTTTTTTAATATTTTCTTATTTTTACTAAACAGATTTATCAAAAATCTCAACATAAGAATCGTCAATTTATCTCTTTTCAGAAAAAAAAACTATAATGTGATCCGAAAGGAAATTAAAAAAAAATGCAGTAGGGCCCAAATCCTACAATGAAGTGACAAGCATTGCAAGAAAAAGAAAAGAAAAGGAACATGGCGCATTGATTCATGAGACATGAGTCCTGTGCGAATTGAACCCATTTACTGTTGCACCACATAGCACGCACAGCGCAGTACCGACTACCGAGTAACAAACATAAGAACACAAAAAAAAAATGGAAAAGGAAAACAGAGCGCGGTATTTGCAAATACAACATTTAAGAGGACTATATCAAAATTGGCATATGAAAAGACAAAGCACGCAGAATGCACCAAGCAATTTTTTATTCTCTTTCATATCTTCCTACTAGAAGTAAACCTACAGACAGATTTGAATATTGAGAAACATGTTGCGTCCATTGAAAAATTATCTATATATGTACATATATGCATAGACGGGTACGGAATATAATGAATACACTCTGAAATGTAACAAATACATTCCGAAATTCGGAATGTAACTTATAGACAGTTTTTGTACAGACACTAGGTATTACTCTTGAATATTTGATGCAAGGAAGGTCCTACAAAATTAATAACAATATCAAATATCCATGAAGGCACGAATGGAGCCGGGAACGCAGCAATGTTATGAAACATAAATTAAATTAAAACAATAAAACAATTTAGTTTGCATAGATACCCTTCAAATATTAGTATTTGCAATGCACAACAATTGCGGAGTACTACTACCTAGCAATGAAAGTGCGAAAGTCATCAAGCTGCTTAATTTCTGGCGCCTTTAACCGCACTAAAACTAGAAAGCAGTAGAAAGTAGAAACAGGCCATTCTACTTTTGAAAAGGAAATCCCAATGCGATCAAAAAAGAATCAAAGTGATCTCGTAGATGCCCACAGTTAGAGACTCTAGAACATTCCAGAACTGTTAATCGGTGCACTGAACAGAATAAGGGGAGAGAAGAAGAAGAAGAAGTGGAGAATGAGGATGAAAGAGATGGACCTGGAAGGGAGGCGATCGAAGTGGGTCCAGAGTTGGTTGGGGAAGGACGAGGAGGAGGCGGATACGGCATCAGTGCTGCAGGAGGAGGAGGAGGAGGCGGAGGTCATCATGAGGCGCTGCAGCACATCGTTGCACAGCTCCCTCTTGCTCCGCCGCGTCCGTACCATCGCGCCCGGTGGAGCCTTGCCTTCCCTTCCCTCTCTACTCCGCTCGGAGAATTGAATTGAGTGTTGGTTGTGGATGAGGAGATCGAGAGAGAGGATATATTTGAGAGGGAACAAGCATAAGCTAGCTCTGTCTGCCTGTCTCTGTCGATAGATCGAGTGCTACAGAGGACAACAGTATGTATGTATGTATGTATATGTATATATCGGAAGAGATTAGCAGCTGCCTGCCTGCCTGCACGGTGCCATGCGGCACGTAGGCCGTTGAATCAGATTCGATCCAGCGCGAATCTTGAGGAGATCCAACGGTCCACGTGCCGCATTGCACCGTGCCATATGTTAGGAGATGTCAATTGCTGCCTGCCTGAATGATGCTGCTGGGTGTTTGCACGTGAGGAGTGCCAACTGCCAAGTGCAGTGCTTCCTTTTCCTCAGAACTTCCTACCGCTTCTCTTTACTGTCTTTCACAAACTTCAACCTTTTAATGTGCATTGAAAAATGAAAAGTCTTCCATATATTTATACATTTGTACAGAACGTAACTGATAAATCCTAAAATGTAACATATACATCTTAAAATGTAAAGTATAGACGTTATAGATAGTTCTTTTTAATGGACAATAGATATTACTCTTTATATTTTATTTCGATGTGAAAGAATTGCATGGTCTTCATTTTGACTTTTCTCAAAAAAAATTATAAAATATGTTTTAAAAATTGAATGAATTTAGTTTATTCGTTGGTTTCTTAACTAGGGGTTGAGCTGAGCCACATGGAGCTAGGTCTCCTCGAAGAATTATTTAGAAAATTTGTTTATTACTTGTATTTTTTAAGAAATGATATACAATGTGTATTATTGTTCAAAATAATTATGTATAAATTTCCTTATTTTTTTAATTGTCTACATCCTTATTTTATATTGAGTGACTTGGCTTCCTTAATTAATATTAAAAGAAGTAAAGAACTGTATATATAATATAAATTTTTATGGCCGCATAACATTACTCTAGAAAAATAAATTGCACTCATTGTATGAACCTAAATTTTGAAAAAAAAAATATAAACAAAGAAATTATTTAGCACTTATTTTTTTCTAAGAAATTTGCAGTAGCTGCCAACAAAGATTTAATACTTAGTTACATAAATATATTGGTCGTGGACTCCTCTGTTCTTTCAATACACAATAAATAAATGATCAAATGGATTTCACAACCATTACATAGTTGATAATAAATTCCACGTATTATTCATACTTTCATGATAATACAGATGCATTGTTTCCAACATCCGACAAATTAATATCACAAACTAATGTCGACATAGTGCAAGTACTAGCTAGTACTCAAATAACTTATTAAATTCATCATCTACTTAATTAATTAGCTACCATCTAAACCCTAAATTTATATTATATATACGATCGAGGCAATTAAAATTAATCACGAATATTCTTAATTGATGCTGTGATTAATTAATGCTCTCGGAGGGCCATTAGACCCATTAACCAACCTATGAAGGAAAGACGTGTCACCAACGAACAAACAGTAGTAGAAATCCGAGACATAAATAAATAATCCCCATGACATGAAAGGAAAGGAAAGGAAAGAGTGGGATGTGACGTGACGGGTTGGGGAGGCGCGCGGCAAGCTGCTGCTACACAAAAAAAAAAAAAAAAAAAAAAAAAGGCACTATTTTTTTGTCCTAGTTTCCAGAACATTGCTGGATTAACAGTTTAAAACTAGAATAACAATACGATGCAAGTTCAGGGTTTTATTGGCATTTGTGATAGATTGTGTAGATAAGTTATTTTGTTATTTTCATATTGATTTGTTGATTTTTTTTTTTTTTTTTTTTTTTTTGAGAATATTTTGTTGATTTGTTGATGTTCTCCCCGGCGTACGGAATGGAAGATATGGCATGTATGTGAATGTGACCTTTTCTTAATAGTCTTTCATGCGTTGGGTTGGGTCATGCATGGCCAATTGGCCATGGAAATTTCCGGAGTTGCGGCAATTATTTTTACTAGAGCTCTGAATCGGACTTCATCCGAAAAAATAATATTACATAAATTAATTAATATTAAAAATAAATATGCATATTTGATAAGTATGTTTTATTAGATAAATATTGGACTTGATGTATTTTCTATATAATATATTTTTAGCTACATCTCAATTTATATAAAAGAATACAGAGAGTTGCAAATATTTTGAGACTTAAATTGTTCATCATATTATCTCTTTAATTAAAAATAATTAAATTGAGCCATTTGATTAAGATAAATGAAGAGAGAAACAAAATCAATGGTTGAGATTAATGATGATGTGGTATAGCTTAAAAGCTTGGAAGCTTACCCCCTCTTTCTAGAGTATAAATTCCTCTTTTTTTTTTTTGCAAAATGACAATTAATTCTACAAATCTATAAATCATGTGCTATATAAAAGTGGGACAAACAGTTTGGAAATGAGCTACAATTAATGGTCAAAAATCCATTTTGCACTGGATTTAACATCTAGCTTTTCAGAGCAATATCTATAATAATTTGTACAGCAACAATTACACTAGTGATAAAAATGGTTGTGATCGATGATGCTGATAATATAATTAATAATTATTAAGAAATAAACATAAACATGCAAATTAATTCTGACGATGTATCTTGCTTACCAAAATACAACTCCCCACAATTTTAACTTGTTAATTAGCTGCCGGTAGCATCAGTAAGATACTAATATGCCATATTTATTCACAAATAAAAAGGTAATATCCCATACACAAAATCTATACTCCATAAAGAGGGGTAGATTTCCAAGCACCTCAACTATGCCACATCATCACTATTATTAACCATTGATTTTGTTTAAAACTCCTTATCTACTTTGATCCAATGGCTTGTATTTATTTTCTCTTCTCATTAAATAAAATGAATGTGATATGTTTAAAACAAATTTTAACCCTTAAAATGGTCCAACATTTATATATATGTTCTTATTTATAAATTTTTGTATTATTATTATTATTATTATTTACTTACATTGAAAATTTACAAATTTTTCTCAAGTATTGTTTAATGTAAATATTTAAAATTTTATAAAATTTTTAGTTATTTATTCGATAATATTTTTCGGGACGAAGTCCGAGTTACAGCTCTAGTATTAATAAAAGTCGGTAAAAGAAAATAGTTGTCAGAAGCGGCTGCATTATCAACGAACATATGCCGGAATATCCTGTATATACAACTTGTTAAATCAAAAAAGGAGGACATAAGGATAACATAAAATAACTTAGCGTAATCAATGTGCTGAGTGAGATGGGCGATTAAAAAATATAGTAGATTTAAGATATTTCAGACTGCAGATTCCGAGAAATATTATATGATTATATTATATCACCCACCACCACATTTGAGAATTCTAATAATTGGTCGATCACGGGTCAACTTCGATTTGGACTCTCGAGGGGAGATGGATTTATTTTTTGGGTGCTTTGTTAGGAAAAAAAATATCCAGTTCTGATATTACAAGGTTTTCTGAATGAATTAAGGTTTAATTCTTTTTTTTCGAAGAGTTGATAGAAGCTACCAACTTAGAATTAAGGTTTAATTCACTTCCTCGTATCGGGATATATACAATGAATGAATGAATTGTATAATATGTGGATCAGTGTTGTTCTTCTTCTTAACGTGGCAGATGTGAGAAGTGATCAATTAATGAGTCAATGGGTCAAAGCACTGCTTTAAAATGGATTGAGAAAAGGATCAATGGTCATATTTATAGTAAATTTGAGTGTGCAACGACTTCAAAAAAAAAAATTGCAATGCAGTGTCTTGATTAGAGGAACAAATTTAATGATTCAATATTATCAAGAACCAGTTTTTGGTCTAGTGGCTAAAAACAACGCTCTCCGTGTGGGAGGTTGCGGGTTCGAAACTCGGATGAGGGGGTCTTTTATAGACATTTAAATTTAAATTTGAGTTGTTTGACCTTCGTCTTTTATCTCAAAAAAAAATATATATATATATATATATATTATCAGCTGCTTGTCGAGAAGAAAAAAATAAAAGATTTATGCAAAGGTTGGGAGCTTAATTTAGTATAAGTTTGACACAAATATATATATGGGTACCTGAAATTTATTATTGTTTACAAATTAAATATAATCGAAAAACTTCTAAATAATTACTATTATGTCCTTTTCGTATTTATTTGCAAAAAAAAAAAATATCGTCAATTTAATGTGTATTTACGTTCAGACAAACGGTATTACTAGGGATATCTTTTCCTCTAAATTCAATGAGAAACATCTTGTGTCTATTGAAAAATCGTCCATATATCCATAGATATGTACCAGGTGTAATAACTAACAAATATGTATCAAAGCGTAGTGTTATGCCAACACGGGCGACGGGCCGACGGGCGACGAGCGACAGCAAGCGATGGGCGACGGGCGAGGCGGGCACAAACGGGTGGGTTAAGGGGGGTTTTGTCCCGAGGGGATGCCCTTGCCCGCCCCTTTGCCCGTCGGGCTTGGCGGGCGAGGCCGGGCGAGGACCTTGAGTTGGGCGGCCGCGGAGCGCGGGCGGTGGGGTGGGTTGCCGGCCGATTAAGGCGGAATCCAGTGGGTTAGGCGGGTTATGGCGGATTCCTGCGATTTTTTAATAACTTTATTTTATAAGTTTGAATAAGTTTCTTTTTTTTTTTCTAAAAATTCAAAACTTCTTTGCACATTTTTTGCAAACTTTTATAAGTTTTAATAAATTTTATGTTTTTTTTATTTTGATATTTTAAAAGAAATGAAGTAAAATATAATTTTAGAAACTAAGAAACTTGTAAATTGTAATTGAGTGAGAGATTGAGAGAATTTGAATAGTTTGTTTATGTGAAATTAATTTGAATGTATGAGTGTATTTATAGGTGTATGCGGGCGCGGACGTGGGGAAGGCGGGTAAGGACGGGTGCGGGGGGTGGGCAAGGGCGGGCACGGTCGGGCGAACGGCACGGGCGGGAAGGGCGACGAGGGGTGACAACAAATATCCAGACCCTTGCTCTTCGAGACTCGCCCGCCTAGAACCTAGACGGGCGGACGAGGATTGTGGGCCCGAGCGGGCGAAGGGCACGGGCGGGCGGGGGCGGGCGGCCCGAGATGCGCAGGGAGCACAACACTATCAAAACGTAACAGATACATTCCGAAATGTAACACGTGGATTTCAGTGGACGCTAGGTATTACTGTTGGTACATATACTACATACATAAACTTTTTTCTCCGGCTGACACAATAATAAACTTATTTTACAGATCTCAGATTACGATGTGAATCAAATAATCAATCTAGCCAAGTCCCAACTAACCTTATCCCAAGCCTCCTTTTCAGAGTACTGCCGCTGTCCATCTCTATTTATTGCTCGCCTTCCCTTCCCTTCACGAGGAAAATTATATCTGTAAAACCGGCCTTTCAAGGCTTCAATGGTCGCAAAACAGAAAAGCTAACATAACAATTGTTTTTCCCTGGAAGATCAGATTGTTAAGTTGCATTATAGCCCCTCGTAGAGAAAATATTTTATGCTGTTACAGTTGTGGATCGAAAGTTCGAAACTTTTTGGTCTCCCATGGAATTAATCAACGAACATAGTTCTTGTTTATGCTGGAAATTTTTAAAGGACTGGAGAAAAATATACAGAAAACTAATAGCAGAGTTTAGAATTACTCGGACTAGCGAGATACGTGCTCGATGCGGCGGGCATGACCAAATTAACTACTTGCGATATTAAAAATCCAGCAACGTTGAGAAAAAATATATACACCTTAAAAATAATAAGGTTCGTCCAGCATCTACTGCATTTGTAAGATTCAATATATATAACGAAAAAAAAAAAGTTAGAAAACGAGGATATAAGATCACTGATAACTTTTGTTTGCAAATTGCAATAATCTCTGACGGAACTAGGGTTGGCAAAGAGGTTTGTAGCTCGTAATTCGCTCGAATTCGATTCGGTGAGCTCAAGTTTGATTTATCTCGATTCGATTTTTTTGTTAGCTCGAGTCCGATTTAGTTCGGCTCGATTTTTTCTTGATTCGATTCGATTCGTAATAGCTCGATATATGATAATTTACACATATTTTAAACTATTTTATCAAAATTGTTCATAATAATATACCTATTTTATTACTTCCTCCGTCCCAAAATATTTGCATTTTTAGGAAAAGTCAACTAAATTAGTGGGAAAGTGAAATTACCTTTATACCCTCAATTTAATAGAAAGGTTGTGATATAAAGGTTTCTAGAAAGTTGTGATATAATAGAAAGTTGTGATATAAATTGGGTAAAACTCATTTAATTTGGGACAAGATAAGAAGGGTAAAAATGCAAATATTTTGGGACAGAGGAAGTATTTAATTAACAAAATATACTTATTTTATTGTTGAATTAATAAAATATAATTTTTTTAATCATAATTTCTTATAAAATTAGTAAAATAGTGATAATTAATTTATATTATTAAAGAAGGACAAGATAATATACTTATTATAGCTCTAATTATTTATGGTAATATGAAAAATAAATATAAAATTATAATAATTGAGCTCGTATAGACTTGGAACTCGAGTCGAGTTCGAGCTAGTCGAGTTCGATTCAGCTCGAGTTCGATTCAGCTCGAGTTTGATTCAGTTCAAGTTCGATTTAGATCGGATTCGATTCGTTTACGGCCCTAGTGGGAACTGTAAGCAGTGAGCAGTTCCCTATCCGCATTGAGCTATAAATTAGAACCTGAAAAAAAAAATAAATACGGGCTGCAACAGTGGGCCAGCTATAATTGAAGATACGTTACACGGGCTTATAACGCATACGGGTTTTCTTCCACAATACGGGCCCATCCAGATAAGGCCCTCTTTGGATTGGGCTTTATGTACACAAGGAGGACAAATTCCCTTGACATTTTTTGCATTTCTAAATTAAAACACACTAGTATAAAATTACAAGGGTCCGTGATGCCTCCTGATTAATGAAGATTGAAACAGACAATTTTTTTTTTTTTTTTTTTTTTGGGGATAAAAGATAACGATTTAGTTATTCGAAATTTAAATGTTTATAAAAGGGTTCTCCTAATCTCATCTGAATTACGAATCTGTGTACAGAAAGTGATGCTCTTAACTAGTAGATCAGGCCGGTTCAAAGTGACAGATTTAAACAGCTCGTCTCCATATATTCATAGATATATACATAAATACATTCCAAAATATGTAACATATATATCTTAAAATGTAATGTATAGATGGTTTTTCCATAGACGCTAGGTATTACTCAATCTGAATCATGTTATCCTAGGAATAAGACTCAGCACGTAGGGACATATGAAAATATTTGTTTTATATTGCATAGAACTGTTTCGTTTTATACCGGTAATCATTAGTGACTCAAATAATGAGCAGAACTAGCTATTATAAAAACGTTTGCATTTTGAATATCTGTATTTTGTTCTAAAATACTAATTATTTAAATTATATTTTGTCATGCCCTAAAATTTTGGTTTATAGTTTCTATTATATCCATCGTACAAACATACTTGGAATACAAAAATTTGTCATGCCCTAAAACGTTTGCATTTTGAATATCTGTATTTTGTTCTGAAATACTAATTATTTAAATTATATTTTGTCATGCCCTAAAATTTTGGTTTATAGTTTCTATTATATCCATCGTACAAACATACTTGGAATACAAAAATTTGGCATTTAGAGTCTTTTTAATTTCAAATATTTATTTCCGATTTAGTAAAATTTATGTACGAAGAATATATTATTATAGTAATATTTTAGAATCATTTTGAAAATCCAAAATAAATACTTAAAAGGCTTCAAAGATGGAATGAATTTAATGGAAATCATAGATAAAAATTTTGAGCATGAATTATTAGCATTTTTGAGTGAAATGCAAATATTTTCATATTACTCTCACCCATAATATAATTTTGTTCTATCCATCTAAACCGGTAATTACTTGCAGATTTACATTGATCTTTTTTTAAATGATTGCAAACTGTTTGATAAATGACTATTGTAATTAATCACATATTAATTAATTTACAGAATTCTCTCAAAAAGGAGAAAAAAAAATCAACTTAGGAAAGAATAATCGTCTATAAACCATTTTTTTTTTTCAAATGTTCAGGAACTAATCGACCAGATCGAGACATGAGATGATTTCCTACTATCTAACCAATAAACAAATTAACAAGGTTGACACATTCTCCTTAATATATATATATATATATATTTTTTATAAGAACTAAGGCAGATAATCTTATATATAAAGATAATTGTCAAACACTCGGACCACCGTAATAAACAAGATGGACATTGTCCCTGGCGTGTTCGGACATGGGCATTTCTCATAGGTTGGCCACTGTTTGCGTAGGTAAGAAAAAGTTTTGTGGGATTGAATTTTTTTTACCCACACAAACAGTAGCCAACTCATAGTATCTGAACATAGAGGTGGCAAAAATTGACCCGACCAAAATAGTCTGCCCGATCAACCCAATGACTGAACCCGACTCGGATTAATTAACTTATGAAAATTGAATCAACCGAACCCGTAATTGACCGGATCCGAAAATATCCGAATCCGAAAATACCCACAAATATTAAGAATCTGAATACAAATTATCCGAACCGATGCGACCCGCTACTCTATAAAAACCCAAACCTGAAGCGATCCGGATTCATGTGACCCTAAACCGACAATTATCCGAATCTGAATCAACCCGAACCGAGAGTGATTAATACCCGAGATGTGATAAAAGTACGAATTAATTGTTTATATCATTTGCATTAATTTATTAAAAAATGTGTATATGATTTTTTAAGAATTAATCTATGCACGATGCACACAAATAAAAATGTTACTTCAAATAATTGATTGATTTACATTAAATTACAATATTATATTCCAACAACATAAACCTGAATAAAGACCCGATAAGATCCGAAAAGGTATGATTTAAATCATATAATTTATAATATTATATGCAAAAGTTATTCGAGGATCGATAAATTAATAAGTTAACCCGATTATAGATAAAACCCAACCCGCTCGATTTGTATCCGGAACCTGCACCTCAAATATCCGTAACCCATATAGGCCCGATTAAGAAGAATCCGGCACCTAAACCAACCCGTATCAAGATTGGCCCGAAAACCAATAAGATCCGAACCCGTAAATCCGAGCAATATAGTTGTCCCGACCTGTCTTTGTACCGAACCCGAATTTAATCGATCCGACAGAATCCGAATCCGATCTACCTAAATCCGAAAACAAACCGAATCTTAATTTATCCGACCCAAAACAACCCGACCCGCCCGATTTGCCAGGTCTATCCGAACAGGACCTAAATAAATAAATAAAAATAGTTGGATCGATATATCATGTGACAAACGAAAATAAGATTGACATTTTTACAAGCTCTATTGGAGTAAAGGAGGAACAAAAAAAAAAAATGTCCGCAATATAAAATTGGACATGGAAAGGAACTCATATTTACACTTTGTATAAAACATAAATTACCCAAAAAAAAAAAAAAAAAAAAACTACATCTAGATGCAAAAAATCTGCCTACTCAGAAAACAAAACAAATAAGAAAAAAAAAGGGAAGAAAGAAACTGAAAAAAAATAAAATCAAGGAAAATAAGACAAGCCAAATTAATTCAATGTGCTCTAGTGACGACGCGTAGCGCGTGCGGCGGTGCGGGCAGCGGCGGCGGCAGAGCCGTCGTAAAGGGGAGGCAGCGCAGCATCCATACGCGCATGCGGTGCGGGAAGGGCGACGCATCGGCCAGCATGAGCTGCTCGAGCACCTTCGCGACCGCCTCGGTGTACTCTCCGAGCATCTCAGCCATTGCTCCGACCATGATCATCTTGGTTTTCCTTTGTGTGTTTGTCAAGCTTGAATCTTTGATGAGTTTTGATTTTTGGAGCTGTTTGGGGGGTTTTTGTTTGTGAAGAGGTTAAATAGGGAGGGGAATTAGAAAAGATCTTGACTTTGGTTTAATTTAATTCCGGTTTTTGGATAAAGGAGAGATAGATGTCATTGTCTTGAACTCCATTTCTGGTGAAACGTAGAGAGTTCTGTACTTTTTTGTGGCCCCTTTAATTGAGAAAGCTCAAAGCTGCGTTCTTTTTAAGCTAATTCTGGGCAAATGTTGTGCCACTTTTAAAAAAGTTATATATAACAACTTTATCATTATCAAAATTTTAAGGATTAATATTAGCTTTCTGATTTTTTTAGATTTTCTTTTGATGGAGATGAGTGCTAAATTGTCATGTCAATATAATTATATCTTTATTTTTTTTTTTCTAAAATGATCGTAGTGTTAAGTAGTTGGGAGTTGGAAGTCATTTTCTAGAGTATGAATTTGTAATTGTAATTAGGAGTTTTTTTTTTTTTTTATATGAAGGTTCTGGAAACATCGGTTCTTTCATTCTTTGCGCTTGCTGATTGGGCCTTAATCTATACATACTTAGAAACATATTATTGGTTCAAAGCCAATTTTATCATTATTATATCTTTCTATTATGAAATAATTAAAGCAATCACGTACCAAATTATGATGCTTAATTTTTTTTTCATCTTATATAGAGCTGGTATTTACATAATAACACCCCAATTCACTAAACTTTATTTTATCAAAAATTAGCCTAGCACAGAAAAAATTTGCTAATTATTTGCCAAACCCAAACCGGAGAATAAATGGATGTATTTACATATGGGCATAAATGGAGAGGACTTTAGTGACTTGGATTATAATATTATATTATATGGTCCGTGGTTTTGTTTCTTTATTGTTTGGAAAAAGGTTTCTGCGGAATGTGGTTTCGGTCTTCTGATTTTTTTTTTCTTTTTGATAACGACTATATATTTTTCTGGTTTATCTGTCAGATCAGATGCTTGTCTTTGGGGTTTTTTCGGTCCGGTGTGCGCTCGTCTGCGTCTCCGGTTTTCTCGAAACAATATTCATACGATGATTAATGATACGAGTTCATTGGAAAGGGGAACAGGGAACTCAACTGTTAGGGGTCCATATATATGACGAGAAATTATGAGTCCGTATCTGCTGTTATTCTTAGGGATAACATGACCGTCAGATCAAAATAAATGGTTCAGATTGATACCGAAGTACAGTTTTGAAGGGAGGAAAGATTTTTCTAAATGAATCTAATCCGTTTATTTTGATCCATCGGTCACGGTTAGGATAATAGGGCCCTGTTATCCTATACGTCCCCTTAACTTTTCTCCCTACTATATTTGTAATATTCTCTGATTATCTTTTTCTCTCTCGCGCTCTCATAAAATTTGAGTGAATTTTTTTTTTATTCTTTATCTTTCTATTGTACATATACGAGTATTTTGCACAGTTCAAGGGTGTGAATTGGAACCGGTAAAAGTGATTTGTTGTATTTAGAAAATAATTTTCAACTAAAAATGTATTGGAGTGCGGTTAAGGGGGAAGAGATGCAGTTATCAACTCCCAATGATATATTGATATACCCCTATATATTTACTTCTTCTAAAATTAATCATCCTTGGGGCAACATTTGATAGTATTTAATAGTGTTAAGGCATCATTTTACGTTGTATCACCGGAATTTAAACAATATAATAAGATGCATTGAAAGTCAATAAAATTATTAAAAAAATAAAATTATCAAAAAAATTTCAAAGATGATTCAGAATATTATATTAGACACAAGCTTTAAAATTAAAAAAAATCTAGTAAAATATGATTTAAGCATTTCCGGAAAATATCTAAAAGATGATTAATTCGAAATAACCAAAAAGAAAGAAAACATACATCTGACTATATAAGTTACAAAAGACAATATTCACCGAATGGGAGGTTAGCGAGTTTGGAATTCGGATTGGTGATGTTTTATGGGTTTGGATAGCAGGGCCCTATTATCCTATAATAGGGCCAAAATAGGATAATAGGGCCCTGTTATCCAAAATATGATAATAGGGTTCCGAAAAATATAAATTCACGACTTTAAGCTCCGTAACACACATTTTTCATATTTGAGCCGGACGCTAGGGTACTATAGCGGCCAAGTGGGCCGCTGTAGTACCGTAGCGGCCAACTCTCGCCCTCTATCTTTTCTTTTATCCCTTTCTTTTCTTCCTCACCCGAGCCCCTCTTCCTTTCCTTCCTCTCCTTCCTTTCCAACCTGGCCGCTGCAGTACCGTAACGTCTGGCTCAAATGTGAAAAATGTGTGTTACGGGGTTTAAAGTCGTGAATTTATATATTTCGGGGCTTATTAAAAAAATTGAGGATTTTGTAATCACTTGTGAGTGTGGATGTGTCAACTCTATGGACGCGAAATGTTTCCCATGTTTTATAGATATTCAAATTTAAGTGGGTTGACTCAATTTGACACGATTCAATAAATTGAGGTCTAGACTAAGAAAAAAAAATGTTACTGATGATTCTTAAAACAAAAATTTACTTCCATGTGATTAATTATAATATTTCTAGGTAAATTCTGTATATCTGTTTGATGTTTTCAAAGCTTATCAATGCATCAAAATATCAAACAAGGTGGACAAAACTACAAAAGCAAATCAATCAATTGGGCTCTATACTTTACATAAGTATACTTAATTAATCCAGTCAAAGACGGCATTAGAAACTTTTTTTTTTGTTAGTTAGATGGCGATATTTAGCTTAAAAAAAATTATTTCTTTTTCAGCTAATAAAATTGTGAGGGATTAGTACGTCCCGTGAACTGAGCTTCTGTTGTCATACACGAAGTACTGGGGCTCTATCATGCGTCGTAGATTCAGGATGCAACTGTCTTTTACTTTGTTTGCTGCAGATAATCATTTTATTTTATTTTTTCTTTCATAAAACGGATGCATTAATTTATACTAGTAAAGAGCTTACGACTTGCTTTGGGCTGAAATTTTTATTTCTTATAATAAATTTTTAAGATAATATGTAATGGGACTTAAATGGTAAAAATTGATATGAGCCTTAAGTTTTAATAGACTGAGACATTAAAGTACATTAATGATGGTGATCAATCTAAATAAACAATCAACGGCTGCGATTTATTCATTGAGGAAGATTGAATTTTCATGTCAAAAAATATAATCTCCTTTTATTAGGAGTAAGGATGTGATGTATTATATGGCCAATCTTAGAAATTACAACCTGAATTTCCGAAAAAGGTAGGACCGTCAATGCAACGAAATTTAGCATTATTTCGTCTTGTTTCGTCCAAATGAAATGATTTGCGATTTCATTAAACGAAATGAAATGAAAAACGAAATAATATATTCCATTTTGTTTTCTATTTTCATGTCATAATAACACTATGAGTCTACGAGACAATTGTTTTCGTTCTTCCGTTCTGTTTCGTCCGAACAAAACGATTTACGGTTTCATTAAAAGAAACGAAATGAAAACGAAACAATCCATTTTCGTGATCGTTTCGTTGAAAGGTAACTTATTACTATAAAAGAGGAAAGTCCAATTTTGGTTCCTAAACTATTGCATTTTGCTCAAATTGGTCCCTAAACTATTTTTTTGTTCAAATTGGTCCTTGAACTGTTGCATGTGGTTCAAATTGGTCCCTGAACTATTTTTTAGTTCAAATTGATCCTTAAACTTATAGCTTTGGTACATATAATTCTACTCAGATACTTTTGTTTATACTAATTGATACTGAAATTCATTCCTACACTAAATCAGTTGGCATAAATGAAAGTAAAATGAGGAGTAATATCAATCAAACCATATAGTTTAGGGACCAAATTGAACAAAAAAATAGTTCAAAGACCAATTTGAACCAAATCCAATAGTTCAAAGACCAATTTGAACCAAATCCAATAGTTCAAAGACCTATTTGAACCAAAAAATAGTTTATGAACTAATTTGAGCAAAATACAATAGTTCATAGACCAAAATCGGACTTTTCTCTTTGGGATATGCAAGACGGTATAGTTCTTGTGGGGAATTTGAAAGCCTCAACTCTCAAACTGCAAATGTAAACCTAGCCTTATCTTGTTACCGCTAACAGAAAATGTCCATGCCTGACAATTTCCGTCCAGTTTTTATTTTTTATTATTGATATCTGCCCTCAGGAGTTAGGCCCATTTGCATCCAGTATTCCACGGTGCCACCCATAGAATGATAGAATGATAACAAAATCAGAGAACGAATCCCTGTCAGAATTTCGGCACCAAAACCACTAGCTAGCAGACTGCCGTCTGAAATAAAATAAATAAACAAACAAACAGAGAAATTGTAGGCCTTGCGGCTAGCTAATCCTTCCATTCTCAAAACTACTGGAGAGGCGTCCAGTACTTTTAAAAGCTCGCAGTTGACCTACCACTGCTGTGATGTCGTCTTCAAACTGGGACTGGCAATTAGTCGGCCTAATTCCACCTGGGCAAATCCAATCAATTCCAAATTATTGATCTATCTCTAAATAGACCAACTATCAGTGAGTAGCAGCTTGACGTGGCGCCTAATTAGTTGCAGCAATTTTTTTAGTTGCCGCAATTATTCCGTCTCTCAGAGTGGATAAAGCAATCGAAATCTGTGGAAGGAAACAAATATAGGATGGGTCTAGAGAAGAGAGGCCCAATACTTCGATTACTTTCCTCCTTTTCTAACAACGAGAAGAATACATATACTAGCACATGAGGAGTGATTGAATAACCATGGTCACTAATACTCACTGTGACCTTTTTAAATTTTTGCATAAATTAAAAAATTTAAACTATAAGATGTATTCTATATTATCTTAATAACATATACATAAAAAATGATAAATTTTTAGTATTGTTTCAATAGTCATCAAGAGGAAAAAAAATCTTAAAACTTAAACCGTTGATTTTTGTTAATGCATGATGTACATGTAAATAAAATCAAAATGATATAATTTTATGTATGCACATAAAATATGATATATACAACATATTTTATTAATTACTTTTGTTATTTAAGAATTTAAGATGTAGTTATTTAAAATTTAATTTCATAATCACCGATCGGTCATAAAAAACATGGTTATTTGATTCCTCCTCGTACAATATATTGGAACCTTTTATAAAAATTTTGAATAGAAGTATCTTCTTGTTTGTTATTTGCAGAATTATGATGCAGAATAAAAAAAAAATTAGCATAATATGATTGAGAGACAATAAGAACATCTATTAGCAGCATCATTCAACGAATTTGGTGAAGGCTGGCTCATAATATGATTGCTTTGGAAAAAAAATAAGAAGAGGACATTTGTATTAATACAAAAAGATAACACATTCTCAATTCCTTTTGTCAGAATCTCTCAAGCATCATAATGAAACTTGCAAATTTGCCTAATTGCCTCCGGGATGCTGAACTCAGCTAGTTCCGATTATATCACTGTAAGTAGTCTTGATCTTGTCAAGCAATGCTTCCCTGTAAAGAAAGTTTTGATTCGAAGCATCATCAGAGAAAATTGTAGTTCGACTTTCAAATGACAGTTCAAAGTATGGTTATTTATTGTTAGTTGCTCCTACTGTTTGATCCAGCGAAGCAACCAGATCTGATTGGTCTGTACCAGTAACATGCATACATGATTATACTAGGTGACATCATAAAATTTTCAGCTAAATTTTGCAGAATTCAGGGCTGGGCACACATAATTGGACAAAAATATACACATGACAAAAGATGGGAAAGAAAAAACAATGATACTGGTACAATAGTAATAGTCAGTAAATTTCTAGTTCCTAAAGGCAATACAATAAAATAGAGTTTAATTAGCTTTAAATGGAACAAAAAAGAAAGCAATAAATATTGGTTAGTCAATGTTACCTGTCAGGCTTGAAGACCAGGTTGCTATACACAAACCACTATCACAATTGAAAGAGAAAAGATAATTTCAGATAAAACTTAAACTGTAATAGATGTTCAATCAAATATGCAAGTTAGAGAGAGAGAGAGAGACTCACGGCAGTGTAACCAATGCCTACAAGCTCCAGGACACCTGGCACCACTGGAAGCCTATCAATGGCCTGAAAAAATTGGAAAAAAAAAAGTAATTATTACAATTTTTGAAGTTTAAACTATAGTATACATATGCAGAAGTGCAAGCAACAAGGATATGGTATGGACATCACCAAGGGTCTCATAACATTGTACCACCTACGCAAATTTTTAAGAGCTCTAAAGCTAGGAAAAAATTGATTTTCAAAGATTTCAAAATAGTTAGCACTGTCTCAGACATCTGGTACAACAGTATATGAACATTTGAGTAGACACCATGTCATACATTTGCTAAAAGATGATAAAGATTGCAATGATTTTGCAGTTTTGCCTCCTCTGACGATTAAACTTTAGACAAAGGGTTGCACCACTCTCTCAAAGGCATATACCACGAGCATGCTGAATTTTAAAAGATAAGATTTTTAAAAAATAATTTTGCAATCCACACAACACCAGATTGATATGTTGTGCCTCTACAATCAGTGACACTGTCATCCAATGAAATGTGTAGAATTGTTGAAACTTAAAAGTATTTTTCATATAAACAAGTATCACAATAATCCAATGAGGTACCCCATTACAGAAGAAGATCACTCACCCCAATCAAACCAGTAGAACTCCAGAGAGCAATGATGCCGACAACACCTAGCGTAGCCACTGCGTACTTATCCTCCACTCTATCCCACTGTCTACATAGAATTTTACAGAAATTATAACCAGCAGCATAATCTGAGAACCAAAACAATATATCCACACAATAGACACCATATAAGCAACTCAAATTAGACATGGCACATTACACATACATAATGGCAAGTTTGTCAGTTCCAGATAATTGTACCCAATTGGGAAAATTTTCATAGATGCTCAAAAAAATCAAGTTATCTGTACCGTTGCCTAAGCATGCAATTTAATTTCACCAATGCCCAAACCAAAAGGGCGCGACTTCCTCTTGCGCCCAATAGAATTATACTGGAAACAGTTATACGGGCAAGGGCCAAAGGATGCTCATGTTAATATGAGTCTAAAGGGCGCAAGTTGAACTTACGCCCTTGTATTTTGGACATCTGTGAAATTAACTTACCTATCTAGATAGTCGTGCAGTTAAGATAAAAAGTAGGGCATTCATTGAATTTTTCCGCCAACTGTTCCTATTTGTCAGCAAATCTTAATGTTTAATACCTGCATTGAACTAAAATTAATTTAGAAGGGCAAAATAGTGGTAGAAAAATCTGACCGTATCTTGCAGCTTCTTCACAATCTCCGGTAGCTCAGTAGAAACCTCGTCTCCGGCAGCCTTCACAGTCACATTCCCTAAAATCCTCCGACCTAAAATTAGAAAAAATCAAATCAATCAATCAATCAGTCCCTGCATCATCCATCTCAAACAAAACTCTCATAACAAAAATTCAGCAATGGAATGTCAAACTCACGGCGTGATGTCGTCAGGTTCAGCGACACGCCACCGAGCGGCACTGCGGCAGAGGCGCCGTGGCCGTTAACACGGCGCCGCAGAGGCCCTGCTCCGCCGGAGAGAGACGCGAGGGTCGTGACGGCAGCAGCTGCAGCAACAGCCATTGTGTAACTACTCTCTGTTTCTCCCTTTTCGTGGCTCAGAAAGTGCGGGCGTGGGAGTGGGAGGCAGAAAGAAAGAAAGGGAGGGAAAAGGAAAGGGGATGGGACGGAGAGGAGGAAATCGGAGGGTGTGGCGATGGCGAGAGGGAACGAAAGAGAGATCGGATAAGATGGGCCCTCATTATGGGGGTTTTTTTAGATTGAGTTGCACGGATCTTAAAGCAAATCCAACGGTCAGAGTACTGCGCATTAAGAATGGGATGAGATGGGCCCTCTGGATCTCATTACGGGGGTGGTTTTTGAGATTGAGTTGCACGAATCTAAAAGCGGATCCATCGGACAGAGTACTGCCTGCGCAGTAGAGGATATGAATTGCTAACTACCACGTAGCAGTACATCGTCGGGAGCTGCTTTGCTTTGGGCAGCGCCAAAATTACTTATGGAATAGCTTTTATAATAAAACTGACCAAAATTACTTATGGAGCAGCTTTTATAATAAAACTGACCAAAATACCCTCGCTGAAGAAGTAAAATATATCGTTAATTGTAAGGATATTTAAGTCAGTTTTGGTACAAAAGCAGTACATCGCTCTTTCAGTCTCTCAGTTGTCAGGTGTGTGTACTGTGTACTGCACTACGGCCCAGTTTAGTTGGTCAGATCAAAATTGTGCTTTTAAGTGGTGTTTATGTGAATAGGCCCAAAATTGGGATAATTGGGCCTAATTGTGTTGTTGATTGCGGCCCAAAATTGGCCCAGAAGTTTTGATGCCTGCCTTGTGCTGTTGTTGAGCACAGGTTAGACAAGGAATAAGAGCGAGTTCTTTAATTAAGTGTCAAGCAAATGAACCAAGCTTTTATTCCTTCCACTATTTTTTTTTTTTTCTGGTTGTTGCATAGAGCTATCATCATTCTGGTATTCCTGATGAATTCCATTTCATATTCACCATCATTGCAAGCTCTTGTAAAGAAACATGGAACAAGTTCGAGATCGAGTGGCGTTCTCTCGCTCAGGAACAATGTTCATGTACCAAAACTTAACCAGTTTTCAACCTCAGAATGTAAGATGCAAACTGTTTACTCAAGACCACTATTAGCCAAAGCACTCAGAGATGGTAACAATGCGGCTCAACGATCCGACGATCTGCCCCCTTCCCCATCACTAGATTTGGTTCATACATTTTATAGGTACCTCAATAGCAAAGATGTGAGAAGATTGGAGAAGCTATTGGATCCAAATTGTGTAATAGAAGATGAAGCATATTACAAACCTCTAGAAGGAAAGGTAACATTTGACAATTGACAACATATATTATCTTTTTTTCCCCATAATACAAAATTTAATTAAATTATAATTGTATATTTTGATGCAGAAAATTCACAAATTCTTTGAGAAATTAACAGAAGCCATGGGGCAGCATGTGGTTTTTGCTGTTGACAGGATTTCTGAAGGAGATGAATCCAGTATTGCAGTACTGTGGCATCTTGGTACATCTCTCTACTTAAAACAAATACATATGATTTGTACAAAGTTTACTTTACTCTTATATTATGGTTGACCTCAATGCGAAAATATAATGGAAATACTTCTAGAATGGAATGGAGAGGTTATACCCTTCACAAAAGGCTGCAGCTTCTATACATTTTCGAATAACAACGGAACACGTCTTATAAGGTATGAAATCATATGCAACAGATTTGGTGCTTAGATGAAAAAATACCTTTGCTTCCAAACTAACATAAAGATATGTAACAGGAGAGCTCATGTCTTCGTGGAAGCACCATGTAAACCTGGGGAGTTTGCTCTGGTAAGTTCTGAAGCATACCTGCCAGTATCAGTTCTGTAAAAGTGTAAATGCCCTGTGAATACATTTTTGATACAGTATCTACTAAGCACAACTCTGTACGAAATTATATGAACTTGAATACCTGACAAAACCGAATTGGCGAATTCCACAAATTTACAAAACTATCATAAACAGCCATTACAGCCAAAGCTCTGAAAGATGCCGTGCAGTAATACATAAATGTTCTAACAAAAATTTGTCTATTATTTTTCTCTCCCTTTATTTCAGGAGATGCTCAAGATAATAATTTCCCTATTTGATCGGTTTCCGCAATTGGCTAATAGTATGTGTACCATTTACATGGACAGCAAATTCAATTTACCAGTTACAACTAAAATACTTATATGGTAAATTGGTGATCTAAGATTTTCTTTTTTCCCTCTTGTTTGCAGATTTCTTGAGAAAACCTGATGCAATTGTATGTTACCTTCTTAAAGTATACAAGTTCATAGTAGAGCCTCTACTGCTCCCAGTTATAATGTATTATACCCATATGTTGACATCCGCAACCAATATACTAGTCACTATACTTACAATTATCAACAACTTGCTAAAAGTATTCTTTTGAGCTTAAGAAAAGAAGAACAATGTTAATTTCATTCAATTTTTTTTTCTCGTAATTGTACAAAATTGTCATTTATGATTGTTTGCCTGAGATGAATTATTGTTCTTTAAGAGCTTGATCAAGGCTTTGAAGATGCACATGTTGAAGCTAAATTAAAAAGAAAAAAAAAATGGTACTTAATTGAAATTATCGTGTCAGCTTCTGTTCAACCCATGTATGGATGCACCGGCCCTACCAGCTTGACTTCGAGTTTTGACCATTAATGCTGCTCTTTGACCTTCTTGTTCATCACAATGCGCATTTGTTCTGCCAAATCATGTCTGCCCACATCATCATACAAACTTGCCATCAGCCTGTATGAAATCAGATCTGATGGATCCAACTCCATCCATTTTCTACCCACATATTCACCAAATACCAGATTCCCATGCAGCCTACACCAACCCAACAGAGACCTACAAATCGACAGGTCCATTTCATATGGCATGGTCTCCACCATACACGCTGCCTCCTCTAAGCGACCGGCACGACCCAATAAGTTCAGTAACAATTTATACTGTTCACTTAATGGCTCTAGCCCATAAATCTCTTTCATCGACTTGAAATACTCCATACCCACATCCACTAGGGCAGCAACATTACATGCTTGTAACACAATCGAAAAGGTGATTTGATCAGGTTTAATGCCTGCCAATCTCATATCCTCAAAAGCTAACAATGCTTCAGAAATTAACCCGTTATTAGTTAAACCGGATATCAGTCCATTGAATGTAACCACATTACGCTCTTTTATACCTGCAAACATTCCCTTTGCTTCTTCTATTCTCTTACACTTGCTATACATGTCAATCAAACTATTAGATACTGATATATCTTGTTCCGACCCGGTTTTTACCGACAAGCAATGCAGTTGTCTGCCTTTGCACAAAACAGCTGAACTGGCAGCTGCAGACAAAAAGCAAGCAAGGCAAGGACCATCCACTTTAATTCCTTCTTCAATCATAAGAGGCAGCATATCCAGCGCACTTTTGTACAGGCCAGCCTGGCTTAGACCACCAGCTAAACTAGTGTAGGTATATGCATCTCGCTTAGGCATTGTATCAAATAAAACCCATGCATCATCCTGCCTATTAAACCTCGAATAAACATGTAACAAAGAATTCCCAATTGAAACATCCGTTGCATCTATGCAGGTTTTAATGATGTATGCATGAACCTTTTCTGCGTGAACCAGGGTCTCTGGCAAATTGCATGCCTTCAGAATAGTGGACAGAGTATAAGAGTTAGGTTCAACTCCACAACCACGCATCTCGGCCAATACAGAGAATGCCTCCAGGCAGTGACCATGGTTAACAAATGCTGATATCAGGCTAGTCCAAGAAACTACATTTGTCCCACTAATTTGGACAAAGGCACGCAATGAGTCCCTCAAATCAGATGAATATTTATTGTACAAAAGTACCAAAGAGTTGCCAACGTATGAATCATGCTCCAATCCAACTTTAATAATTCTCGAGTGGATCTGTGCTCCCAAATGTAGCCCCATGCCAGATGCACAAGCCCTAATAATTCCTGCATAAGTAAAGGCATTGGGGCTTATTTTAGAGTTTTCCATTTCTCTAAATAAGGTAATGGCATCTTCATGTTTTTTAGCTTTCAATAAACCAGAAATCATACAGGTGAACATTGCAACATCATACTCCTTTGTTTGTCTAAACACTCCCAGTGCATACTTCATATGACCGCACTTGCAATACATGTCGACTAGAACGGTTTTCAACACGTAATTAAGCTGAACCCCCTGACGGATAGATTGACAATGAACCATCTTGCCTCTCTGGTACCAACAGTGGGAGACACATGACGACAAAAACCTGGAAAAAGTGAATGCAGTAGGTTTTATGCAAGACCTAAGCATGTCATTATAGACTCCTACAGCTTTTTTCCACTCTTTGGTATCCAATAGGGAGGATATCAAGGCTGTGCAAGAAACTACATCTCCGGAAGGCATTTCATCAAACACCTTCTGTGCAGAACCGGGTGCCTCAAGCCCCAAATAGAATTCGTGCAGTGCACTTGAAACAACCAAATTCAATGCAAACCCATGTTTCCAGACAAACCCATGTAGTTGTAAACCCAGTCGAGATGTCGGATCTTCTAATAAGTTAGTACAGCAGCTCAAAACAGTTGAGCATGTGAATTCATTTGGAACTATGCAAGTGTCACTTAAAAGCATGTTTCGAAAAACTTGCAGGGCAACATTGTAATGCCCGTATCGCGCATGGGATGATATAATAGTTGTCCATGAGGCAATATCCTTCTGAGGCATTTCGTCGAACAGCTTACATGCATGCCAAAGATCGACGGTTTTTGAATAAAGGGACAAAAGAAGGTTGCTGATGTAAAGGTGGGAAGGGATAAACCCCAGTTTCAGAAACGGGGCATGTGCGTATGTTCCTTGAGGAAGAGATCTTGAGTTGGAATAGGACATGAGAGAGACGCATTTCTCCACAAAGATGCGTGAGGAGGTCAACTCGCTCAGTGTACAGAGAAAGGAGGGGAAGATAGCTTGAGTGGGTGGTGAATTTTTGGCAGATGAAGTGAAGAAGATGCGCGCAGTGTTCATGAAACAATTGCTCATGATTCAATTGTTCTCTCTCAAATCAAAACCATAAAGAGTGAGTGACTGAGAGCATATACAGCTACTCTCTTATACAGCTTGTAATTCGCAATTTCATATTAATTTAATGGTGAATTGAATTCAGATTTAACTATAGATCCATAGTTATTAAAATTTGGGATTGAAGAATTGTAGGGTTCGGCCCCGGAGGGGAACCCTTCCAGAAATTCTCAGAGGCACACGGGCGAGCCGCGGCCAAAGAGGGGGTTTGGAAATAGTTTTCAACCAGCAATTGACGCGCTTCGGTATAACCTCACTAGCTGCGTCATTGCCCCAAGCGCAAAGATACCTCTCTCCGTTGCCCCCCCTCCCCCTTTTATAGCCCGCGCTCCCGTGTCCAACCCCTCGTTCTAGCGATGTGGGACTATCGATACGCTTGCTCAGTTGTTCCGGAGCTCACCGCAGAGCACTTTTGGGCCCTTCTGACCTTCATAATATACACGGCCCAATAAGCCCAATAAGACACAATAAGCACAATAGGAAAAAGAGAAATTATCTGTCCCCTTAAATTTCCTCTTATCCATCCCCAAACAAAATTTGTAATATTCTCTTTCTTTCTCATTCTCTCATAAATATATGAGTGAATTTTTCTTATTCTTTTATCTTTCTATTATATATGTATGAAAGTATTTTACACAATTGAGGATGTGAATTGCAACAAAAAATATATTGGGGGATGGATAAAGAGGATTTTTAAGGGCAATTATCACGTCCCTATATAGGCCCAATAAGGAAAGTAGGCCCAATAAGGAAAATAAGCCCAATAAGGAAAATAAGCCCAATGGGCCTTTTAGTGCGAAGAGAATTGATCAAGTAAAACTGAGAGGAATACAATACACGCGAAGTGGGGGACACAGACACTGAGACACCGCAGTAGAGAGGAGGAATGGCGGAGGTGGGAGTGGGAGGGGACCTACTGGCGGAGGCGATGGGCGGCGGTCCACCAGTGGGGAGGGTTGTGCTGATCGGGGACTGCGTGGAGACCAGCGGCGCCTTTGTGCTGCACCTATTCCTCAAGCGCTGTCTCTCCCTCGACTCCTCCTCGTCCGTCGTCTTTCTCGCCCTCTCTCAACCCTTCTCCCACTACGACCGCGTCCTCAGAAAGATGGTGAGTGTGGTAACACGGTTTGGTAACTGGTTGTTGCCTTTTGTGCTGTTTCAGATGGTGGCATTTCCACAAACACCTTGTGTGCAACCAATTTTGTGGATTCGTGGGTTTATGAAATTGAAGTACCACTTTATTTTTTTGAATTATACTTGATAAATGTTAGATGGGTTGGGTGTTGTGAGCATAAAATTACTCGAAACATGTTTTTATGCCTTTTTATTTGTTCAGACATTTTCACAAACATCTTCAGCGCTGTAGACTGAGTAAGGTTGGTTGCCAACTCATGAATTGATATGTTATTATTTACTGTGCTAATGTGATGCCATGTTGCTATTTCCACTATCTAGGGCTGTAATCTATTAGTGCAAAAGAAGAATCAGAAGTTACATTTTCTTGAGTTGCAAGATTTCTCAGGTGTGTATCTGGTTCTGTGTTCTTTTAATTGGTACCATAAATGTAAACTTTGAAATAATATGTTCTTTAAATTTGTACGAACAGCTGGAAGCAAAGATAATTCAATTGATCATGGTTTCCGTAAGTTGTACAATGAGATAAGAAATACAGTGGAAGCTGCCAGATCGAAGGAAACCAAAGCCGGATGTATTTATATCATGATTGATGATCTATCACTCTTGGAAATAGCGTCGGAAGGATCTGAAAATGCTGTATTAGACTTCTTGCATTATTGTGCCACACTGACATCTGAAATGGTAATTGACAAAATCAGTTTTTCATTTTTATTACTTGATAATCATTTTGACATATAAGAAACTATATCATGGCATTTTGTTTTATGTATTCAATCAGGACTGTTCATTGATAATTCTGAACCATGATGATGTGTATTCAAGTGAAGAAGCTCCAGGGCTTCTAAAGCATCTTCAACACCTGTCAGATATAGAAATAAGAACGGCTCCCTTGAGCACTGGTTTGGCTGCTGACGTACATGGACAGGTACCAACATATTCTGCTTTTTTTTAATTGTTTTTGTTCTTAAATTCAGTTCAGAATGTAAGTTGCAAAAAATTGGTTCGACAGATGACAGTTGTAAACAAGGGGCTGTTCGGTGATGGTAGGAAATCTGGACGTAAGATTTGGAATTTTCAGTTCAAGGTGAAGGAAAATTCTATTGAATTCTTTTATCCTGGAAGTCGGCACTGAGTATTCTCATGGTTTTTTTTTTCCGACCCTTGCGATTTATGTAGCTCTTTACATTAGTTAGTTTAGTTTCCTTTCTTATGTTGAAGATGCTGAAAGAAAATTATGTTGCAATTTGTAAAGTATGTAACCTAGGCTTGTTTTTATGCTTACGTTATACGTAATTTATACAAATTCCAGCTTTTAAGTTCCTTTCATGATATATAGATCTATATGGAACCTGTTAATGGTAATAGTAATACCAAAAATTCCAACTGTTATATTTTAGTTGATTACATCAAGCTAACAAATTTGAAACATTTCGAATGAACACCAAGAGCTTGAGGTACTAGTGTTTGTTTAGCAAACCAAAAAAGCATACGGTTTCAAAATTTGACCTAGTTAATTTTTTTTATTTATTTTTTTATTTTTTGCTTACGTTGTAGGCTACAGTTTGAAAGTGCGGCTTCAATTTGTGTTGGGCCGCTATTTTAAAATACGGTTTTTCTTCTTTTAAATTTTTTTTTATTTTTACTTCTTGATTTAAAATTCATTTTTTTTATTTTTTAAATTTAGAAAATAACCCTGTTATAGGTAAAAGTCACCAACATTCTGCACTCGTATAATTTGTCGGCTATTTTGACAAGATGGTGTAAGGATAATTGAGACCTTATTCGAAAATTAGATCGCCTGTGGGGAGTTTATGTTTTACCATAGGTAACAAAAGTAAAACCATATTGTGTTAATAATATCATTGACATGAATCTTACGAGGAACATAGCCATGTGAAGCTAATTGTATCTAGTGATTCAGGTTCATTTTCTGCAGCTCAGGTTGTGGGCCTCTTAATTGTCATGGAAAGATGGTCACATTTACATAATAGACCCTTAAGTGAATTTTAAACTGAAATTAGTAGTCCTTGCTGTAAACCCTTTGGAAAAAGGTCAGTTAGTCTAATATAATTTTCAGTGTGATAACTCATTTCATGTCTTAAATCAGATGTTTAATTAATACCCTGTGATAGCGCATCATGTAAAGAAGATTTCATGTATTATTTTCTATGAATTATGATGCCTCAAAGAAAATGATCTCTTGGATGGTACAAAGCCTAAAAAAACTAGAAAACAGATACAAGTCGAGTGTGAGGTGAGATTTCTGACAAGATAAATAACCCAGCACCTCGTATTGATTACAAATTTGACCAGAAAAGTTTTTGTTTACATTATAATAATCTCTTCCTTCTGACTATAGCTGATTCATTTGTTTATCTATTGCATGAGGAGATATATATTGTGATTGCTGTCATCTTCAGAATATCCTATGTTGCCAAAGGTTGACAAATTAATGATTTTCTTCTAACCATCACTTCCCTGATGCATGCAGAAAAAAAAAAAAAAAAGGTAGCATATTTGAAAGGGACATCAGTTATTAAATACAAATAAGCATTCTATAGATTAATTCTGTCAATAATCAGACCTAGTTTAGTTACCAGTATTGTTATAATCAATTGTAATATTTTCTGGTGATCCATCATAATATGTTAGTCTAGTGCTCTTTATTGATTTCTTTTTGTTAGTTAATTTGAGTCTTTCCTTAACATAATAACCTGTGCAATTACTATACTACACCAAGACAGTATGTCAGTACCAGCTTATATGTACTTGCATAAATCAGTCCTATGGAAAGGTTTTGACTTTTGATAAGCACATTTGCGAGAATGGGAATCAAAATGAACATCATAAGTAAAATAAAATCTTGAAAAATTACATCCTTCAAAAGCAATGCAATGATACAAAGAATGATATGAAGGAAAAAAAAAATAGTTGTCAATTCTAGCCCAGACCTTGAGACAGTTGCTGCAAAATTAACCGAAGTTTAATTGTGCACGCAACAAAACCCCAGAAAACTAATGTATGCAAGACCCAAGAATCAATCTACAAATCAACAGGTCTTGCCAGATTCATAAATAAAACTAATAATTTAATAAATTAATAAACAGGCATGTAATTAATTTCCTCAGCATTTTGCTTTGGAGCTATGAAGCATCTCCAATGTTTGGCGCATGAAGGGTGCATCACAAGGCAGCACCAATGGCCCATCACTCGATACGCCGTACTCCTCCTCGGCTTGTTTCAACAGGTCTTTAAAAGGTTTCGAGTTCAGGTACGAGATCGGGACCAAGAACCGTTGGCCATCTCGCGTGTAAGCCGCGAAATGGCCCTTCGGAGAGGATGGCGTGTTACTTTTCGCTTTGTTCTGTGATATATATCTTTTGGGAATTTCTACTAGCCTTATTGAGTTCAACATCGTTTGACGGATGATCAGTTGGTTCGATGTTCATATATATAGCGCGTCGTGTGCGCGCGCTCGAGTGGTAAGGAGATCAGGAAGAGAGTGAAGAAGGAGGCAAGGGATGATCATGGCAGCAGCTGGCTGAATGGAAAGATGTATATATAGAGGCAAGGAGGAGGATATTAATACTGTAGCTTTGAAACAGTTGCATTCAGATTTGAAGGTGTCATATATGTAACTTTCAAAAAATATTTGGAGGTGGTATATATCTGCACATATCTTTTGAAATTGAGAAATTCGATCCTTTACATTTTGCCATTTTTTTTTAACTTGTGGACCATCTGCGCTCCTGTTGTCACTCAGTGGTACTTTTTTTTTTTTCGGGTGATTCACTCTATTTTTCTCTAATTAATTAATAATTACAGAAAACAAACTATTCTTATCTGGGAAATTACTTTAGGTGAAAATATGTGCCAATAAACTTGTGTATTAGCTAGGGGTAAGGGGCTTATCAATATCATTCCTTCTTTTTGTTTGTATTATGTTGACCAAATTAATGGATCAAATTGTACAGACAGGAAAATAAACATATGAAGACAGAGTCTTGACAAACTAATAAAACATAAAATAAAAATATATAAAATAAAAGGACAGATTGAAGAAGCTGTATGTTATGATTAGAATAACATTTCCAAGAAATATACAATATAACATGTTTCTGAACATCTTCAATACCAGAAATGGAGGGCTGTACTGGTAAATGGTAAACACATATAGCAATGGAGAAGTTCGTTTTTCTTCAAGAAATACAGTTGAAATATGCACATCGATCGACCGTGCAACATGACGCAGGAATTAAGGGGACAAGGGGAGCCAAGTACATAGGGTGTGTGGGGGCAATTCCTTCCTCTCTCTCTCTCTATAATTCTAAGTAGATAATTCTCGTTCTGGATAAAATGTGAAATCGTTCCAGGAGGCAAGGATTCATATCTGCTGTACATTTTAATGGCCTGTTTTTCAGATTTGGAGGTGTCTTGCATTGCAACAATTATAAAAGAGTAATACCTAGCGTCTATAGTGTGCATAGATTACATTTCGGTTATATCTGTTATATTTTATACACATTTATAGATGTATAGATGGTTTTTCAAGGGACACAAGATGTTTCTCATTATAAAATGGAGGTGGTATCTGCACATGTGTTGGCTAGTGAAATTTTTTTATGAAATTTTGAAATTACAAATTTCTCTTGAGATAAATATATATAAAAAAGGATTTAATAATAGGAACCTTCCGTCCGAAAATTTTGTGATTTTTTTATACAAAGATAACTGTTTTTTTGGCCCTAGACAAAAAAGTAGTTCTCCATTTAAATAACATTTTTTTGTTTCTACAATTTCTTTTTTTTTTTTTTTTTTTTTGAAATAAGTGGACAAAACTAATGTCCACCTTCTCCCATAAAAGCCATTTCTTTTAAGGAGATGTTTCTACAAAATTAGTTCCACATTTTTTAAATGATATTGAGAGAGAAAAAAAAAATAGCGTGCTCTAGCTACTTAATTTTTTTAATAGAAAAGATGGGAGTCAGAGCCCCAAAAAATTTCATAACTTTGTACAAAATTTTACATGAACACGGATGGGTGATGGGTTAGATAGTTTCAGTCATGTCATTATATCCCAGTAAATGTTACTAGTTCTTGCATTCCCTAATTCACAAAGAAGAAAAAAAAGAAAGTGAAAAGAAAATGCCTCCTAGCCTTACCGGTATCGGTCCCAATTTTTTTTTTTTTTTTTTTTTTTTTTTTTTTTTTTTTTTTTTTTTTTCCGTATGATGAAAGTACTGGTCCTAAGTTTGAAAGCGACTCTGTGTTAACCCAAAAATTTGTTTCATTAATTCTTTTTAATTTAGAGCCCAGAGCAGAAGGTTGCTATAAAGGTTACTAAATCTTAATAATTAGCTGTATCAAAAATGAGAATTAACCTTCGGTCTAATGGTAAAAGCAATGCTCTTTGTATGGAAGATCAATGTTTCAAAATCTAGTTTTATGGTAGCTTAGACTCTCAATCTTACCTTAAAAAAGGTGTATCGAATATAAATAAAAGTTTTTGAGTACGCAAAGTTCACTTCACAAAGAAAAAAAAAATTGAAACCAAATATTATATGGATGAGCTAGACTAATATGAAAACGTTTGCATTTCGCTCCGAAATGCTAACGGTCTAAATTATACTTTGTTACGTCTGAAATTTCTATTTATGGTTCTCATTAAATTCATCATATGAAATATACTTGGTGATACAAAAGTTTTCCATTTTTTGAAATTTTAAGTATTTGTTTTGGATTTTTCAAAAATAACTCTAAATATAAATAAAATAGTGCTTGTTTGTATATGGATTTTAAAAAATCCGAAATAAATACTTAAAAAGCTCCAAAAATGAAAAATTTTTATATCCCGTAATATTTTCATATGATAAATTTAATGGAAACCATAAATCAAAATTTCAGATGTGACAAAGTATATTTAGACCGATAGCATTTCAGAGCGAAATGTAAACGTCTTCACAGTAGTTCTACTCATGGATGATTGGTGAGGTTATCATGTACTATATATATGAGATGGGTAAAAGCACTGAGTGAAATGAGATGCAATTATGATATTCCATCACCGAGTCAAAATACCGAAATAGTATTCCTAAAGAATGTTCTTCAAGTAAATTTATGTATGAAATTCATGTTTGATCGTTAAAATTAATTACCTTTTATTATCATTTTCTTTATAAATAAGTTAAATTATTTATATTTTACTTTTCAAATAAAATATAAAAAAATTTAAACAATAATTATTGTCTAGTTTTCCCTCCTCAATATTAATTTTAAACAAAAGTAGAATTTTTTTTATTTTGACCCGTTTATTATTAATCTGACTGTCCTAAATCCTAATTATTTTAAATAATTCGATTACAAAATTATGTTATTATGTGTATGAAAATCATCATTAATGGTGGCCTGGTGGGCAACTGTCAAGTGGCTCTCATGTTACAAAACTGCAGTTATTGTAATACGGAATCATATCACCATGTTATCCAAAATATGGATAACAGGGCCCTATTATCCTAATCGTGACAATTGGATCAGAGCAGACGGATCAGATTTGTTCACAAAAATTTTTGCTCTCTTGAAAACTGTACTTTGGTATCAATCTGAACCGTCCATTTTGATCCGACAGTCCAAATTGGGATAATAGGGTCCTGTTATCCCTAAGAATAACAGCAGATATATACGGACTCATTGTAATACAGGTATAATAGCAGCAGCCTTGGGATCAAACCATTGGCCATATTTCTCCGTGATATCCAGCACCTCATGTGCCCTCTTCTCTTTATTTCCTCCTCTCATGACCCCATCATCACATGCTCCTCTCTCTCCCTCAGGCTCTCTCAGCCACCACCATTATTCAGAATTTAATTTGTTACATTTTATTATTTCCAAGAACGGATAATCATTGATCATAATAGTGGTCTGAGATTTGTTGATGGTTTATTGATATATTATACTATAATTTTAATTTAGTCCATTTTATTATGCATTTCTTGAAGAGTGATATTACTCTTTTCTGCTTTTTAATTAATTAGTATTAAATGTATTTTAGATCTCCATGAAAATGACAACAATAAGCTTGATTTTTGTTTTTTTGTTATTTCACTATGGTATAATTTATCACACCCTGTGCTGATATATATATATATATATTTTTTCTGTTATAGAAAATCCTGGAGGTTCTAGCTACTTTATGGTCAGAAATAGTTGTACACTTGCACTTGTGATTGTGGGGTTACTCTTACTTCATTGGATCCAATTGTGTGGCTGAGAATGCATTTTAGAAGATCTTCCTCCTCAATATAATATCAACTATTAAAACTTGTGTTCCGTACAGTTTAATAGCAACTTAATTAAATAATTAGCGAGATAACTGTCATTCATCTGAGCTAATTAGTATTTATGAAGACATAATTTAATACATTACAAAAATAAATTAACTAGATGGATGGAGACATTTACAATATTCCTTATTTCAAATAAACATACAAAAAAAAAAATTGGAGATCTATAAATAAAATATTTTCCACTACTGATATTTGGAGGTTTAGTAGTACATTGAATTTGTGTAAAAGTACTGATGTTTGATTTTGCATGATCAAAATTGGACTTACGGAGCTTGTGTATCTGCATAATGCTCAAATTATATATGCCGCTTATGAGGTATGACCAGTAACAGTTGAATGTAAAAAGCATCCTTACTACTAATAAAAGCATATTGAATTTTTTAACATTAAAGGTCTATCTTCTCTAAAGAATAAATCTCAGTCATTGATTGTTTATTTAGATTGATCACCACCATTGACGTACGTTAATGCCCGTTGACGTTCTCAGCCCATTAAAATTAAAGGTCCATATAAATTATCTCAATTTAAGATCTATTACATATTATCTTAAAAGTTTATTATAAGAAATAACAATTTCGGTCCGAAGCAAGGCGTGAACTTGATACTAGTATATAATTAATTAAGGGTTTGTTTACTATTGCATAGTGAAGGTTTGACTTTGATTAGTGTTTCCCTATGCTTGGCAATGTACTAATATATGGACTTTCGATAATTTATCAATATAATATTGCAAATTTACAAATCAAGTCTAAGGATAACGATGCCACGTAATTTCTCTCGGACTATATATATTTCATCTGTATTTGACAAATTAAGCCGCAAAATCAAACAACTTCAGGTCTCATCTCCATTTCTGATTTGAATAGAGGTATCCATTATTGATAATCAATTATATGCTCATCAATAGAATTTTTTTTTTTTTATTACTTTTGCGTCTATTTTGTATAAAAAACGAATAATCATTTTCACACATATTTGTTTCTTAAAAGAACCTAAGAAATTATTCTAGTTAATAATTATTGATAAACACTGTTACTTGTGTAATTATTTTTTGTCGCTTGAAGTGCAACTTGCAACTTAACAAGCTAAACTCTAACTCCTCTTTCAATTTTATTTGCCTCAATAAATAATCGTAGGTTGTGACGAATACATATTTGGAAGAACCAGCCTTTGGTCTAGTGACTAAGAGCAACGCTCCCCGTGTGGGAGGTCGTGGGTTCGAAACCTGGATTGGAAGTCTATTATAGACATTTAAATTTGAGTGCCTTGACCCATTCTCAAAATAAAATACATATTTGGGACAATTGCTAGACGGATAGTCACAATGCATTGCCACACAAAGAATGTATATATATTTGGTGATTGATGCAACACATAGCAATTAAATACTGTTTGGATGTTGGGGGACCAATATCTAAGCAAAGAGATATTGCTCATTAAAACTTGTATGCCTTACTTTAGAAATGAAGGCTATCTCCCTGTTATTCCCATTTTGGTATAACTAATACTTATGTTTTTTTATTTATATTTTCCAAATAGTATAAGTATTAGAACACAAACTTTTTGGCCATTCTCCCTGTTATGCCCAACTTGGTATAACTAATACTTTTTTTTTTTTTTTCAAATAACAGATTAGTATTGGCATTCTTAATTCTCGGGATAAGATATATTACCTGATTAATCACTTTTAACAAAATCCAAAATAAATACTTCAAAAATTAAAAGATGAAAAAGTTTTGTATCCCACAAGATTTTGATATAATGAAATTATTGAGCTATGTTAACTGAAATTTAAAATTTATTTCGTATAATCTGAACTTAATCTCACACTATCTTTAATTATGATATAGTATAATGTTATGCCAATGATAAGAAATAAACAATGTAATACCAAATAATAAAAATGTTTGCTCCGCTCATTCGTTATATAATTGACCTATTTATTCAAATAAATTCAAATGAATTCATTCGAATACACATTTGACATCAATTTTTTCAAATAAGTTTTCTCAACAATTTCAGTATTCTGCATTGTTTGGCATCGTCAAACAAACCCATATTCTTGCCTTGCGGTGACAACTTGTTACGATAGGACAAATGGACAATGTGGGCTTAGAATATGCCCAAACAACAATGCCAGCCCAAACTTGTGCAATACAACTATAGAAGGCTTTGTTTGTAGTAATACCTAGCGTCTATAGAAAAGCTGTTTATAGCGTTTATATGTTACATTTCGGGATGTATTTATGATATTTTGGAATGTATCTGTTACAACATTCTTTGTATGTTTATGAACGTATTGACAGTTTTTCAATAGACATAAGGTATTTCTCCTTTGTTTATGTACACTGTAACACTGATTTCATGATTTGTCTCTACCAGTCTTTTCATAACATACTATTTTGTCAGTATTACTGTAGAATAAAACATTGCTCATACGTTTAATGGTTCAAGGATAGTTTACTTATGCTAGATATTAAAGAAACAAACCAACTTAACAGAGAAATACAAAACGAGAACAAACAGCAACCAAATTGCATTGAGAAAGATTTACAGAGCTAAAGTAACAGGAGTTTATTTTCCTTGCAACTTCATCAATCCATGAAATGCTAGCTGCCCAGCAAACAGCTAAAAATTTCCAATTTTTCACACTTCCCTAATATAACATGCCACAAACCTAATATCCACATTCAAAAGAGTAACTCCAAACTAACAAAACTAAATCACAGAATTCTGGAAACACACAATATAAATGGTAGTTTTTTTTTTCTTTTTTGACAAACTCCAATTTTGTCAGAACTCAGAACCTTCTGGCTGACGACCTCGTACCAATTCTCCTAGAAGTGGTGGTACCAATAGCACTCCTCTCACCATATGCCGAACTAGTGGTATTGGTACTTGTTTTCAGTTCCTTGCTTGTCCTAACTGCTGATCTCAAAGTTGGGATGCGGCTGACGAAATCACCTGATATCGACCTCCGCGTATTTTCATTTTTCTTTGAAGTTTTCCTCTTCGACAGCTCAACTGCTACTGCGGGATTTTGAATAACCTTGACTGCCTCAGTCTCTTCCAGCAACTCAAGTTGCCTCCTCCTCAGCCGTTCATTGCGTCGTGCTGAGTAGAGGTCATAAAGACGGCCTCTTTCGAACAAGGGGCTGGTACTAGACTTGCGCGCAACTGGGGTAGTTGGGCTGAAGAGCCTCTTCTTGTTTTCTTTCTCATTTTCTTGGTAGAGGTTTTCCTTGAATTCTTCTTCTTCTTCTGCACTTTTGGCCATGGCAAGTAACTCGGAAGAGATGAGGTCAGGTTCGGACCGAAAGAGAGATGCACCGGAGACAGATGCCCGCAACGGGCGAATTGCCTTGGAATTTGTCACTGTTATAGGAAGCAAAGTTAGATATTGATTGTGAGATACATAATATGAACTCTCCAATTATCAAATCAGATTACTAAATCTGTATCTATTGCTGATAGTACCACAATTCTTAATTAATTGGGATTGCGAATTGCTACATCAAGTAATCATAACTTTAAATTATTACATTTGAATGGTACCTTATAGGCAACATATATTATTATTACCAAGAATTCTTCTCAAAACAAAAGAATTTAAGAGGAAAATTGCATCTCTCTTTTGTACAACCAAAATTAACTTTTAATACCATTTGAAGAGAAAATAAACTAATCAAGGATGAACAAAACTTGAAGTACTTGTATCAATTTTACGATTTACTGGTTAGACTTAGATCCATCTGTTACAGGTTCACTTTTGCTACTTAGCAATTGAGAATTATTGCCAAAATTTGCCAACTGCAGACTGCAGACAGAGATCTTTGAATTCCAATTATAACCAAGATCTACCAATTTCTTGGAAAGAATAGCTCAATTTCAACAGATATTCAGAACAACGTCACAAGAACTACCAATGGTGAACTAACTTCTGCAACAGTTAACTACACAACTACACTTCCAAAGGAATCTTAATTCCTCCCAAACAAATTAAGATAAAAATTTGAAAGTTTACCTGGAGAACGCTTAGCAGGTGGAGCGGCCGGAGGAGGCCGAGGCGGGAGCGCCTTGCGAGGCCGAAGCCGGCGCGGCGAGAGCACAAGTTGCGGCCTCCTATCCATTCCAAAACCCGATCTTTCTTCCTGAAAGAAAAATATTAAAAATCAAGTAAATAGGTCGAGAGTGAGGGTTTGGGTATCACTTTCCTTCTGATAAAGAAGTTTATCAGCAATCGGATCTGGTTCCATACGAGGACAAGATTTCAAAATTGAAACTGAAAGAGAGGGAGAGTTAGGGTTTGGGGAAGTAAGAAGTTCACCTTTGTTTCTTTTCTTTCGTTCTTCTTCGTCGGTCGGGAATCGAGTGTTTTCTTTCCTTCTCTCTTTCTCTCTTTCTTTCTATGTTTAATGGAAATGATGATTTTGAATGCGGGGAGAGTGGAGGATATGAATCTGCTGCTTTTCTACGAAGAAGAGCAGGTTGTGTTTTTCCAATCGAATGGTCAGGATCGGTTTCTGCACCAATCTCAAAGTAGTTCGGTATTTGCTGCACTGATCTTAAAATACTTGGGTGTTTCTCAACCGTCGGATCAAGAAAAAGCAGGCCTGCTTCTTTTTAGAAAAGCAGGTGATCCTGAACCGAGCGGGGAGCCTAATCGTAACGGCTATATTCTGCCCGATCTGAATTATCGTCACTGCGAGAAGTTTACGGATTATTACCGAAGGAGGCGTGGCTTGGTTTAATTGGTCTTTGCTGCGAGTCCTCGTAGGAAGTATCGTTACCGTAGATAATATGCGTCTGTTTGGCGCTCAGCGGCGTAATGGGAGATATTCCTGAGAAAGAAGAGTTATGTTATCGATACCCAGAATGTCCCCAAGTGCAATCTATGAATCAATTGATTTTAATTAATTGTATTTTTTTTGGCTGAGCAAATTCATACATGGCAATGGCATACCGCGTGTCGACACTAATTATCCAAATATCACTACCAGCCTGTATGTTACGTCTGAAAGGTACCAAGCATCAAATCTTAACGGTACAACATCCTAAATGGCAACACCCTACCGGGTAGATATCAGTATATCACCAAATCTTTGGCAAATCATCGAATTTATGACTAGAGTGAGGCTATTGCACTTTGCGATGCCAACCGTAGTGAGATAGTACGTTTCGGCTTGTCATCGTAAAGTCGTAGTTCAAATGACCAATCCAAGTTACCCAACGCAATTTACATATCAAAATCTCGTGGATTACAAAATTTTTCCATTTTTAAAAGTTTCTAACTATTTTTTTGGACTTTTGAAATTTGTATGAAAAATACACCAAAATTTGTACATAAAAAATGTCATTTTTTAAAAATCCAAAAGAAAAGGTTAGAAAATTCTAAAATTAGAAAAAATCGGTAATCTAAAATATTTTAATATGTAAATTGTGTTCAACAACTTGGATTGACCATTTGAGCTACGGTTTTGCAATGCAAGCCGAAACACACTACCTCACTGCGCTTTACAAAGTGCAATAGCCTCGCTCCCTTAGTAAGGGATTGAGGACTGATGTATAACCAAGATGAAAATCTCCATGCATCAATGTTACGAATGTTCATATTAGTCAGAACAGATTTGCCTTAAAGTTCCTTGGCATGGAATTGATTCGATCTGTTCTCAAACAGTAGGAAAGCATTGAAACTACATCAAGGCGTTTCAGCAATAATTACAATTTACAGCAAGTAAACAGCCACAAAGCATTGAACGTGACCTTATTAAGCATAACATTATCATGATATCTGTCAATTGAACAAAAGTGTAGGATATTCTAATAAAATTAAAACCTACATTTAAACTTTTAAACCCAGACTTCTAATTTTCTTTTCTATACATTTACTACATGACATTGCAGCCCTAATTTACATATATTTTATCCAACTAATACATATTTATCAAAATTGGAAAACAAAGAAACAAATTTAATCAAAGGGCACCCAATGGTGGAGAAAAAATAATAATCGGTGTATATTGAAGTTAAGTAAACGAAAATCTTGAAAAGAAAGACCCTTGTGCGGCGCCATTCTCTGACACTGGGGCTGCCTGACTCAAAGTTTCTTTCGAGAATTTGTGGGCTTGCTGACACTTTGTTAACTACAGTGACAGATAAGCAGAAGGTCAATACAAACTAAAGAAACTTTTTGAAACTATGAATTATTTATTTATTTATTTATTTCCTAGTTACTTTTACCTCTTCCGGGCTAAATTGTAACAAAGTTGCGACAACAGGGAGCAATCGGTTGACTTCTCCTAAAAGAAAGAATCCAAAAGTTAATAAATGTACAATGTCTGTCTATCTATAGTTGACCCAAGTTTTTTTTCTTTTTTCCGTCGCCAAAAAAAAAAAAAAAGACGGAAAAAAAAAGAAAGAAAGAAAAACACTGCTATCTTATTGGATAAAACAGCCACAATATTATTAGCACACAATGCTCCTGCACAGAGATATTATTTCCACCTATATAGTTTTCTTCACTTTTCATTTTATAACATTTCTCCATCAAATGAGGCAACTAGTAACCTTTAAAGGAACATTTGATGCCACAATGGTGGTGCATCTATTTCCATTACAATTGTTCTAAAGCTATACCTCATCATTAATGTTACAAATGCTCATATTAGTTAGAACAGATATTTCGTTTGGTAAAATTGCAGTGTTTTTCTTTTTAGCCAATTAACCAAATTCAATATTCTTGTCTTTGTAAGAAAATTTCTTTCTCAACTTCGTAAATATATTTAACCTGTTTCAAGAAGCTTAAGGATAACATTTTTAAGGTAGGTCATATCAATGCCTTCTCTCTTTTGTGACCTCTCCATGTTTCTTAGCTCGGCCTTCAGCATGCTCTCCTGAAATGTCATCATAAAGTGTTACATACAATAAAATTATGAAAACCAACAAATAGCTCTAGAAAATTTATTAAGAAACTAAAACCTGTTGGTGGTGGAGACGGTTTTCACGCTCTAGCTCTTCAATCTCTTCCTGCAGATAAAAGAAAAGGAAAAAAAAACATATGGAACAATATAAATCTAAATATTATCGGGGACAATAAAAAGAGAGTGACTGAGTGACTACTGATTCTAACAAATGGCTTACTTGAAGTGCTAAGATATGTCTCTGGGTCTGAGCAAGTTCTTCCTCTCTCTGAGCTTGTTGTCTTGCCAACAGCTGGAATATTTAATTTAATAATCAATTGAAATTATTGTCTTTCTTCAAAAAGATGTCATATGATAACAAACACTAATTACTGTGTGTCAGGGGTGGGGGGAGTCATACAAGAATCTGTTGTTCGGCAATTTCAATGCTGAGACCTTGGGACTCCTTTTTTGATGTAACTACAAAAAAAGAAAAATAAATAAGATTTAAAAATAGAGAATAAGAAAGGCACGCATGGAGAAAAAAATAGCATACAATTTTCAATACCAGATACTTGTCTGTCACCATTTTCAACCTGAAAATGAGGAATAAAACACACAATTTGTCAACAACTATACAATAACAACAAAGCCTCAAGTGTCAAACAAGTTGGGGAAGGCTATAGATGAAACCCAACCAGGGTCACAAGAACAAAAATAACGCTATGGAAATATGATGTATTCTTTATTCTTCTCATAAAGAGTCATTTACGATATATTTTGAAAGCAACACAGTTCTGTAGGACATCCGGTAATCATTTGTGGCTTGTCGATTTCAAGTTTTTCTGTTATGCTGAGCTGTTTCTTTAGGGTTCATACCAAACTTCAAAGTAGAACTAATCAACCATTGAAAAATGGGAAAGACAAAATATAAAGATACTGACAATAGGTCTAGACTCTAGAGCGGTACGAAGACCCTTGTTTTCTTCTTGAAGCTTTGCTATTTCCTTTTCTTTCTCTTCTATCATTCTGTCTGATATTTCTCTGAACGTATCGTGTTCTTCCTACAAAGAATCAAAGTTATATAAACAAAGAAATGTTAATTACTAAAATTACCACTATATATGTAGACTGTAGAGACTACAGACTACCAATGTATGTGTTCATTTAGGTCTCTTTGGAGTTGGTGTGGGGTGGTTATGCAGTAAATAAAAGTCGAAATGTATTTAAACCTTTAATTTCTTGTATTTGATCTTGAGCTCATCTAAATCCTTCTTCAGGTCATCTCCTGTTTGGTCAATCTTCTGAGCCTCCAGTGTTTGATACCTCACTACACCATATTAACATTAAATCAGGACAAGAAAAATTGTGATAATCATGATGACAAGATATAAAATTCAATCAATCAACAAATTACATCTCCAAGTTTCTTCTATACTCTCCAAATTCTTGCGCCAAGATTCCTTCTCTGAGTTGTACCGGGAATTTACCGAATTTAATTTTGAATTGGCATTTCTCAGAAGCAGATGCACATCAGCAAGGGCAGCATCCCTGATTTTTTTTTTTTAAAAATAAATACATACATTAGAATTACATCATTACTCTATTACCAAAGTTCATAAAAGATATACCTCTCAGAAACTTCTTTCTCATTTTTCAACAGAGCTTCTTGTAATTCTCGTACTGCCTTATCTCTCTCCGCTAAGGCTGCAACAACCTCTCTCTCAGCTTCCTGGATATAACATGTAATACAATTTTGAGATTACAATTTCAAAATTGGACAATATATAATTATAAAGAAGAACTGGACTGATGCCCCTACCTTGATAGCCTCTTCATGAGCTTTGACAAGATCGGTATTCTTGGCCGCAGCCAGCTCAGCTTCTTTCTTTTGCAGAAGAGCATGTGCTCGGACCTTATAAGCGGAGAATTCACTCTCTAGCCTACTAATCTATGTACAATAAATATACTCATTATAATTAATAAAAGAAACATAACAATAAGACCATAGTAGCTTTTATGAAAAACTACAATAACCATTACTTGATGTCTCTCGTGTCCAGCAAAGGGACTATCGCCAAAGGCTCAAATTTCCAACTTGAAGGGTATAAAAAAAGTTCAACAAAATTACTAAATCTTCAGTACCTCATCTTTAGCCGCAGATAGCTCAGCATCTCGTGACTGCACAAGTTGGCTTTGCAGTTTTAATTCAGCCTCTAGTTGACCTAAAATTAATCAGCACAGCAACTATAATTTCTAAATTAACAAAAGATTATGAAGAAAAGTTCATCTGTGACAACATTTCACAACTTAGTTATTGGCACCATTGCATACCAATCAGTACAATCACAAACTCTTAAGTAATTTTAATTTCTTTGAACTAATCAGGGCATTTAATTGGATTAGGACATTAATAACTCAAAACAGTGGTGATATTTTTTTTATAAATAATGATATTATCGTTACTGTAACTAACAAAGCCCACAACAGGACATATCTCTGATTTATATAAACAAAAAGTATATACTTTTAGCTTTAGCAGATTCCACCTCCATTTGCACTATTGCATTCTCTGACTCCTCCAGTTTAGATTTAAGTAATTTCAGATTTGACTCCCAATTTTGTCTCTCCTTTTCCTGAAATGATATGAAAACAAACATTATAATAACAAAGCAGCATATTCCTCTTTTCTATTTTCCATAACAAAAAAAAGAAGATAAAAATGTAGAAATGATTACATGGTGGCTCTTAACCAGTAGAAGTTCTCCTTTCCATTCCTCCATTAATGCCTTTAGCCTAACAGCTTCTCCAGTTGAGGCAGCTTCTATTTCTGCTATCTCCGTATCTTTCTCTGCCAAGACTGCCTATATATTTAAGAAGTATTTAGGGTTGAATCCAACATGAGTTGCTTCTCAAATTGCACAAGATTAATAACAGTGGTCGCTGCAAACTATAGTATGCATGGCCAATTAAAAAATTGCAAAAACTCTTTTGAGAGATTAATTGTTCTCAAAATTTGTGCCATCATGTTTAAAAAACATTAAATGGATGCTGTATGTGAATTAAAGACAGATTATTTAATTTAAAGGTAAAACAGTAAAGTTTGTTGTTAAATTAAAAAAAAATTTCGATATTATTTGGGTGATAAATGGTAAATTTGAATTTTCAGAGTGGAATGAAGTAAAATGTAAAATCTGGCATGTCTGACAAAGGAGAAGAGACAAGGCAACCAATCAAATATTGCATTCCCATCTCTTACCTGGAGAGAAGAAATAGTTTCGGCAGCTTTGTTTCTCTCTTCCAACGCGTCACTCAGCTGTGCTTCCAAACTTTCTATTTGCTATAAGGATATAACAAAAAGAAGGAAACATATCAAAATTTTAAATTTAACAAAAGTCATGACATTGGCTTTGACATTTTGGTACTAGAGTTATTTTGGTCTTTTTTAAAAATAATTAACTATTCAGTAAGCATGGCACTGCAGCATGGGTCTTGCTGCCTTTTTTTTTTTTCTTTCTGATACTACTCTCCTTCCTAGTGAATCTTTTCCATTCTTTTTATTTGCTTATTTTGGTAATGAAATTCAGTAGGCAACAGCCTACTGCCCATTAAAAAAATATTTCATAGCTAGTTAAGTAAATCCCGAAGAGCACTATATAATATTTTATCAAGTTAATTATAATTTAGGTTTACAAACTAACCTTTTGATGCTTCATTGAGAGCTCTGTCAGAGAAGCCTGTCTTTTTTCTTCAATTGATTGAATTGAACCTTTGATTTGGTCTATCATCTAAAAGTGCATTTAATTAACAATTACAAAAAGACAAACTGAAAATTGAACTAAAGAAAAAGTATTAGAGTAAATTAACCCTAAAAAGGTACCTGATCTTTTTCAAAAATAGTCTGTTGCAACTTTTCCATGGCACTATCTTTGGCTTCAGATGCACGCCGCATCTCTTCAAGAGCATCTTTCAACCTAAATTAAACATATATGAACCTTCCAACACTAGACTGCACAAGATACTATTTGTAATTTTGTATAAAGTCAAAACCAGAAAACAAGCCAAAATAAAAGTTTCCGTTGTTGGCCTAATTGTCATATGTTGAGACGCATAAAGAAATTGTCATACCGGCACTTTGTCTTTAGCTCAATCAGGTCAGAAAATAACTTTAGAAAACCCTAAATTTTTTAATGAATGAACGTGGTACTCTTAGTTACCAAATACCAACACTGTATATAAAACTCTGATTATGTATATAAGATATCAGCACTTGTATGGACCTTCCTATTAAAACAGGACAATGATGGCCTGAACTGATCCAGTTGTAGTTACTCTTATTTGTTGCTCTTTTTGTCAGCGTTCGATGGAAGAACCAATTTAAGATCATGATTTCAAGAATAAGACATGTACATAACAAATTCATTGCAAAGCTTTATTGTTTCTTTTGACTCAAGATGCATGAGAAAATACTATTTTTAATATTTATAGAATAAGTGGAATTTCAGAATTACATAGAGAACGATTAACAGGATGAAATGCAACTATTTGATAAATCTCTACAAGCGAATTTTAGTTTCGAAGAGGTTTTTATCAAACATCAAACAGCATGTTTAAAAGATGGACTTTATGCATTGCATCCAGACTAAAGCATAACTAGAAACCTGGCTTAGCCCAGACATACAATTTGTAAAAGCTGCACTTGACTAACTGTATGATCTAAGATTTGTATTTGCTCATTTAAAAGCTCACTTATTGTTAGCTGCACGTAATTGTTGTCTCTCTCCATCGAGGGCCCGCAAGGCCTCATTGGCCTGGTGACGAGCACGCTCTAGCTCATGTTGAGCTGCTTGCTTCTCTGATTTTACAGCTTTCTCTATCTTCTCAGCCTCCTCAGCTTTATATCGAGCTTCCAGATCATCTTTCTCCTGAAGTACCAAAAAAAAAAAAACATTCTACAATCACTCAAAAGGATTTTGCAGGCTACAGGAAATGTTGCCATGAAAGATGAGAGCAACCATTGAGGTTGTGTTTCTACTGTTGGGTTTTTCACGATAACTCAAGCTCATGGACCAAATTTAGAGATAATAATCATTTTAAACTTTATTCGAGCTTCTCTGATACATTTGTACAATAACGTTCAAGGAATAAGACTCAGCAATATTGCCAGCAATACCCGTATCAAAATAAAGAAGACCTCAAAACTCAGTTGACTCCATAAATACGATCCCATAAATCCTTCTCTATGAAAACATGAATATGAGGTCAATTTCTACTTAAGTCTAAAGACGACTGAAAAAAAATATAAAAGATAACAAAAAAAAAAAGAAATTTATTATGTGTGCCAGGAAAAAAATTCTAAGATCATTCGTGGATGTGACCAGGCTAACAGTTTGCACCAGGTGCTGCTATGGTTCCAAAACACTTAAATACCTCTAGGTTTGTTTTTTTTTTAATATTTGAGTAAAACTTGGATACCTTCTGAACTTCTTGGATGCGCTGTTTGGCACGTTTGTGAAGCCTCTGAAGTTTGGTATCCAATTCTACATATTTTTCATCCCTCTCTTTTATTTCCTGTTCCAGTTTCTTTTCAGCTACATTTAAATGAAACGAACAGTTGAGATTCAGCATATTTATCAATTTAAGCTCTGTATTTTTCGTACATGCTTCAATATATTTCCAAAAAAACTCAAGGACTCAATCATATGGATATGTATAATACAGGATTTCCATCAGAGCAGGAACAGCAACTAATCAAAATTTAGTACTTCTCCTATTGAGGATAACTGGGTATTACTACTGGTTCGATTATGTAGGCTTTGGTTCAATTATGTAGGATTCCTCAAACTTTGACAGTTTTTTTTTTTTCTGTACCCTATTCTTGTATTGTAATTGTACAATTCGATATGGGAGAAAATGCAAATACTAACGAACTGATATCATTGCTGATACGAAATATGAACATGCAACCTTGTTTCGTTTTTTTTTCCTTCAAATAAACATAAGTAATCATGAATTGGTTTATTCAGTGCCCAGAGCATTTTCAATCTTAGGTGAAGCAAGAATTATAAATTCAAATAGACAAACATACATAGTATACTAACCCTCAACTAATTTTTGAGATAGCTCCTGGGCCTTTCCATCAGCCTCAGCATGTGCAACTCGAAGATGTTCCAAAGCTGCTTCAGCTGCTTTTTGGGTCTGTCTTTGTTCACTAATTTCCTTTTCTAACCTCTTTATTTCTTCATTCAATCTATTAATCGTCTCCGACTCGTCAGCTTTACTGTTCTCCCCCTCTCTGGCCTGCGAATCGTCAGCTTTACTGTTCTCCCCCTCTCTGGCCTGTGACTCATCAGCTTTACTGTTCTCCCCCTCTCTGGCCTGAGACTCCTCAGCATTCTGCTGCACAGGCTGCTCATGGCCCGTCTCTTTGCTCCCCGAATCAGTGGAATTCACAGCATCCCCATCTGTGGTTGTGGTTTGGTTGTCCTCCGCTGATGGCTGTTGCTCCTCGGTGTCATTCTGCGGCGGATTGTTCTGTTCAGAAGCCATGGCCCTTTGTTTGGCCCTTGTCTTAGAATGCTTGGGCATCTTTGTAAATTAAACCTGAAAGGAGAAAGGATCACATTAAGCAATAGACGTTTAAAGACCGTCCATTGAAACATCTTGCGTCCATTAAAAAACCGTTCATACATTCATAGACGTGTAAATAATGTAACAGATGCATCCCAAAATGTAATAGATAAATTCCGAAATGTAACTACTAAATTCCGAAATGTAACTACTAAATTCCGAAATGGCCATCTGTGCTACTCAAATGAGAAACATCTTGCGTCCATTGAAAAACCGTCCATATAGCCAGAGACGTGTACATAATGTAACAGATACATCCCAAAATATAACAGATAAATTCCGAAATGTACCAGATAAATTCCGAAATGTAACCTATGGACGCTATGGACAGCTTTTCTACAACAGACGCTAGGTATTACTCAAAGAAATATACTGCAAAATGCAGCAATTCTCCTCAACACATGATGACACTCAACATAACTGACATGCAAATGTCAATCAGAAAAATCTCCAATTCAATTCCATCTGAGAGAGATCCGGGCAATGCTCTCAGTCAGATCCGGCAGGTGCGAATCATAATCCTCTCAACAACAACAACAGCAACACTCAACAACAAGTACAGCAACAATTGCGATTGTGATAACGATGATCTGCCCGAACATCATCACCTCACCTTGTTACAGCTGCCGGACGGATTAAACCCCGCTTGGATCAGAGAACCGCGACCGGATTGCAGATCTGGGCCTCGAGCTTTTGTCGATTAATTACCTCGTTGTCGCAGGAAGTGGAGTCCAATCCGAAGAAGGGAAGACGAGAGAAGAGAAGGGCAAAGTAAGTAAATAAATTTACTAAATTATTTATTTGCTTGCTTGCTTGCTGACTTGAGTAGAAAAAAGAAAAACTGACGAGGGTTTCGTCGTTTCTTTGTTTCTCCGACTCCGACTTTGCTTTGCTTAATTAGTTTGTTATTGTTGTTACTGCGGTTACCGAGGGAAGGCCATGTGGATGTGAATCTCTATTTCTTTCTTTTCTTCTTTCTCCTCGCCTTCTCGGTAACAACTAACAATAAAACAAAGGGGTGTAATAATAATAGTCAACATGGGCTTTAATGGGCCTTGAAAAGAAGTCAAATAAGAAGGCTTCGGAGCCCAGAATACATGGCAGCAAAAGTTGCAATAATGGCAGTGCATGTTTTTTCTTTTGAAATAAGTGGACAAAACTATGTGCACCTTCTTCCATTTCTTTTTAAGGAGAACATAACAAGTTCATTACACACTACATTAACCCTAAAATAGAACTTATGAGTCCTAATTCAGAAACCATATTTGGAATCTGAATATAACTACACAAAATAAGAGGTTCCTTAACATCTAAACATCATCATCTCATAACCAACAAAATTATGACACAATACCAAAAATTTAAAGAAACTGAAATTGAATTAATCCAATAATGGCAGTGGATGTAAATTGAACAGTATATATATTGTTGCACGCATGAGCATTATTCAACTCATGATAGTGCCCTCAAAAAGTAGTTTACGTGTGAATTCGTAATTGTTGCAACCTCAAAAAAAAAAACAAAGAAAAAAGAAAAAAAATCGTAATTGTTGTTATAAAATCCTTACTAATAATAAAAGCATATTGGAAAAAATGATATGAAAGGGCTATCCTCACATTTGAGCCGTTGATCATTTTCTTCGATAGATCAAAACCGTTGATGTACGTTAATGCCTGTTGACGTTCTCGGCCCATTAAAATTAAGACCCATATAAATTATCTCAAATTAAGGCCCCATTACATATTATCTTAAAAGTTTATTATAAGACATAATAATTTCAGCCCAAAATAAGGAGTGTGCTTTTTACTAGTTACGGCAAACTAATTTAAGTGCGAAATTGCATACAGACGGCTTTTCTTTTGCAAATTGCAATTGTATGTACATCTGAGCTTAATGTTAGGATGCTTGAATAAAGTTCGGCCTACTAATCTGTAAAGTGTAAGCTTTTCTTATTATTTTTGCCAATGAAAGATTTTGTTTATGATTTTGTAATGATGTCAGGACATTATCATTTGCATTAGGATTTAGGACAAATTGTAACTTCCAAGTTATGTCACAGTTTTCCTTTTTGGTGGATGCTATTATTTAGCTTTAATTGAAGCTATGATAATTTTTTTCTCAAGTTCATTTTTTTTAAAGTATGTATCATTTGATAAGTTTTAACATAATTTCAGTAAATAAAAAAAAGGAGGGATCCTTGACAAATGACAATCCTTATTTTGACACAACGGGTTCTTAAAAAATTGAAAAAAAAATCTTAAATTAAAAAAAAAATTGTGGAAGTTATGGATTTAATATGTTCTCACATAAGGAGAAATTTATGTATTTTTTATTGTCCAGCAAATACTGATAAAATTTGAAAAGTTAAAATTGTACAAATGTTGGATGAACTATCAAATAATATTCAAATTAGTTTCAAATTTAAAACATCTTAATCTATAAGTTCAACAGCGCATCTATAAATTTTTTTTTTCCTACTTTTAAGATTTTCTGTATTTTATTTGAATTTCAATTGCCAAGGTCGTCACAACAACAATTGTACAGGGGTTCATAAAAAAAATGTAAACTCTTGTGTCTTTATTGGTGGTAAAGATTAAAGATGAGGTTAATGCAGTCTGATTTCAATAAATCAATAATTGTTTCACAATTTGGTACGTCCTAAGCATGTCACTTGTAATTAAGTTGTAAATATAAGCACATGTACATACATATTATTTTGCAAATGTGAACTTAAGAAAATTACAGCCGTGTATATCGTAATTGCAAATCCACTCTTATAATAAAACCGGTCAACTTCTGAATATTTAATTATTCATCTATGCACAAATATTAATGCCAATGCATTATAAATTTTACACTTAGCTGCATGGTTCCTTCTGCGTAAAGCACGCAATTTTCTTTTTGTAACAACTAGAGCTGTGAATCGGGGCTTGGCCCCGAAAAAAAATAATATTACACAAATTAATAGATATTAAAAATAAATATATATTTTTCATAAATATATTTTATTATTTAAATATTGGACTTAATATATTTTCTATATAATATATTTTTAGCTACATCTCAATTTATATAAAAGAATATAAAGAGTTACAAATAATTTGAGTCTTAAATTGTTCTTTAGGTACATCATATTATCTCTTTAATAAAAAAAATTTTGAGCCATTTGATTAAGATAAATGAAGAGAGAGAAACAAAATCAATGGTTGAGATTAATGATGATGTGGCACAACTAAAAAGCTTGGAAGCTTACCCCTCTTTCTAGAGTATGAATTGTTCCAATATATGTTTACAAACAAAATTTGAGAGATGAGAGATCAATTAATTGTAAACTTACAAACCCTTTGAAAGCATAAGCTTTATATAAAAGTTTTTACCACATTAAATATGAAAATTACATAGATTGAACCTGCATTAAAATTCGATGCGATCGGAAGTCGGAACCAGGTTCTGTGATCCTAGCTTGAACGGATTGGATTACTCCAAAGCCCCCTCCGAAACAACCACATCCGTCGGATCGTGTTAAAACGATCTCAAACACAATGCAGATCGCAGCAGATGCGAACTCGATTGAAGCTTACATGTAATTCACACTTACAGAAAACCTTGCACCTGCATTCCTTTATGTATTCTTGTAACAAAAAATCTTCACATAAAATTCTTCAAAGAACATGTACATTAAAATAATAAAAAGAATAATTGTTTGTGGTATCATACACAGTTACACACAAAAAGAATGCCATAAATAGAAAGAAATGTAAAAAATAAAAGTGAAAATATTTTCCCTGCGTATTTAACCTTCTAAAGGCTCAATTCCAATCAAAATCTCATTTCTGAGCCTAAAGAGGTGAAGATTGTAAATTTTAAAAAGGACAAAAGAAAATAAAAAAATCTGAGAATTCACAAATACGTATGTATATTGTCAAGTGAAAGTGAAAGGTTCCTTGTCAAGTTTGGTTCTCCACGAAGTTCGCACCTGGTCAGCACTACTGGTCAGATAACATCCCTGCATGCCCCGTTGCTTCTTCGTTATCATAGACACATGATATCTAAGCTTAAGATAGTTTGTAGTTCTAACCGTGGTGACTTCTTGATCGGGTATTGATGCGACCTGCCACCCCAAGTCTACTCATGGCAATTGCCACCCGTCCAACTGCCGCAAGACTTGTATCGGTACCCCGCCTTTCTTCCCTGTTGTTGCTGTCGATGTCACTGCTGCTGCTGTTAGTACTTCTCGGCTTGTCATCTCTGCCGCCATCAATACTTCTTGGTTCCTCATCTCTGCTGCTGCTGTTTCCAATATTTTTCGGCATGTCATCGCTGCTGGTGATGTTCCTAGTGCTTTTTAGCTTCTCATCTCTGTTATTTTCATACTTGTTGTCTGTCGCCTTTGAGTCTCTGCCAGTGCTGCTGCTGCTGCTGCTGGTGTTGTTGTTGTTGTTGTTACTATTAATAATACTGTTAAATTTACTCACACCAAGTGCCACTCTCCTCCCGCTGACAATAGGTTCATCCTTCCTTTTCTCATTATCAAAATTTCTAGTTCTGCTATTATAAATGCTATTAGTACTGCTGCCACTAGGAGCAGTGATCGTATTAGTTTCATTTGTATCATTTCTGGAACTGACAACACTACTGGCAACAGCACCAGCAGTATCCTCAACTTTTATACTCTTCGTATCACTCGGAAAACCAGTTGAACTGCTACCTGTATTAGTACTAGTACCGCAGCTGAATTCATTTTCATTGCTTCTCTTGTCATCAGTACTTTCTGTAGCAGTTCGAGAAATGTTTACATTTTCAGTTTTCTCCGTACTAGTTTTGAGCCATGAATGTGAAAGGCATTGTGCAGCAGTTGGGCGCTTCAGTGGATCAAAATCCAGTAATGGGCACAGAAAATCAGTAAACTCCTGTGTCTCGGCTTTTGTAAACTTGTACTTCTCAGTTAAGATCTTATCCAATGGCCAAAACTTGAGTCGCCGTATCCTTTTCAAGTCACCATGCCGATCAAAGTAATCCTTTGACCGCGAACCTGCTATAGCTATCTGCGTTAAAAAAAACGAAGATAGATGGATAAGTTCAGGGCATTCAAATTTAAGAAATAAAAGAGATATATCAGTCATTTGTTACCTTTTTGGGCATTTTTCCAAGCAGCTCCATCATTAGAGCCAAGTGATCCTAGCAACAATATCAAAATATAAAAAATATTATTAGTGAGAACTAAAGCACAATCAGAAACTGAGGGTTAAAATAAGTAAATAATAAATAGCATGTACTAACTGTTGTACCAGTATGCATTGAAACTTCCATTTCCATCTGGCCTTTCTTTTTAATATTTTTCCAGGAGGTTAATTTTGATCATGGTTTGGAAATCGTAACTCATATAGGCTTGGTATTGAGCCTTCAACTGTGTTTAATGAGCGGTACATTATCTACTATACCACCTTGTCTTTTTTTTTTTTTTCTTTTTATTGTACCAAAAATAAACTCAACACTACATAAAAAGCCTTTTGCACAAGACAAGTTCTCAACAGACTAATGTAGTTGTGATCTAAAAGAAATAGTGAAAAAACAAATGACTCTAGGGACACAGTGAACATGCCAATTTGGTAAATAAAAGGAGAACAATGGTATTCCCCTTAACAATAAAAGCAAGCAAAAAGAATACCTCATCTTCACTAAATCCATTCCCCTCCTTAGGTGTGAAGAGCATATCGCCAGTTGCAAGCTCATATGCAATACATGCAAATGACCACATATCAGCTGGAAACGAATATCCTGATCCGATAATCACCTCTGGAGCGCGATATTGTCTAGTTTGTATTATATCACCAAATTGTTTATTAGCCCAACACGCATTACCAAAATCAACAATCTTGCACTTCATTTCTATCCCATCTAGATTCCGCTCCTTCCTAAAGTTTGTAACAGTAGAGGCTGCTGTTGATGGTCTTTGCTCCGAGATGCGGGCCAATGCCCTTTTTGCCCTTTCTTTCAACTTCTTCTCAATTCTGTTAACCCCTCCAACACTCCCATTAGGATTTCCTTCAGGCCTTTCTAAAATGGGTACAAATCCAGCCCGCACTGGGTCTTTTGATGCATCAATGGTAGATATTAGCAAAACATTCTCAAGTTTCAAGTCAGTGTGGATTATACCAAGATCTCGGTGCAAATAGTCGAGACCTACAAGAATGTCTCTGCAAATTTGGCGCACCCGGTTCAGGCCAATGCCCTTATACCGGTTATAGCGTACCAATCTAAGCAGACTGTCACCAAGAAATTCGAACACAAGGCACACATGCTGACCATTAGGGCCTGTGTGCTTGAAGTGGTCCAGTAGCTGAACTATGCACTTGCAGTTCTGGGGGTCTTTATTGGTAACTTCCGACAGGAATTCAATCTCGTGTAATGCAGCTTGTGCAAACTCGGCTGCACTCTTTTCGATCTTAAGAGCCACAAACCTCTGTAAGCACAACATTTAATTATCATTTAATAAACCAAAATTGCTATAAATTAACACAATGCTTTCTTTTATGAACAACTAAAAAGGATAGAATGACATAAGGTAGAATACAAGTCTTGTACTTTCATAAGTGCTTAATTCACAAGCTACACTGATTTTGCTGCAACAATAAAAATCTACAAAGTTTCCAATTTATCACTCCACAATAATCCACATAATTGCAAACTAGGCTATAAAACAAACGACAAAAATAACAAATACATAATAGGTCTATCAATATCATGCAACTTCATTTTATTATTTTACCATAAAAAGACTACTTGACTTCCTTGATCAACATCTTAAAAATCATCTAAAACTTTGTTTTATTCAAACAAGGCTCATCTGTAAATTTCCTTATACAATTGGACAAGGGGACATTTCACATTTTCCTAATTTACCAAAAGCACAAGGACCCTACCAAACCAACACAATTTCCAAACAAAATCAATGATTATACAAACAAACAAAATCCGATCAAATGTTTCATACAGACAGAAAGCACTGCCAATTAATCAGTTCAACATTAAGATTTATTATTATAGCCGCCTACTTATCCACAATTTGATTAATTTCCGATTACTGCAACACATCTATATATTATAACACAATAACACAACAACATTGGATCAAAATTGATCGGATTAATTAACAAAGATCGGATCAGGAAACGGGGGATGGATTAATTAAAGACCTTGAATTTGGTGTCGTAGGCGAGCCAGACGGTGGAGAAGTTCCCCCAGCCGAGCTTCCTCTGCGCGATGTACCTCCCGGCGTTGAACTGGTCGCCTATCCGGACGGCGTGGTACCCGCCCTTCCTGTACGCCTCCGAGCCCTCGTCCTCCTCCCCCGATCCGCCCGATCCCGACGACGTCGACGAGCACGACATTCTCCCCCCCGATCGATGCGATCGGAAATCAGAAATCTTGATCGACTCTCTTTCTTTGTTTTCTTTTATTAATTAATTTGTGGTTAGTTTATTTTTTGTGAATTGGAGAATTGGTTGGGGAAGGTATGGATGAGAAGGAAGAAAATTATTATAGAAAAGAAAAGAAGAGAAAAGGTGGATTAATATAACAGTCTCTTTCTTTCCTATTTTTCTTTCCTTTCTTTTGTAATTTTTGTTCTTGTGGAACTTTCACTCTTTCGCCCCTGAAAGTATCGTAATCACGTTTAACTTTTCAAATTGTGATTAATTAGTTAATTATTTGCAAGGCATGAACCACGTTACTGACGGCTTCCTAGATCTTCCGAATATATCTAGGATTTTGTATTTTCAACGGAGACAGTGGAAGTGTGGAATGAGAAAGGAACGAACAATGTTGTATTTTTAAAGAGAGACAATGGATCAGTTAAGTAACTTTTTATTTTGAATTGAGCGGTTTTTATCTAATATTTCTTTTTAATTGTATTTAAAGGACATATTCCCTTTAATTATATTTAAATGACATATTGTAGCCATCTAATTATGAAAAATGAACGACCCATATTTCAATTAATATATAGTAGAATTAGCCATTTTTTAAAAGAGAGAATCAAAATATATTAGGCTATTTTTAATATACGTGGTAAAGCAGAAATTATTTCACTTTAAGTGAAATGTAACATTTATTAGTTATTCAAAAAAACATTAAATATTTGAATTATTATTGTGGAGCAGCATGCGATTTTTTTTATATATACAATCTGTTTATTTCTTATATAATTAGAAACTTAGAATGGAGAAAATATAATAATCTAGAAGAATATAATTTTTTAAAAAGGGCACGGGTAAAATTTGTGGTAAATAATGGGTTGATAAGGTATTCAATATTGTCTCTCCTCCTCCAAAATGGCGCAAAAAGTTTTTCTCAAAAAAGCATGGCGCAAAAAACAGGTAGGTCAAGCCAGGAGTAAATTCAGATTCAGACTAGACCAAGTGCGTGTGTTCCGTACGAAACTGCATTGAATGTCTGTCACGGTTTCCTCCCCATTTAATTTGGAGCTCTCTGAAATGCATCGTCGAGTCAATTGCTCATTAGTACTTGGGCATGCTAGTTGATCAATTCCTATGGTCATATTCTTATAATAATTTATTATAAGTATAAAAGAAGATTATTTTAAATTTCTAATATTTAATTCTTAATCACCTTTACATCATAAAGGTCACTGCAACGTGTGATATTTTTAAATAATTAGATATATTAAATAATTTATTTACTTTTCTTCGTATCATCACAATTTTTTTTTAACATCTATGAAATTGTCATAGTATATAAAAAAAATAGTAATTAATGTAATCAAATAGGTAAAAATTGTGACACCTCTTACAGTTGAATATCCAATCTAGCAAAACACAAATTGAACTAAACAATAATAACCAAACAAAATAAAATTTTCAACTGAAATAAAAATTTAAACCGAATCAAATAATCTAAAGCTTAACGGTTCCGTTAAAATTTGAACACACTAGTAAAGAGCCTACACTTTGTTTTGGGCTGAATCTACAATAGATGGTAAAAAACTCATCTTTTGTGAGAAAACTAATATGGGCCTTAAATTTTAATGGGCTGGGACATTAATGTATGTCAACGGTGGTGATCAATCTAAATAATCAATTAATGGCTGATGTTTTTTTTTTTTTGGAAAATAGAATTTTTATGTCAAAAAAATTTAATCTCTTTTTTATTAAGAGTAATGTGAAGTGACAAGTTCTAAGTAGTAATGGAGAAGCAGGAGAGTTCGGAACGAGCTAAGTCCGTCGAGTCCGTATCCTCTGTCAGCAATGGCTGAGAAGGCTGTGTCAGCAATGGTTGAAAGTAAGGAGAGGTCAGAAGGAAGAGAGGAGAACGTTGGGAGTAAAGAATGGAAAGATGGGCCTGGGCCAAAGATGGAGGAAGGACGAGATGGGCCTAAGGAGATGGCTAAGAAGGACGGCCCAACAGTTTGAAGACAGGTTTAGAAGTGGGTTCCACAGAAGAATTCAGTTAGGGGTAGAAGCAGGGATCTCCAGTACTTGAGCCTCCTGTAGAAATAATAAGAATTAAATGTTAGGTAGAAGTAATGAAAATGGAGAGGATTGTAATGTTTGTTATTTGTGTCAGATTAGGGTATAAATACCCAGTTGTGAACTCTGTTGGTTATCGTGAATAGAATACTCAATGTCAATTTTGTTGCTCTTTCTCTTTCTTGTTCTTTCTTTTCTTTTCCTGTTATTCAAATTTTATTCCAGTTTCACTGAGAATTGGGTCAAATTGGCTCGTTCTCTCCGTTGATGTTCTAATTGTTTGTGTTATGATCTTGAGATCATAACATTTTGGTATCAGAGCTGGTTACGCATACTTCTGGGATTGTGTAGAGATTAGATCTGGGACCTAAGAGGAGGATCCATGGCTGGTAAGGGCAATACTGGAGCAGTGACTTTAGAAGCACTGATGGCTAAGATGGAAAAGATGGATGCTAATAGTAAATCAAGGTTTGAAAAGATTGAAAATCAAATCAGCTCCAAGAGTAGGGAGGAGTTAGATCAGGCCTTAAAGAGGGAAACAGCCATGGAAGAGAGGATCTTGAAGTCAGTAAATGATCAGGTGAATGCATCAATGACCTTGGTTCATGCTACCACCTTGAAAGATATGGCTGAAAGAATGATGGAGTTAGAGGCTTTGTTCAAACAGAACCACAGCAGTAGAAGTTCTTCTCCACACTATGTTCTTACTCCTGAAGGTTATGGTAAGGTGGGAAGAATAGAGGGAGGGAGATCTGAATTCAAGATTCAGACTGCCAGACAAGGTTTTCCCTCCTTTAATGGTGAGGATCCAGAGGAATGGATTACACAGTGTGAGTACATATTTGAATTGTGTAATGTCCCTGAGATGAGTAAAACAATGCAAACTGTGGCTAATTTCAGTGGAGAAGCCAATTCTTGGTATAGAGGGTATAAAACCACTCATGATCATCCAGCTTGGTTTGAATTAGTAAAATTGATCAAAATTAGGTTTGCAAAAACTGAGAAAGTGAGTTCCTGTGAGGAAATGAAAAAACTGAATCAGAGTGGTACAGTGAGAGAGTACATGAAACAGTTTGAGATCATACAAGCAAGGGCACAAGTTGAGTATCCCTACCTGCCAGAGAGCCACTATATAACAGCCTTCATCAGTGGGTTGAGGGATGACATTAAACACTTGTTGATCATTAAGAAGCATACTAGTTTGTTAGAGGTGTATGAGGAGGCTACTCATTTGGAGGTGGCACTAGATTACCAGTTCAAAAGAAACAAACTCCTTAACAAACCAGCATTACCAAATGTTGGGGTGGGAAACAAACAGGTGTGGCAGAAAGATAAGATAGATGAGACCAAACCAGCCAATGCTAGGGAAAGTAACAGAAATGCCCTTATAGAGCAGAGAAGAGCACTGGGTCAATGCTTCAAGTGTGGGGAGAAATATTACCCAGGGCATCAATGTAAGATCAAAATCAGCATGCTAATTGGGGAGGAAGGAGATGAGGTAAAGGTGCCCTCAGAAAATCCAACAGAAGAAGAGCTGGAAAAGGTGGAAGAAGCTATGGTATCCATGCTAGCAAACTCTCAATACCCTAACCTATCTACCTTGAGGATCAAAGGTGAACTTGGGGGTAAAGATATATGTGTGCTTATTGACAGTGGAAGTACACATAGTTTTGTGCACCCTGCAATTTTACAAGGCATTAAGTGCAAGATTGTGGAGACAACCCCTCTAGTGGCATTGTTGGCAGTGACTCAAACCAGGACTGTGACTGATAGCAAGTGTGTGGATCTATGTTATTCTTTGCAAGGACACAAATTTTGTGATAGTATGAGAATTTTAGACATACAAGGGTATGACATTATCCTAGGTATGGAGTGGCTAGTTCAGTACAGACCAATGGAAGTTGATTGGTTGGAGAAATGGGTATCTTTCAAGAAGGATGGGGAGATTGTTAAGTTGCAAGTACAAACAGAAACAGCAGAAATCAAGGTGTGTGAGGGAAAGGATGCTCAGAAAGAACTAGAAGAAAAGGAAAGTGTGATGATGGCTCAAATCATGTTAATACAAGCAGTTCCAGTGCCTAAGCAGGAAGTACATTCAGAACTGAAGGAAGTACTCATTCAATTTCAGGGGGTGTTTAAAGAACCAAAAGGATTACCACCCAAAAGAGAGGGTGATCACCAAATTGAGCTAATGCCTAATGCAATACCAGTAAATCAGAGACCTTATAGGTATAGTTATTATCAAAAGTTGGAGTTGGATAAAATCATTGAGGAACTAATGAAGAATTCTGTGATTTAGCCCTCTGTTAGTCCCTATGCATCACCAGCATTGCTGGTAAAGAAGAAAGATGGAACATGGAGGTTGTGTGTTGATTACAGGAGGTTAAATGACCAGACAGTTAAAAACAAGTATCCTGTACCTGTGATAGATGATTTGCTGGATCAGTTGAAGGGAGCTCAATATTTTTGAAAGATAGATCTCAGTGCTGGTTATCACCAGACTAGAATGAGAGCTAGTGATGTGCCTAAAACTGCATTTAGGACACATGAAGGCCACTATGAATATTTGGTCATGCCATTTGGATTGACTAATGCCCCAGCAACCTTTCAAGCATTGATGAATACTATATTCAAACCCTATCTCAGAAAATTTGTTTTAGTATTTTTTGATGACATACTGGTGTATAGCACTAGCTTGGAAACTCACAAGGTTCATCTGGCCATAGTTCTGACTAAACTAAAGGAGAATCAGTTATATGCAAAAGAAAGTAAATGTGAGTTTGGGCTGGGGGAAATTGAGTATCTGGGGCATATCATTAGCAGCCAAGGGGTAGCAACAGATTCTAGAAAGGTAGAGACTATGAAAGAATGGCCAGTACCAAGGAATGTGAAAGAATTAAGGGGATTTTTGGGTCTTACAGGATATTACAGAAAATTTGTGAAAGATTATGGAATCATTAGCCAGCCCCTTACTCAGTTGTTGAAAAAGAATGCATTTGAGTGGAATAAGAAGGCAGATTTAGCTTTCCAAAAACTTAAAGAAGCAATGTGCAAAGCTCCTGTTCTGGCTATGCCAGATTTTGAACAATCTTTTGTACTGGAAACAGATGCATGCAATACTGGCATTGGGGCAGTTTTGATGCAAGGGGGAAGACCAATAGCTTACTTTAGTAAAGCTTTGGGCATGAAGGCACAAGGAGCTTCCACCTATGAAAAGGAGTTAATGGCAGTTCTGGCAGCAGTCCAAAAATGGAGGCACTACCTACAGGGTAATTCTTTTATCATAAAGACTGACCACAGCAGCCTAAAGTTTTTACTGGAACAAAGGTTGAATTACTCACTGCAGCATAAGGGGTTATGCAAGCTACTGGGCCTTGATTATACAATCCAATATAAGAAAGGTTCAGAGAATCAGGTTGCTGATGCACTGTCCAGAAGGGCTGGATTGGAAATAGAACAAGCTGAAATTAATGCTCTCACTGAACTCATTCCATCTTGGATTGAGGAATTGAAGGACAGCTATGAGGGTGACTTGTGGGCTCAGACAGTGTTGTCAAAAGGAGAGAAACAAGAGGATGACAGGGTGATCATTCATCAAGGTGTAATTAGAATGAAGGGGAGATTATATGTGGGCACCAATGGAGAATGGAGAAATAAGGTGTTGCACTGGATGCATAATTCTGCAATGGGAGGGCATTCTGGAATTTTGGGAACTTATCAAAGAATTAAGAAGATGTTTTACTGGCCTAAAATGAAAGATGAAATCATTGATCATGTCAAGAAGTGTGATGTGTGCCAATTAAACAAACATGAACACAACCCACCCCCAGGGCTGTTAGAACCTATTCCAATACCTGAGGGAGCATGGCAGACCATCACCATGGATTTCATTACTGGGTTACCAAAAAGTGAAAATCAGGAGGTTATCATGGTGGTGATTGATAAGTTTACCAAGTATGGGCATTTCATATCGTTGGCTCATCCATTTACTGCTATGGAAGTAGCCAAGAGGTTCCTGGAAACCGTGTATAAACTCCATGGGTTACCCAACAAAATCATAACTGACAGGGACCCCATCTTTACCAGTCTGTTTTGGAAGGAGTTGATGAGGAGGTTGGAAGTTAACCTCAATTTGAGTACTGCATACCATCCACAAACAGATGGACAATCTGAGAGATTGAATCAATGTGTAGAGCAGTATTTGAGGTGCATGACTGGTCAAAATCCAAAACAATGGGTCAAATGGTTGTACTTGGCTGAGTGGTGGTACAACAATACTTATCACACTGCTATCAGAATGACACCATTCAAAGCCCTATATGGTTATGATTCTCCTAATATCTCTTTGGGGTCAATTCCTAACAGCAAGGTGGCTTCAGTGGATGAATTGTTAAAAGAAAGGTATAATACCAGTTTGCAGTTGAAACAGCAGTTGCAAAAGGCTCAAGAAAGGATGAAGTATTTTGCTGACAAAAAGAGGATAGAAAAGGAGTTTTGGTGTCGGTGATTGGGTGTATTTGAAATTACAACCCTATAGACAGACCTCAGTTCAAAAGAGAGGAAATTACAAACTCAGTTCCAGATTTTATGGGCCATTTGAGGTGTTAGAGAAGGTGGGAAAAGCGGCATACAAACTCAATTTACCAGAAGGATCACAAGTACACCCTGTGTTTCATGTATCTCAATTGAAGGAAAAAATAGGAACTGGAGCAAGTATCTCACCTGGCCTGCCCATCCTGAGCAATTATGGAAAGCTGCAGGTAACTCCCATAGCAGTCATTGATAGGAGGCTGGTAAAAAAGAAAGGTCAGCCAGTCACTGAAATCCTGGTGAGGTGGTCTAATCTGCCCGATTCAGACTCCACTTGGGAAGACTATGTGAATTTTAAAAGGCAATTCCCTGAATTTGTCGTTGAGGACAACTCCAATTTGAAGGAGTGGGGAATGTCAGCAATGGCTGAGAAGGCTGTGTCAGCAATGGTTGAAAGTAAGGAGAGGTCAGAAGGAAGAGAGGAGAACGTTGGGAGTAAAGAATGGAAAGATGGGCCTGGGCCAAAGATGGAGGAAGGACGAGATGGGCCTAAGGAGATGGCTAAGAAGGACGGCCCAACAGTTTGAAGACAGGTTTAGAAGTGGGTTCCACAGAAGAATTCAGTTAGGGGTAGAAGCAGGGATCTCCAGTACTTGAGCCTCCTGTAGAAATAATAAGAATTAAATGGTAGGTAGAAGTAATGAAAATGGAGAGGATTGTAATGTTTGTTATTTGTGTCAGATTAGGGTATAAATACCCAGTTGTGAACTCTGTTGGTTATCGTGAATAGAATACTCAATATCAATTTTGTTGCTCTTTCTCTTTCTTGTTCTTTCTTTTCTTTTCCTGTTATTCAAATTTTATTCCAGTTTCACTGAGAATTGGGTCAAATTGGCTCGTTCTCTCCGTTGATGTTCTAATTGTTTGTGTTATGATCTTGAGATCATAACATCCTCTGTAATGCAAAATAGGATCACAGTACCGTGCCATCTCTGATCGACGGCTGTGAACTTTTAGGGGGGATTCTGAAGTAATCTGAGCCGTTTGATTTGGATCGCAAAACCCTGATATTCTACCTCGATCGCAGCGGATTCTAGCACCATTCGCACCAGGTCCGACGTCGCTCTCTTCCAAAGTCCAAACTCGTCTTATTCCTCTGCGGCGCCTATAGTGCTATACTTTGTACTGCGGGTCATGTTGCAACTTGACCAGACCCACTTCACCTTGTTTACCTCGTTCCAAGTTCCAAAGTCCCATCGTTCCTTTTCTATTCGTTTCTTCAAGTTCCAGTTTTACGACTTCCAAAAGGCGTTGAACCTTGGACTTAGATCTCCTGCGGTTGGAAGCCTGTAACTGCCCTTACAACGCACACTCTACACAGACGAGTGACTCGCTACACAGACGAGTGTCCCTGAGCGGCGCAGTGGAACCATTCAGTCAGCTCTTCTTTCTCTATCCTTCCTGACCGACCTCCATTGCTGGATCTCGACTCTCTCCAAGGAAGACCTCAAGGAGTTGAATCCACAAAATTACCATTTCTCCGTACTGCTTCTACTTCTGCTCTGTATTCCGGTGGTAAATCTCTTTCTCTTACTTCTTCTTTTTTGTTAGTGTCGGTTATCAATATTTGGGGAATTTATGTACCTATCTATCAAGTAACAATTTAATCTAGGATTAAGTAAAATCAGCTTTTCCTCCTTTGAATTTGATTTCTATGCAATCATAGTTAACTGGAGGGGTTTAGAGGAAGAATATCTGACATAGTTGTATTTTTTATTCTGAAGGTAAATACATCCCATGGTGACTAGGCTTGTGTAATTTCAATGCCTGGTGTGAGTCCCGTGCTCCGGCATATCGGTAGCAAGCTGACTTCTGCTGAAGAACCGGGATCGGATGAGATGAAGGGTGTGCAGACATACAGTGCTGCCATAATGCCGTCACCTGTTTTCTTGTTTCGGTTTAAGGTTGCATTTTAAATTTTTTAAAGAATTTATTTAGTTGTGTAAAGTGTAAACCTTGTATCGGATGGACAAATTTTGTTAATCGTTTAAGTGACTTTGTTGCTTTCATTTCATTTCAGGTGGTGCTGTTTATGTTATGGTTCGTTTGTTGTATCAAGGTTAGTTTACAACTCCTATTCTGATAATATTTATAGCATGCCGTACATTGCACATATCACAAAGTAAGTTGATGAGTTCGCTAGTAACAATTATCTGGTACCATGGCTCAAAATCTTGAGTTCTGAGATCCAAATGTTAGATTTGGGTATGAGTCACAGAATTCAATTCACATATTAAACTGTTGCAAGAAACCAAAAGTAACAAATTTTTTTACTTTCTTATTGCACAAGGAGAGAATTGTTTTCATTAGATGGTCCAGAATTTCATAAATTAGCGGGCATGCTATCCATGTACATAAATAGTCATGGAAATCTTTAAAGAATAGATTTGGTATGTACTTTGAGTTGCCCAACCGGGGTTGCCCAAAATTAAACCTTAGTGCTGGGAGCCAAATCTTGAGAGGCGCCTCAACCAGTCAGAAATTGAGAGAAGATAATAAGTTTGCAGAAGCCCTTCCTATTTCATGCATCGAAAATGCACCTACATTGTTGATTGCTGAATGAATATAAAGGGGTGGGGGATCCCTCTCTTTAGTTAGTCCCAAGGAACTGATAACCTGTATAGTGGGTATAGCCGCTGCTTCAAATTCTTGTACCAAATTGCCGCACCTGGAGTCTGGTTGCACTAGCACCACGATTTGATTTGCTTCTCATTGTGCCATGGGATGATCATCCTGTTTGATCAACAGATTAGTCTTATTACTTTTGGTCCTCTCTCAACAACGATAACCTTTTTTGGTTTGTGAATTTCTTTCAAATTTGAAGTTATATTTGACTTTGAAATGCAGATAAGTTGGGGTTCAGTAATGAGGATGAGCACAGACCTCCAGGACTTATTCCTCTATGAGGCATTTTTGTACTACAACCCTCTTCTTTTAGTGGTAATTTCTATTTTCTTAATTTTTCCTGTAGCTCATCTGTTTTGTTAAGGTTCTTGATTTGAGATTGACGATATCTATTTGTGAAGACATTGGTGGTGTGGCTTTGGGGAATAAATCTATGGGTGTTCTCTCAATCTTCTGTCAGCTATGCTCGGGTTTTTGACCTCGATCATACTCATCTGACACACCATGAAATATGGAAGGTATATATTTTCAGAAAGATTATGCCCATATTGATGATTCTCTCTTCCCATCCTCTTTTATGTCAAACTCAGTTTCATTTTGATTTTGTGAACTTTCTGAAGTGTGCAACCTGGATGACTATAGTAGTGCCATCAAGCATGACAGCATACTTGTACCTGTACTCCCATGGAGAAGTAGCTCTAGCTGCCTCACAACCTGTATATTTCTTCTTCAAAGTTTTAATACACTTTCTGAATAAGAAATCTATTATTTCATTCTGTTTTTATTTCTTAAATAGAACTCTTTTCTTTCCAGGTGATGCTTTATGTGGTTGCGCTGACGCTTCTCATTTTTCCTTTTGATATTTTTTATTTGTCCTCTCGATATTTCCTCCTAAGGACCATTTTTCGTATATCTCTTCCTTTACAGGTAATGACTCTTTCTCTCGCGTTCTCTCTCCCTTTTCTTTCTGAAACATCACCCAATTTCTGGTTGTCACCAAAATTTTTAAGTTCTTTCATTTCGTTTGGTTTGTGCTTTTATTATGATTGATAATAGCTGGTAATGAGCAACTTGCCGACATGTTTCAAGTTGAATTTTTTTTTTTCCTAAGGATCAATTGCATAATTTACTCCATATTCCCATAAATATGAAGTTACCAAATTTTGTATGATGACACTCTGATCTCAGGCTATCACCTTTGCTGATTTCTTCTTGGCTGATATTATGACTTCAATGTCAAAGGTTTGTATTCCTTATATTCCATAAGTTTGTTATGAGTTAGGTTGCAAGACTGCCTTTAATTCCTTATATGCACATCCCGCTGCATTCTTAGTGACTTTTCTTTGTTTTATTAGGTTTTTTCTGATTTGGAGCGGTCTACATGCAGGATGTTGAATAAACAGGTTAGCTTTCGTTTTGCCTTTCCTTTTTCTGATACTTTATTGAAGGTGTAACTAACCCTCCTAATTGAAAACCTGTACATCTTTTTTATCATGAACTGAAATTTTTAATTGTGTTCTCGTTTACATCACTTGCATTTGTTTTGTAGGTTGCAACCATAGCTTGGTTCGAGGCTGATTCAATATGTGGAAGCCACTCAATTGCTATACCTATTGTGCTTGTATACCCTTATTTATGTCGATTCTTTCAATGCCTGCGTCAATACAAAGATACCAAGGAGAAAACATGTCTTTTCAATGGTATATTTTTACATGCTCTTTGTTTTGTTTGTGTTTCCAATCTCCCATATGGTCAGAAAATTCAATTCTCTGGGGCATTATTATCTCACTCATGTTGCAGTTGGTGCAGCATGCACCAGCTTGTGCTTGTATTGATCTAAAGTAACAGTTTTACTGATTCAGTTTTCAGAATGAGACTTTAACCTTGCTTTCTGTGTTTTTTTCACAATTGCATCCAGTCTAGCAATTAATTTTTGTAATAATTGTTTAATGTTTTACGATCATTATTAATTAAACATTTCTTCTATCTTCAGCTTTGAAGTACACAACTGCAATTCCAGTCATATTCCTTTCCGCCTTAAAGTATCACGTCATTTCTGATAGCTGGATTAATTTTTACCGGCCTCTCTGGCTTATTTCTAGTGTTATTAATTCTTTGTATTCCTTCTATTGGGATATTACCCGAGATTGGGATTTGAGGTACGTGATTGCTTCTCTGGTATGATTTCTCATGACAAGTTTTGAACATAATTTCTGTTGATTAGTTTATTAATCTACCTATTGTTTTGATGTACACAGTATTCTTACAAAGATTTTTAAGTTCAAGAACCCTAACTTTTGGTCAGATGCTTTGCATGGCAAAATATGGGTATGAATTCTCACACTCTTATCTTGATCGTAGTACTTAATTCTAATTTACTTGTTTGTAAAGTATCACTAAAAGAAACCTCCAAGATTGGTAGTTCTGTACAAGTTTCTCAATGCAAAAACCATATTCCTTCCGGTAACCAACTATTAATTAGAATTGCTGACATGTATTCTTTTTGGTATACAGTTCTTTTATATTGTAAATGTCCATTATTCGTAATAATTTCTGAATAATTCATGATGCCAGGTATACTATTGGGTGATATTTAGCAACTTAATCCTTCGGTGCACATGGACATACAAGCTGTCAGCACATCTTCGGCATAACTACTTAACGGTTTTCACAATAACTGCTTTAGAAATTGTTAGACGGTTCCAATGGATATTTTTTCGTGTAGAGAATGAATGGAATAAAATGAACAACAAGCAATGGATAGAGCTTTCCCCGAGCTCTAAAACTGAAGAAGAAGAGAGTTTAATTGGGTCAACGGGCCATGAAGTATAAATCATGCATCTTATTCCAGAATTATATATCACCTATACCATTTTTGAAATAGGATAGTACAAAAATTGAGAAGCAGATTGTTTTATAATATATGTAGCACCTGAAAAGTTGATACAAACTCATTCATTTATGTATTCATTCTTTTTACATTTATTTCATATAATCAAGGCAAACTAATTGTATTTCTCTCATTCATAAATCTTTTTTTTTTTTTTATCATTAAAATCTCTTATTGCACTGTAACAGTTCTTGAAACGATAACCCAAATTAAGTTAGCTTAGGAGCCTAATTGTGTTTGTGTTTGTGGGAAAATTTTCCTATAGATACTTATTTTGCAGGGTCTTCCAAATGATTTCATTGATAGATACTTCAAAAATTCTGCCATTGATAGATACTTTTTTGTGATTGAGCATGCTAGAACAAGAAGTACTTGTTAAATATAAATCCCACATTACCTACCAGCTAGAACCTAACAAAAAATAATGATCAAATATGGACCAGGTCACTAGTGCACAAGGAAAACAATTAATTAACAAGCACAGTCACCATAAAAGCATTAGGTGGTATTGCAACAAGATTCATTCTGATTATAAATAACAACAAATATGCTATTTGTCAATTGGAGGTTTGGAACAAACATATATTTATGTGGCAATGTGTGATGTGATCAGAAACTATGCGTAATTGTCCTCTACTGCGTAGCACATCATACGGCGCACGGACGACCTTTAGATTTTTAGGGGGGGATTTTGAGATTGCAGCTGCACGAATCTCAATATAATCCGACAGTTCACCTGCTGCGCCGATACTGAGCATACAAATCCAGAAACTATATGTTATATTATGCTCCTCTGTAGAGACAGTTCCTGTATGCCGGCGGGTTCCAGTAGTCAGGTAGGTTGATGTCTCTGTAGACTTGAGGAGTGCAGGAAACTGGTACCAAGCAGAGACCCCTACTTCTAAGGTCTTGGCTTGCCTCTGTTTTTTCTTTCTTCTCCATGGCTCCCCATGCATTGTGATCCTGAAAGGGGAAATAAAATCATTATCATAGAAAAGTGAATTACTTTGGTTCAATTGGAAGTGTTTGAGTTTTGTTTGAAAATTAAGTAATTAACACATAGAGAGGGTTAGAGAATTAAGTACCTTGTTTGCACTTGTCTTCATGTAAGGATCACTGAACAACTGCACAATAATACATCAAAAGTGAACAAATAATTAATATAACAGAAAAAAAAAAGAATGTCTTTTTGTTTGGCAGAACATCTTTTTCTTGGGGAATGATTTGTAAATCTTTGCAAGTTAACCAAAGCACAAAAGGTCAATAATTTGATTAAAGTGCACATCATACCTTTTTTTTTTTTTTTTTTTTTAACATAATCATCGCTTGAACTTTGTGTGATTCCACTTTCAAGTTTGAAATTAATATACACACGACTTGAAAATCTTAGTTTTTATTTTTGTCTATGTTTGTGCCTATGCCTTTTTATGGTCTGCCTTTCTTTGTTGTCCACCACTTTTCCAAAAGAGAAACATCCAGCGGTCATTGAAAAGTTGTCCATACGTCTATATATAGACATACAAATAATGTAACAAATACAACCCGAAATGTAACAAATACATTTGAAAATGTAATATATGGACGCTATGAACAGTTTTCTATGGACGCTGGGTATTACTCTTTCCAAAGATAGTGTTGTTTTCTTTTCATAGACAAACAAGGAAACAAAGATATCTACCTTTGGTACCATGTGACTGAATTAACAACCCTATAATTCTTTAAATTCCTAAATGGTCAATGGATATATGAACAATAAGACATTATCTTCAAAATTGTATATACTGCAGACCTAATATTGGCAGCCGTATATAACAATTTAAGATTATATACAGGAAAATAAAGAGGCATCTAATCTAATCAAGCATAGAATATGCAAAAGGTTAACTAGCATATTGCAGCAATTATGACTTGAAAAAAAAAAAAAAAAAGGAGTATCTCTAGGATAGCATCTAACAATGAATCCATTATAAGGAAGCTTAAAAGGCCGTTATGATTAATCTATAAAGTAGCATAATGCAACCATAATTTTGATTGTAAATATATATACAAAGTGATGAATTATTGGCCATACCTGTACTTGTTCATGCAAATACTTTATGTAATTTATTGCCTCAAGCAGTACTGATGCTGTGTCCGTCTGATATAGAAAATGGAACAAATTAAAAAAATTGAATTAGTTTATTTAAAAAATATATATCTCTATCACTTTATTATCATCAATAAATCTTATAGAAACAATTATATATGGAACTCAACATGACAACATCCATAATTGTGTTAAAGGTTTCACCTTTTCTGAAATCATGTATGTGTATATATATATTTTGGATCATATCATGGCTATTAGAATAAATGATGTACCTGCCAATTCGACCTTCTAATTAAGTTGCTCTTAACAGCTAATAATAAGAAGTTAAGAACCATGTATGAATGTATGCTGTTTTTTTTTTTTTTTTCCCTCCCTCTCACCTAAATAAAAAAGCTGTACAATTTTGAATATAAGATAGACAGTTTTCAATGTACCTTTCCAAACGGAGAAACAATCTGTTGCAATGCTGTAATCTTTTCAGCCATCTTCACTTTGGGTACCTGCACCTGCCATGCAATATATATTATACACCTCTTTACATCACCTTCTCATCAAAATTAAAATAAGTTTAACAGAATTTAAGATGTATATATGATATGTACCCAACTATATATATATAGTTCAATTGATAGTACATTTTAATTTGAACCATTGATATATGGAAAACACGTAGAGTCAACATAAAAAGTAAGCCACACATTCACCTCTCTCTCACAATTTGACACACCCACGCGCACTCATGTGCTTATCACAGTTGCATAAATGTTTACTGAAAACCGTATTGTATCTGTTTACTAGAAAATGATATATGTTGATCGGAAATATATAAATGTTTATATATTGAAAAATGATATTTGTTCACCAAAAATACGGTGGACCGGTGGATAGATAAATGGGTGTTCGCTACCTACGACTCTTCATATATATGAATTTCTTACCTTGGGAGAAGATGTAGTTGATGTCTCCTGCTTGGACTTCTTAGTGTGTCCTGCCTCTGAACTCCCTTCACTTCTTTTCTTCTTGCCTTCACTACTTGTTCCACTGCCTCTACTACTTGTCCTTGCCTAATTAATTAACATGCATTTTCAGTTTGTAAATTAAATCACAATAATCAATTTTATAAGAAAAACAATCTTATAATTATCTTCAATTATCACTACTTTCACTGGACCATATATATTTTATAAACTATAATATATAATGAGTGGTTCTTCTATGGATCGGTGGTCAAGCAACCTTTTATTTTGAATCGAACGATTATGATCCAATATATCTCTTTAATTGTATCTAAAGCATATCGATACCATCCGGTTATGAAAAATGAACGGCCCACTTTTCATCCGATCCATAGCAGAATCAATTAGCCATATATAATATAAGGATAATTAATTGGCTTATAATACAACAACAATTTTTTTCTGATATGATGTTTTAAAATCAATTGATCAATTCTAATATGTTAAACAAGTTAACTCGATCTTACGTACGTACCGGTGAATCGGGTCGAGGTTTCCTACTCTCAGCTGTATCGGAGCTTGGAACACATGCCCTGAACCCTTTCAAATCGATCGCCGGTTTGTTCAGTGACCCACTAAAAGAAATAATGTCCGACAAGCTTCTCGTGCCGTTGTTGCACCAGGGAGCATCCAACAAACCGCCGCAGAGCTTGTTGTTCAACCCTAAAATAGGGTTGCTGTTCATACCGAGCTGACATGACCGCAGAAACGAATTCACCGGAGAGCCAAAATCCTGGTAATTTACCCCGCCATCGCCTAGTACCGCACTATTTGCATAAGACGGTAAATTAGGGTTTTCGTGCTTGATATGAGAAACATGGCTCGAATCCAAGTAGTTGTCGCCCGTCTTCGTAGGGCAAATTGCGGTGTTACAGTGGTCGGATGGCGGAACCATGTTCGTGTTATTGTTCGGAGGTGCTATGGACCAGTTGTTAACCAGGTCGGACAAGTGACCTAAACCCGGCTCAGTCTGGTTCGGGTTCGGGTTCGGGGCGTAACTCGCCAAGGGATTGAGTGACATGGAGGATGCAGAAGGAAACTCCCATGATGATGAATCTGCTGTAGCCGTCGTCGTGTCGATCTTCTTCAGGTAATCGCAAGCCGGCAAGTCGAACATCTCCGGGGCGATGGTTTTCGAGTTCAGCAGATCGAGGAAGTTCCCGCTGTCCACCGGGTTCTGCTGATGCATGCCTGATCTGCAGGCACCTTCTCCACTGCTCCTGCATAAGTGATTTGAGTTATGATTTATGGATACATGAATTTTGTTAACTTAATTTATATATGATTAAAGCATATAATTAATTACAAGCTAACATGAAATATCATACTATTACATATTCAATAGTAATTAAGGATGTAAATGTATGTAACACTAGAGTCTAGCAACCATATATATGTTGGAAATTGGATCGAATAGAAAAAGTAAATTTTAATTTATCCATTATAGTGATTTTTGCAACTTCAATATATATATAGGAATAATTTTTTTTTTTAGATAAAGATGAGGGTCAAGTCACTCAAATTTAAATGTCAATAAAAGACTCCCCATCCGGGTTTCGAACCCGCAACCTCCCCTAGAGAGCGTTGCCCTTAGCCACTAGACCAAAGGGCGGTTCTTAATACGTACGTACATAATTGTTACCACTATGGCATTATATAGACGTTGTTATCATAATGATCAATGTGTCATTAATATTCTTGTTTAATTAGTAATTTAGTATATATATATATATATAGAGTAAATCTGGCGTGCTCCTAGGAGTACGGAGGCTTCCTGTGCTCCTAACTCAAAAATCATACTAAACCATCATGAAATTTTGATTTATCATTCTCATTAAATTCTTTATATGAAAATCTCTTAGAATACAAAAATTTTCCATTTTTTGAGTTTCTTAAATATATGTTTTGAAATTTTTTAGAATGACCTCAAAATAATAATAAAATAATGTATAAAACTAAGTCACCTTTAAAAAATACAAAACAAATACTTAAAAATCTCAAAAAATGGAAAAATTTTTGTATCCTATGATATTTTGATATAGAGAATTTAATGAGACCCATAAATTGAAATGTTAAAATAATTTAGTATAATTTTTGAGTTAGGAGCACGAGGCCTCTGTTTTCCTAGGAGCACCATAGTTTTACTACAAATATATATACAATGACAGTAAACTATACATAATTAAATGTGCTTGACGATATATATATATCTATCCAAGCGATGGGACTTGACTTGAGGAAGGTAAATATATGCTATGCATGCGTGGTCACCGAGAGACATAAAGCATGCAAATAAACGAGAATATATCCCCCTTGTTATGCCACAACCATGCATGATTTGAGGTTGCTTTATGAGCCGTACAAACAAAGCTTAGTTGCCTCTCCACTCGTATTGTTTTTGTGTTTAATTCTCCATAGCTAGCTACCAAGTCTAATTAAGACTTTTGAAATTTAGCACACTCTTTCTAGCTATATATGGATGCGCATCAATATTGTAATGCATCATCAATTCATCATCTTGTAGCTAGCTAGATTTATATTGATTTTACACCAGAATATATGTTGGTTTGTTTGAACTCTATAGTAATTGAACTTCTTCTTTTCTTCTTTCTACCTTTATATATATTTTGCCCTGCTTTAGTTCTTCATTTGCAACTAAGAAAATAAATAAACAATGTTAATGTATATATAATGACAAAGCAGGAAGTTTTTCTTTATATATATGTTGAACCATATTCATCATGACCAATTAATATTAATTAATGCAGTTCATAAATTAAGTGGAGATATGCATCTTGAACCCAAGAAAAAAGGTGTTCTGAATTAAACTAAAAAAAGGGTATATATAATTTATTAAGATGAAGCATCTTCCAGGAAAGATCATTATGGTGGCCTCCTATATTTCTGGCATGTATTTTTTGATTTAGGGCATAAGGGCTAATTGATAAATTAAGTTATATTTTAAAGTTTTGATTGTTGCTGTGTATATATTCCATTGGCAGCTGAAATTATATAAGAAATATAGACAAGATCAATAATATATGTGTATATATATAGAGTATAATTGTATCTAAATATATATATATATGCCAATGCCCACTCTAGATCGAAAATGTTCAATGCTTTTCTGGTAATAATATATTTTATTTCTTTACAAATACTGTCACAAATCAAAGAGGGAATTGGCATAAATTTTAATATATTATTGGCATGTATAATTATTGAGTGCATGCCCAATGATAGCATATTTATAAATAAAAATATACACACGATTGTAATTAACAATAAAGCTATTTGAATTATTCCATTAACTTTAAGGAAAATATAATCGTCACAGTTATATATAATTAGGGCAAAAATGTCTTGCTATGCCTACTTAAATGGCCTTCAATATACTTTTATAATATAATTGAAATATTGATTGCATTATACCTATTGAAAATTAAACACAATCAAAATGAAGAAAATATATGTGTTGTACTAATTGTACATACATATCATTTCAAGAAATTAAGATATAACTAAAGCTTCTTAATTAAATTATTCATGAGGAATTCAAAAGAAAATTCGTGAGCGCCGGGGCCCCAAATATCCTTTATAAAACCTTAAAAATTCAAATTAAATCAGTCGGAGATTATCACCTAATTGCAGTCCTTAATAATTTTAAGGATTAGATAAATTAAGCTTCAAACTCCCGATCGATCAATCACCAATTCTATCGAACAAAATAAACATTGTAATCTGTATATATATATATCCAATATAGATACTTACAAGAGTACTTGGCTCCATAGATGAGTAGTTTCGACAGGTACCGAATTCGAGTCTACCGTGAGCCCAGAGCCTGTGATCGATGTGCCCGATTGCCCAACCGACATATGATCTCCTTGATCACAGTGCTGTTGTGGGGGCAGCATCTGTGGCCACCGGTTAACATTAGAACCTGTCGCCCACGGTGTATTCGGATGAACGGCTGGCGGCGTGTTGGATGAAGCATGGTGTACTATCTCCTGCTGCCACCATGAACTGGTGGAAGTGCTGCTTGTGACTGATGATGCCTCAGAGCCTGCAGCTGCTTCCTGTGTCATTATTTCTAGGGTTTCAGATTGATATAAGTAGGATTGTTGATATATGCACTAATTTGCACTACTGGTTTTTGGTGGTTTGTAGTGTGTAGTGTGTAGGTGCTTTCTTTGCCTTTTTAAGAGGTAGTGTGAGTTGAGAGTTAAGGGTATATAGCTTATACGTATGCATGATGCAAAGGAATTTATTATATATAACTATATATATATTGTTTCCATATATAAAGATAACAATAATTAAGAGAGGAATTTTTGTTGAAGGGAGGTGAAAAAGATGAGTAAAAGGAATAATACTTTTTACATTAATTAATTAATTGTGAGTTATTTAATTAGGGAGGATAAGAATATGATATAGAGCTTCTAGCTGGATATTAATATATATTTTGCTTATTTGGGGTCATAAATTGGATAGCTTGTACTAGTGATCAATTAATTAGTACTTCCAAGAATTTTTGTTTCACTATATATATATTATAAAACAAATTTAATTAATGCTATATACACACACATAATATCGATTAATTAAGCAATAAATTATTAATCTTACTCGAAGTTTAAAAATTAATTAATTAGTATTACAATTTTCATCAACAATAATATTTTCTTTATAATTAAATATATGTACCATTCCAAATTAATATGCAAATTTGATTATATATATCATGTATTAAAGCTTAATTAAGCATGTAAATTCGAGTGCCAAAAATGAATTTTAATGAAAGAGCATCAAGTTGAAATTACATAAAATTTATAATATATGCCTAGATGATATATTAATTTGATGAATGACAAGATGATATATTATAATAATGCATGCTAATTAAAAGCCACGGAATGGATAAGAAATTAAACCAAGTTCGTTACATATTCCACCCGCTTTAAATATTGTATTAACGAAGAATAACACTTTGGAATCATATATTATATCGTATACAGTTGATCGAGTTAAAGAAGAATATACCGACCTAACCCGAAAGTTAATTATTCTTCTTTAATTGCTACCCCTATAAAAAAATGATAGCTAGCAAAGGGTGTTTAATTAGCTTGACATATGCATTTTCTGTGTGTTTTATAATTCATCACAGTAACAATAACATTCAAATAAAATTTTACAATAGTTATCATGATAATACACATAGAAATAACAACAACAACAACAACAACATTATATATATATACGATAACATTAATATTAACATTTAATTAATTAATTAATAATAGAAAATATCTCCATATATGCTGCTGCTAATAATAATTAATATATAATAATTATAAGCAAGGTACCAAGTGTGTATATATATATATATATATATATACAGGGAAATGAAGAAAAAGAAAAAGGAACAAACATTGGTGCTAGGCGCTGCTAGCAAGTAGGTAGAAGGGACATTTCAAGTTCTCAATTGATTGCAAATTCTGTGTCAACTCTGAATCTCTCATACATCTCCAAACAACAAAGTTCTTACATAAACAATTTACAGCCATCAAAATGTGAAACGAATTAATAAAATAAACTGAAAAGGCATATATAATAATAAGGAATTAATTATTTTCCAAGCGTCCTCATTTTAACTATCCACACGTCCACACATACACAATATCTGTAACTCTTATCGATTTCAAATTGTGTAACATTTAACTCAAATTTCGTAACAATTAATATGGATATGCAGACACTAATTATGAGGACACCAGATATAACCCTAATTATTAATAACTCACTCCACTAGGTTAAAAGTGCAACATGGCACATAAAATCTCTGATTTGGGGCATATAAATAATGTAATGTGGTGTCCAGACTTGTCTCTATTGACTCTAGTCACAGCAGTAGTCAGTACTCTTTCTTTTGAGTGCTGTCAAATGGTCAACATACACATATATGCTGTATGCATGTGGAGATGGCCTGGCATTATCATTTGGATCCTGGTGCTCTACAATTGTCACCATCTATATATAGTCGGCACAAAAAAAAAAAAAAAAAAAAAAAAACAAAAAGAAGAAGAAGAAGAGACTCAAATAGTGCAGGATGACATTTTGTTTGTTTTCATCTGATTTTTTATTTTTAAATGTGAGTTGGTTTCCATGAAGATGGGGAAGTTTAATTAGCTGTATCTGTTTTTCTTTAAGGATGTGTGTGTTTCATTATTATTTATGTTAATTAATATACGGATTTCATAATGTTATATCGTTTAAAATTTACTTGTCTGATAGATTTAATTAAGTTGTTACCACACTTTGAAAAATATTACAAAAATATATATATATATATATGAAACCATTTTTTATTAATTCCCTTTTCTTATTTGAGGATATAGTCAAAAATACTTTCCCTGCTGAAATCATTTCCTTTTCTCAGGATAATAAAATGTCAAATATTCTCGTTTATATATTCAGAGTACAGTATATAACAACGATATATGAAGCCTCTTTCTCCTGCAGAAATAATTCCAGATGGGGACATGACATCTAAAAAGGGATGAACAAAAGATGTGTAAATGTAATAAGTTGCGACTTGCACACCTGAAATACTGTAGCTCAACTTCCCTTGTTGCCCACTAAGACCTACAACTGTTGCTGTCAAAATTTATAATCACAGATCAGTGTTATATATATATATATATATATATATATGTATACTATGTATGATTGTGATGTATCTGCACACCAATGCTCCCTTCAAAATGATATATATTCTTGGTTTTATATGAACATAATTGAGAAATAATTATATACAGTGTGTATGTACAACAGTTTTAGCCTTTAGGGGGAGTAATACCTAGTGTCCATAGAAAAGCTGGCCATAGTTTCCATAGGTTACATCTCGGGATGTATATGTTACATTTAGGAATATATATATTATATATTAGTACACGTTTATGGTCTATAGATGTATGTACGGTTTTTCAATGAACACAGAATGTTTATCCTCCATTTTGGAATTTTGGAGTACTGAAGAAATATATTGGGCTCTTGTTGAAGTTGAAGGCCATCTCTAAATCACAGAGATCATGACACAAGGCCCAAAAGGAAATGGTTCAACCATTTATAAAGCAAAATAAAAATGAATCTAGAAAGGAATCTCTAAACTACAATAATTAATAATATTATTTATTGGCACAGCCAAAATATTTAATACAATATTTTAAATAATTAAATCCATTGACTAAATTGATAAAGGCTTTGAATGACCTGTATTTTCATGTGCTTAAATTATAGGCGGTTAGATTAATTTGGGGAACATAGGATAGTGCACACGGCACACTAATTAGTACTTGGAAAATATCACACAGAAGAAAAATAGCCAGACAGACATGCATGATCATCCAAGTGTCGCCTTTAACCATGGCATATATTATGCATTTATGCTGTCAACATTTAGTAATTTACTAATGAATGCTATATATGACCAACCAGTAAATACATATATATACTCTTCATGTATGGCCATATATATATATATATGTTTTTTTAAGAAAATAAACTAAACTAAAAGAAGTTATTAGTGATACGCGTGGAGTGTATAGGCTTTTACCCTAAATAATATAATCAATCGCAAGCGTACGATATTATACAATATAGTCGGGATCGAATCCACAGGGACAGTTATATCTCTAAACAATTCTTTAAACTCTATTCTAATCCTAGAGGGAATGTGATTGTTTGGGGGTTTTGTTTGAAGTTGGTTTCCTAAATTATTTAATGACAGAAAATAGTAAAGACTTGACTTAAAACAATTACTAAACAAACGTTCCCAGGGTTTTCAGAATCTGTTTGCTATCTGGATCAATTGTCTGCGGTCCGCACCTCTCGGTTACGGTCCACAAGACATACAAATTCGCTTCTCTTTCAGCTACCAGCTTAATTGTCCATTAGTGGTTAACTACGGACCGCAGATAACTGTCCGAGAGATAGTTTCTCTGTTGTTTCTTGCTGTTTACAGTCCGCAACTGTCACTTTACGGTCCGCAAGAAATAGACAGAGAGCAGTTTTGTTTAATTCGATTGTTGACTAAAGTTATCAATTCCTAACAAAACCAAAGCAGTTGTAAAGATTATCCTATCATATTCCTAAGTTTAGATCTTCTATCTCTAACTAAGAATTATCCTTTTCAATTTTTCTAACCTTAACTAAAGATTATCCCCGTACCTAAGATCAATTCGTCTAATCCTAGCAAATACGTTTAGTTCAATTGGAAATTCAAAGGATAATATCAAACACGAGTTCAAATCATCTAATCCTATGCTCAATTCACTTTCGTTCTCGGGTCTGGTTTAACTCTTGTTATAACCACAATTTCTCCTCTCGGGTACAATTGGACAACAAGTTGACTACCTAATTAGCACAAGTATCAGTTCTTGATCAATTGAAGTTATGTTAACCAACTAGATCATGCACAATCCATAGGTTCTTACAAACGAACAAGAAATAATTCAAGCACAATTATAATTAAGCGCAAAGCAAATTGAGAATAACTTTAATGCATAAACATGAAAATCAAGTATTCAATTAATCCATACAAACAAACATCATCCTAGACCCTAAGAACAAACACGACTACTCGGACCTAGACATGACTACAACAAATAAACAAGATAAGAGAAAAGAAAGCACCGAGTAAGCTTAGGAAGAGGCGAGTAACCGTCTTCTTGACTTTAGCGGCGTTTTGCTCCACCCTTGACACGACTCTCTACTAACTTAACAACTAACTAACTAACTCAACACATGAGACCTAACACCTAACACCAAATAACACAAGATGATATGAGAGCACCCCAAGGGGTCTCTTTTATATGAGAAGATGTCCCAGATATGGTTGTCCAACTTCTGGTTTCTTGGGGCGAAATTAAGGGAAAAGTCCCAAAGGAGATTGCCAGAAATAGCACGCGCCAGAAAATAGGTGTTATGTTCTGTTTTGAACTGACCGCAATCCGCAGGAATAGGAGTGCGGTCCGCAATTAGCATTCCAAAGAGAGCTTGGCCTTGAAATAGCCTGTCTGTCACTTAAATTGGCTCTTTGCGCGTTTCCTTGAAATAGCACAGGCGGTTGTGAGCTGGCAAGAAATAGAAATAGCAGTTTTCTTCATGCTTGCGTCCCGAAAATAGGAAGTTGTGACCCGCAAATAGTGTGCTCATGTGTGCTCCTTTGCCTATTTTTGCTTCTTCGCTCCAAATTTAGTTCGAATAGCTCCAAAAGCTCCATTTTCCTGAAAATAGGACCAAATCACAGAAGTATCTTGATTCTAGACAATCTTCTACCTAAATGCAAATGAACTTAGGATTTTAGGTACAAATATAGGTACAAGTCTGGTTAATATGCATATATGAAATAGGTGCATCAGTTAGAAATAAGTTTTGGCACAATTTGTAAGTCTCAGACAATTTTAGTAATTAATACTGTATACAATACCAGCTCTGCATGTGAATAATATAGAAAAACACGTAGAGTCCAACTATTTTGTAGGTCACCTATGCATCCACCCCACTCACAGTTCTAACACACCACGTGCACCCATGTGCTTACTACAATCGCATAAATGTTCACTGGAAACCGTAGTGTATCTGTTTAATGGAAAATAATATCTATTGATCGGAAAGATATAACTGTTTACTGAAGAATGATATTTGTTCATTGAAAATATGGTGGACCGGTGAATTAGTAAAAAAGGTGGACGCTAGCTCTTACTCAATAATATATGCTCCTTGAAACAATGTGCTCATATAAAATAGGGAAACATCTTATGTCCATAGAATATTTCTATAGAATTACCATCATAGACACAAATATCACATGGTGGGTCATACCTATCATACTCTATGATGAAAATTCCATAGAAATATTCTATAGACGGTAGGTATGACCCTACAAAATACTCATGATAAACCACTACAGGTCAACAAGTGTCAACTCTGCCTCTCTGTCTCTCTAAATTCACAATGTGACAAGGTCCAAGGTGCGAAATCCCTTACACTTACAAAATTGCAACCGTACTGGGACGACAATGACATCCATAAAGAAATATCCATCCAATATATATACTTGATAAAAAGGCAATCATTCTTTAACTTGTCTTACTTGGATTAATTTAATTTTAAGATTTAAATGCAAATCTGAGTGCTCGATTTGTTTCAATTTTATAATAAGATTGCATGCCTTTTTCTTTGTTTTCTATAAAGTCAAAATCATCAGATAATTTTCAGTAGAATATATGTATTTTCTTTCAATTTTTTCAACGGCGTACATAAATTGATTTATTATTATTTTTTTGAGATAAAGATGAGGGTTAAGCCACTCAAATTTAAATGTCTATAAAAGACCCTCATCCGGGTTTCGAACCCGCGATCTCTCACACGGAGAGCGTTGTCTTTAGCCACTAGACCAAAGGCTGGTTCTTGATTCTTTTTTTATATTTAAATAACGGTTTTAGACGTAAAAACATCTTAATTAGTAGTAAAGTTAATAATTGTGTAATTTGAGAACCATGCATGGCTGTGATAGTTGGCTAATACATATCATGTTTTGTTTGAAAGATATTATGTAACTGATTAAAGCTAAATATCACACTAAATATAATTAAAATTCTCTAATACTTATCTCATAATTTAAAAAAAAAATGCCTACATGTGCTCTCGAAGAAGTAAAATGCAGGACAGGAAATAAATAAAAAATTAAAATTTTTAAATTACTTGTCTTAAAATTTAATGAAGTGGGGAGCAATGAAAAATTTTCATCCCCTGTCCTCTCAAATAAGATCATTTGTTTCCTCCAATTTGTAGTACAAAATAGGGGGCAAAAAAGTATTGCACAATTTTCATTATTTCCTTATTTTTCCATTCCTATCCTTCCCTTCCAATAAGCATGTATAAGTAAAACTACGGTGTTGTTAAGCTCACATAAACCTCCCGTGAGCTTAATACCAAAAAATATCAAATCATATCCAAATTTTGATTTATATGGCTCAATAGATTCTTTATATCAAAATCATGTGTCATGAAAAAATTTTCCATTTTTGGAGATTTTTAAGTATTTATTTCATATTTTTTAATAGCAACTATACAATATTAATAAAATAATCTATGTTTCATATGTAATTTTTAAAAAATCTGAAATAAATACTTAAAAATCTCTAGAAATGAAAATTTTTTTCATGACACATGATTTTGATATAAAGAATTTATTGAGCCATATAAATTAAAATTTAGATATGATTTGATATGTTTTTGGTGTTAAGCTCACAAGAGACTCCTGTGAGCTTAAGAGCACATAGTTTTACTCAGCATATATATACACTAGCATACATAGTGCAAGTGATCGAGTTTTTTTTTATATTAGGGTTACACCAATTATTAATCTTCAAAATATAAAGCTAATCCTCATAAAAGGCGACTACTTTGCTTAAACTTCGCCTCCTTGATTTGTGCTTTGAATTAGAGTGTGGGTCGGTGGCTCCCCACAACAAAAAAGGCTTCACATTTCTGATTTCTCCACTAATATTTTCACCAAACCAGAGAGAACCCATGACTCATTTCTCTTTTTATTCGAGTACTAGTAGTAGTAAAGAGTTCATGCATTGTTTTGGCTGAAATTGTTATTTCTTATAATAAATTTTATAAATTTTTAAGATATATGTAATGGACCTTACATTGAGAAAATTGATATGGGCCTTAAGTTTTAATGGGTTGAGATATTAAAGTATGTCAACGGTGGTGATCAATTTAAGTAAACAATCAACGGCTGAGGTTTTTTCTTTGGGGAAGATAGAACTTTCATATCAAAAAATCCAATCTCCTTTTATTATGAGTTAAAATTATTTGAGTATATACAATGCAAGTGAATTATTCAATCAATCATCATAATTCATAACTAAGGAAACTAAATATGGAGACAAAATATACTAACATAATAATTATATTTAGTATTGCACACATTGTGAAGAAAAATATTATTCCCGTTTGAATTATTGGAGAGCATGCAGAAGAAAGTTAATATGTGGACCCATTTGACATCTTGATCCACTTAGAATTTAATTAATTGTATCTTTGACACTTGTATATATATATAATTAATAATTGTCTTTGTTAGCTTCCCCTTACCAATTAAAAAAGCAATATATTAGAGCATGTTTAACCACCGCCTAGAGTAGATTAATGTGCACTGCCTATATCGTTAATATTCAATTGCATCAATGGATTGGAAAGATAGAAAAGAAAAGGTTTAATTAATACTAGCTAATCGCCTTTGAATAAAAAATACTTAGTGTTGGAATGAGAAATTGCTAACTTTAATTAGGTCGAGTTCATTGTTTGATGAACACAAATTTCCCAAACTACCAGTCTTGTCAAACTCCCGTGCCAAGGTAAAAACATTTTTTTTTTAGGTAAATACATAGAAGAAAAAAAAAAAATTAGCGTGCAATGTAATTAATTAAAGATGAATTCTTTTATAAGTATATATATGAACCGTTCATCTTCCTAAATCAGATGTCGCGATATTTTAATTCAGCATAAGTAAAAAGAGATGTTTGATCTAAAAATTTTAAGCTGCTCAATTAAAAATGAATGGTCCCGTCCATATGAGAACACCTTGTAATAGTGTAGATGAAGTGCGTTCACTTGCTCTAGCTTAATATTTCTTTTGGAGCATTTATTTTTCTCAGTTAAATTTTATGCTTATTAATTAATTTATATATCTACCTTCGGTTGCTTAATTGTTTGCGGTCCCTACATTTTTTTATGATGGTCGCTAAAGCCATCCTTCAGTGCGTAAATCCGGCTTAATTAATTAGGTCATTTTTATGTTGAAAAAAATGAAGTCAAATTATTAAATTTTAGAGTGTAATGCGGATTTATTTCATCATGCCAGAATATTTTAGCATCCATTAATCAAGAAAACATATAGTATCTTGAATTCATATATTAAATGAAATGATGATTTTTATGGGTCAAATTAATTTAAACTCATTACAAAACATAGTGTAAATTAGTTGAAGTCCGTATTAAATGAAAAGGGCATATAAGTTGTATATACTTGTATAAAGTTTGACCTTTTGATTTAGGCATATATATACATAGACAAGTAGTAATAGTATACTTCTATATAGTTCTATGGGTCAACCCTAATTAAAGTGGAACACTTGTTATTGTTCTTCATTGGACAGTCTCAAATATATTTTCAATAGAAAATGGTCACACGTCAATGCATCACTCGTTAATTGCGAGGTGATGTGTCTCACACACAGTGTAGTGTGGTTAGTGACTTATTGCGCCACCCCTCAATTAACACTAATTATTGAGCTTATTAATTATCAATTATCATCGTATTTCTCAATTAGTGGCTTGTGTTTTTTTTAATTTTCATTGGTGTAATGAATCTTATGGAAGTGTTGTCTACATCAAAATTTTTGCTCTACAGGCCAAATTTTATAATTTTTTAAAATAATTATTCTCTTTTGATTTAGTTGATCTCATTGCATCAAAATATTCTATTAAGAAGAATAATGATATTTCAAAATTATTATAACACTTTTTGATGTAATTGAAAGATATACAATGGTTCAAAAAAAAATTTGGTGTAGATAGTGCTCCCCTAATTTTATAGTTTCATTGAATTGGAACTAATTGGAAATAACATTTTAATATCGGAAGCTCAATGCTTAATTATAATTTATATTATATATACATTAATAAATTTGGTATGTACGGGCTTTAACATTTATTAAACAACTGTTGACCTATGTATTTTATACAATTTTCTTTGTAATTACTATTATTTTTCATTTGTAATAACGATTATATGTATATATATATACATACCATTTTTCCCTCTGCATATGCATGAAGATAAGATTAACCAAAAAAAAACAGAGAGAAAAAATTCTCACAAACAATTGACAATTTTATCCAAGTACAAGAATATATATATATATATATATATATATATTTTTTTTTTTTTTTTTTTTGAGAAGTTAACAACGGCTGTCAACAAAAAATAAAAAAAAAAGAAGTAGAAGAATATATTGTTGCAACAAAACGGAGGGGCTCACCTCTACTGTCAGTCTGTCACTGATATATATTGAATAAATTCCTCCTAAAATGCTACTTTGCTAACTTTATATAAAATAAAACAGAATATATTTATAATTGAGAACTATACTAATACGATAATGCTATAATTAAATTAAGCAGATATGAATTTAGATGAAAAGACTAGCTAGGATGCAAGAATTTGTTCTTAAATATCCATTTTAGTGTGACATTTGATACTGGTTAATTAATTTGGGGCTATTTAAGAGCATCTCTTGTCATTTAGTGTAGGCACTAGCCACGCCAAACCATTTCCAAATTTGTAAAAGAGCAAAGCATCCGCTTGTGGCCACCAGACGCTTTTCCTTTTTTTTTTTTCCAATCTCAATTAGCCCCTAAAAAAGGGACTTGTGTTAGTATCTGCTAATTATTAAGTCCTATTATCTTCTTTGTTTTTTTTTTTCAGAGGGATGTTCAAAGAAATTACGTATTTAATTCATTATGATGAGAGCAACTAGGGGGAATAAAAAAAGAGAGTAAAAGGCTAATGCTGCTATGGATTGGATTAAATATGGGCCATTTATTTTTCATAATCGGATGGTCATGATATGTCTTTTAGATACAATTAAAGAGAAATATCGATTAGAACCGCTCGATTCTAAATGAAAAGTTGCTTAGTCGATCTATATAGTAGAACATCTATTATTTAAATTACATATAATTGTTAACTTACAAATCCTACTAATTTTCGATACAGATTTGTATAAAAATACATACAAAAATCCAGAATTTCTTAGTTAACAATTATATATTTTTTTTTCAGTTAACAAATAGTGGGTATGCAAAACGGTGGATAGCAAAAAGAGATTGTCACCACCTCTCACTCGAAACAAAAAAAGGATTAACGCATAGTGAAAGGTAATTACGGCCCAGTTTTAGTAGGCTTGTGGCTAAACGTTTGTTAGGCCCAGTCAATTACAGTGAACTCATAACATGATAAGTAAACGATATTACTACCGTCATTTATTCATTTCATGTTGGAGTTTACCTTAATTCTAGATAATAAAAAAAATATATGAATGGACGGATTCGATATGGAAGTAACTTATCATTAACAGACATAAATCACAATGGTACATAATTACAGACAATGAGACAAATGACAGAGGGAGAAAGCTATCCTGATTTTGTCAGGAAATACTTTTATTAGTATACTTTCTATTTTGCCAAGAATCTATACTCATTTCATTTTGCATATGCAACACCTCGAACAATACAACATAAATTTCCTCACATTCTTTTTAAAAGTCTGGCAATCGCTTGATTGTGCCAGAAGATGTTTCGCCTTGATTTGTGGAAGAACTAGCCACAGAAGAGGGTGTTTAAATTGATGCATATCTTATTGTCACCTTCAAGTACAATTTTTCTTCCATTCCACATAATAATCACTTGACCTCTATATCATAATAATTTGACAATAACTTGTCATAGATAATAATCACAGTGCAAGCTGTAAGGTAGAAAGTTATCTGAAAAAAATGAAAAAATTTAAATGAAAAATTCAGGGTATATCTTCACCTTTTACTAGAAGAGAGCTCATCAATCTTCTCTTTACAATAGCAAAAGCATTTGAATAGCATATTTTTATACCCTAGTCTCCACTCAACAGCTAATCTCCATCTCTCAAGTGATTTCCGAACTCTAATCGGCTTATCAAAAACAAAAATTTTATTATCCTCAAATTGCAAATTGTGATCTTCACAGAAGTTCTTCAACTCATGCAAAGCAGACCCAAATTCTGAAAAATCCTTGCAAATACCGTTCTGAAATTTATCTATACCACTAACCAAAATTTTATCGTCTTTAATTGTGGTAGGAAAATCATGTAATATTTCATAGCATCTCTTAGCCAACCAATTTAAAACTTCCAATTCATTTTGCACCGAGATCTGTGAACCAGTTAGAACCAAATGCATACAGCTCTTTCTAGAACTAGCAGGTGAGGCCCACAGGCGCAGTGCACACAAAAGCACAAAGGAGGGGGTCCCGTCTAATTGAATATACAAGGATTCAGTCGTCCATGACGTGATTTTGTACAGCTCAGGTTCTAGTTTGATAAAGGCCTTGTCATTCGGGTTTTGGGGCAGGAGAAACCCATAGTGCTCCAAGAGTTCTAGGTTTGTGTGGGTCCCATAGCTTAGGAGAACCTGAAATCATATTAACACTATTGCCATGAGTATCCCACCTCATTTTCTCCTCTATTAATGCAAGGTCATGTAAATTCAGGGGGTACATTTTCCTACTTCAGATAAATTGTGAAATGTAGATTGTAGAGCATAGTATTTCATATTCTGAGAAGTTCCAAATCTTGTAAGAATGATGCTTTATTTTTTATATAACTATTCTATTATGAATCAATAACAGAAAGTAATGATATGTTGCACATTTTAGTCAATCAATTATATTAAGTTATTTTGTAAAGGAAAAATGAAAGCTTGTGTGTGTCTTAAATAAAGTGAGAGCTTCTCCATACCAATTGAATCAAAATAAAAGGGTAACAACGGGAAAGAAGTTCTGACCTGTTCGCCTTGTGTATATCTCCTTTTCGCGTAAAAGCAGTATGAGCTGCTGCTTTCTTCATATCCACCATCAGTTAACTTCTCATTTAAAACATTAGTAGCCTCCACCGTACCTCTTGAGCTGCAAGATACCAATGCAACTCCATCTTCATCGTTGTCGTCCAAAACCGATTCATTAGGTGCATCATAGTTGAATAAATCACCAACTGGACATAGACAGCCGGCCTCATCCCATGGTATATGTAATGTGCGAGAAGAAACCTATATATCATATAAAGGCCATCAGAAATTCAAACCTACTGTAGATGGTTATGGGTCAGAGTTTTGGTTTGGGGATTACAAGTACTTACAAGCTTTGCCTGACAGGATGAAAAAATACCATGTACATACTTTTTGTTTATTAATTAAGATGAATGGTTGACAATTGCCTACAACATCAAAATATATATCTTTAAAAAAAAAGAAGAAGAAAATCCAAAATAACATGCCAAGTTGTTTTCGACATGCAAATATAGGATCACATAAATTTAATTAGTCATTGATATGAAAAATGTTTTCACAATTAACAGCAGTAAGACACAAAAAACATTATAATGTAGGCAACAACTCACAGTTTGAGATGCCCAAAGCCACGATTTGAAACTCAGAAGTTGGGATTTAACACCCAACTCTTTCAAAAGGGCTAGTGATCCTCTCCAGTCCGATTTAACCTTTTCAACTGCTTTTTCCGCTAGCCAAATCGCATCTTCAACCTGAAACAACATACGAGAATCATTCCTTATTTGCCTCACAAAGGAACATAATTTAAGGGAAAAAATAACGGTGGAAAGTATACTTGGAACGATTTGATTTCGGTTTCTGTAAAGTTGGATAGAGTCGTGTAATCCCGAGGCAATTGCGACAGGTAAGGGTACCATTTCGAGCTCCTCCCCTTGTCCACTTCCACCAGCAAACATACAATCAATCTCTGCACAGTTTTAACCAAAATTAAACAAAACCAAACACTACTCCCTTATATTAAAAAAGTTAAACTAAAAACATGTACTGGTTACTTAATTCATCCACCGAATTGGTACATAAACGGACTGTCAACTACTTAGTTGCATTTACAGTTTACTAGTAAAGAAGGCATGGGCTGAAATTGTTATTTCTTATAATAAATTCTTAAGATAATATGTAATGGGCCTTAAATTGAGAAAATTGATGTGGGCCTTAAGTTTTAATAGGTTGAGACATTAAAGTACGTGAATGGTGGTGATCAATATAAGTAAACAATCAACGGCTGAGATTTATTCCTTAGGGAAGATATAACTTTCATGTCAAAAAATTTAATCTCCTTTTATCAGGAGTAAGAATATTGCCTACATATATATACAAACCTGAACTGGAGAGAGATGCTTGTGCCTGTCCACAAGAGACGAAATCTTGGGATCGGAAAGTACACTATCCGTAGTGAGAAGAGCTTCTTTAGGCACTCTCAAGACCCTCTCCCCTCTCCTGAGCTCCCTTGCTGCACCTAAACCTCTCCTATTTACAACCAACACAAAATAACATTTCACCCTCCATGTATACAACAATACTATTTTTATTATAAGAAAAGTGGAGGGGGACAATGAACTGAAAAGGAGTACCCGCCGGCGTCCGGGAAATCGGAGACGAAGAGAGAGTGGCCAAGGCAGGAACTATTGGACTGAGACGGAGGATCGGGGGAGGGGGAATCGGAGATGCCGATCTGCGCCGCCCAGCTGAGGAGTGCTTCCACTCCCGCCATGCGGGCGGGTAGCCAGCTACGAGTCCCTCCGAGAGCAGCAATGGCGCAATGCGAGAAGTGACCTCTTTTTCACACATTGGGCCTCCTTTGTAGAGATCCATATAACATACCAGGAACGGGAATCAGTAACTTGACTCGTTTTATTAAGGTTGTAAACTGGAAGTAGTGATTTTATACAAGGCCCGGCCCAACCGAATATGACTTCGGTTCCATACTAGACTACTAGTAGGGAACAGGGATCCTGCGCTGAAATCAGAGGACCAGAGATTCCGATCCGACGGTTCTCAGGGACTCCGAGATCCGGACTCAGCAAATACAGGTCCTGAGAACTGTCAGATCGGGATCTCAGGGTCCTGAGATCCTATTTGGAACCCAGCAGATACGGATATCAGGGATCCTATTGTTGTCTTTTAGCAAGAGAAAATGAACAAGAAAGTTGGATCCGAATCCGCTAGACCCTGATCGGATAGTCGGGATCGATTGTTGCAAAGTACTTCAATGTTTGCTGCACAGATCTTAAAGTACTTCGGTGTTTCTCAACCGTCTGATCAAGAAAAGCAAAGTATGCTAGCAGCGGATTTAGATCCAAAAATGTTGAATATGTTCTCAAGAGATAAAGATGAAACATAAGATGAAAAATTGGACCCGGCACGCTCTCAGCTTGACAAAACTTAGAAATAGAATACTTTATGGAAGAAATGAAACAAGAATGAAATTGTTGCACCAGAGTAGAAAAGTAGTTGAACACCTTAAGTCATCACTCATCAACAGAAGAGAAGCAGCCACTAATGAGACTTAATGAGAATAAACAATCTTTCTTTTTATTCTTTTTATTTTTTATTTTTTTTTTGATAACTACCATCTTACTGAATACACAACGAAGTTACAACAATTATGTTACAGAGATAACATAAATATTTACATTAGTCATCGGTCGGTATAAATAGACACTATAACTACGTCATGCTGCTCTTAAAGTACTTTCTGAATGAATCCTCTTCACTGCAATGTGTATATACTACCTTGTATACCTCGATTAGCAATTTGGGGAACCTGGTTGAAAAGTACTGATCGAATCCTTCAGGAAGCGACCCAAGTGACTCCTATAACATCAATGAATCAAATTACAAGTTAGAATATAAACTGAGCTCATATCTGAATGTTCCAAAGCTAATTTTTTTTTATGTTCCAAAGCTAATTAAAACTGATTAAATTACAAGCTACTTTTTGTTTCCAATTTTCAGGTTGAATTAAACTTAAACTCAGTGATTCCTTCAGCTGTAACCTAATTAACAGAACTAACTAATTGAGGTGGGGCTGAACTAAGGCATCCCTATAAACAAACTCGGCTAATCCGCTAACTTGGTATCTTATGTACAATAATAGATCGTGCTTAAATTTGAGAATCATCGGATTAAATTGACTGGTTGTTTGTAGGCTCACCTGAAGTTCACTGGGAAGCTCTCTGTAGTGCCCTGATTTATTCCTTATGACCCTCAAAAGATCTCTAACTGATTCGAAATTGTACTTCCTATACCTCCCTAAATCAGCAATCAAAGCTGGATCCAATTTCTCATTCCATTTTCCCCCAAATGCAACTGGTGCGATACTCTCCATTGCATTAATAAAATCAGGTTCATCTGTCTTGTCAATTCTGTCACTAGTATCTCTCAAGAATGAAACTCTCAATTCAGCATTCCAGAAGAATGGATGATTCCATACTTCTATTGCCTTTGGTCTACAATTCACAGAGGTACAGAGGTATATGTTATTTCGACCTTAACTGACAAATATTCAAACAATAAAAAAATTTAGGAAGTCACGTATTTTGCAGCATTGCAATTCCAAAAACTGAAGCAAGCGCTAGAGACAGATACAGAAAGGATATACAAAAGAGAAATTCTTCTTTTTCCAATCTTCTAAGAAACAAAGGCAGCAATGATAACAAAAACAATACCTCGCTGAGGGAATAGGGTCTAACAAAAGAGAGAGCAGATGAACAGCTTCTGGTATAAAATCAACCAAGAAAAGGTCGAACTCATTTTTAATGATATTTCGATCTCTCTCAAAATAGTCCCCAAATGGATGCTTCCCTTTGGTGATACAGAAGAAGAAAATGCAACCCAGACTGAATAAGTCAACAGCTCTGCTCTGACGACCATGCAATAACTGCTCCGGCGCTTGCCAACCGGAGCTACCATATCCTAACAAACAATTGAAATTCAGAGATTCAATTTCATTCAAAACTATCTGCAGCTATTGAAGACAGCTATGTTCTTTATATAATTAAAACTGTATTGTCCATAATGGAGAAGTGTGTGCCACAAAAGGTGTGCCTGTTTGGGCACTTGCTTATTATTATTATTATTATTATTATTACTTCTTCTAAGCACATGCATATAAGCCAAATATTATAAGGTAAAGGCTGACATTTCTCACCTAAGATGTTCTCATTGCGCATTACAAATGCAAACAATTAAAATTTATATACATTGTTAATCACGTTATAACCCGACACTTCCAAGTGAGGAAATGAACTTCTTCCAAATCATCCATACATTTTCTTCAGAATAAGTCATAAGTTTATAACAAAGAAAGAGATATTATTCCGGGTATTTCACTCTTTCTTATATATAAAGGCGATGAGTCAGCATGACAAGTACATGGGTTGTTTCTTACATAAGGGCACAGAAAATTTTCAGGATTCACATGGAAATGTATAATATAATTTAAAAAAAAAAAAAATGTATAGAAGTGCTAAATACCAGTAGCATGACGACTAAGTGATGACACGTCTTCCTGAAGACGTTTGCTAATACCCATATCAGACAACTTGGCCTTTAGGACCCCTTCTTTACTGATCAACACATTTTGGGGCTTCAGATCTCTATGAATAATCCCTAGATCATGTAGGTGCGCAAGACCAGAAACCACATCCCTGTCAATAATTACAAAAAGGAAATAAATTACTTTTCTGACCAATGGTGGCAAATGCTAGTCATTAGTGGGGCTTACTGATGTTTATGTTATTTTCCCTTTGCATTTATTTTTTTTCCTTCCTCCAAATACTATTCAACATGACTGCAATATTAGCTTATAGTAATTTGCAATTGCAATTTAGTTTAGACTTTAGACAGAAAATATTTTTACCCAAAAAGGAGATCTATCTAATCAGGTCACTAACCTCATTAATTTTAAGAGCTGAGGGGAAGGAAACCCGTTTTCTTTCCAAAGCACCACATCCTTGTCCATTACCTGTCCACACACTGACCAACGAGCCTCAACATCAGCACTCCCATCCCCAGAAGAAAACAGGATCAAATCAGCCAAACTACAATTACACCTCTCAAGCGAAATATAAACAAAATCAACATCCTTCTCAACCCCATATAACCTAACTATATTGGGATGCTGATCTGATGCAATTAGATTTCTGATCTCTTTGAGGGCCACATCGTGGTGTGCGTGTAGTAACCTTTTCACTGCCACAGGTCGGCCACCATAAGCCCCTTTAAGCACCACAGTTCCATTACTTCCCCTCCCAATTTCTTTGCTTGATACAAATAATTTATTAACCCATTTCCCTTCCCTCAATTCAGTATTCTGCATATCTGCCCAAAACTCTTCTTCAATTTTGCTTTCTGACAATTTCTCACCATCACTGCTGCTTCTATCATGGGTGGTACCAGGTGAGCCACCAGTACCATTTCTTCGAGATTTCTTCTTTTTTGAGACAACATTCCTGCGTGCATTTGACTCAGTTGTTTCTTTTTCTTTTTTCACAGGCTCTTTGAACCACCTTTGATAAAGCACTACTACACTGATGATGAAACAAAGGAAGGGTAAAACTGTCCATGAATATACTGGACCCAGCCTTTTGAAATTAGAAAAATTGGTCTCAGTATCCGTAATCTTAAAGGGCCTCTCTGGAAGAGCTAAACCATTCCTGTTACCATTGACATGGTGTGCTGGACCCAACACAAGCCCATTTAGAGAATCTTTCAGGACCACGTTATCATCTCTAATTGAATCCAACTGCAATGGCTCAAGTTCCTTACTTGAACGAGCAATCTCATCAAAAGTCCATGCCAAAAGAAGGTCCTTTCCCTTGAATTGAATAGGCACAATGCTACCAGCATGGGAAGGTGGTTTCAGCATGTACCTATTGCCATTGGGGTAATAGGCTGTAAAAAAGGATGTGGTCCAATTCCAGAGGGTTCTGCTGATGTCTGAGCAACTAACAGTGTAATCAGTGCGAATAATTGTAATATAGTTAACTTCTGGACTTTTCTCTTTAATTGTACTGGAGGGTAACTGGGATGGTAGGGAGGGGTCTTCAGTCATAGATACCCCAAACTGTGACAAGTTAGCGGGAAGGGTACTATGGTGAATTATCTCTCCGGTATCTGCATTGACTGTGTACATGGTTGACAATTTGGACCCCAGGGTGACAGTAGAGTCTCTAATTTCTGGAGTTTTTGCAACATATTCTTCAATAGATAGTGGATGTTTCTAGCCAAGAAAAGGAGAAGAGAAAATGGCAATCAGTGGACAATAAAGTAACAACAAGACTTACTTTCTCATGAAACCAAGTTTTGGAGTTTATAGCTAACTCTACCAACTTCAGATTACTCAGTTACTACGGCACCATTTTATTTTTATGTCGAATAACCTATAATGCTGGCATCAATTGAATTTGGATTATAGTTCTGTTTCCAAATATGCCTCTTAACTCTTCAAGGTTTAACTATAACCCCATTTTATTCATTATGGTGGAGAACAATTGACAAGAAAATAGTTTGATAACTGTGACAAGCACTAAAGCACAAGTTTCTAACTATAATCCCTATTAACTGGAGAACAATTGACAAGATCATAATTTGATAACAGTGACAAGCATATATCTCTAAAAAAAACAGAAAATATATATTGCAGTACCTCTATACCAGCAGATCTGGTAAAGACATAGAGTTCGGAACCTTGGCCAGGAAAGAGGAAGTAATCCGACTCAGTGGGGATAAACAACTGAGATTGGGACGGGAGCGGGTTATCAGTGGGAATCTCCCACAAGGTCGTCTCAGACCCAGTATCCTTCAGCTCGAACTTGCCGTCCTCATGCACAACCAGCACAGTGTCAGATCTGTACGAGTTCCTATCACTCCACAACCCAAGAAAAGACAAAATTAAGTCAGTTACACTCACAAACCACAAACAGTCAGTTAACAATGCACAATTCGACGGTTCCCTTACACGAAATCGGAGTCAAGAAGCGACCTGGCTCCCGCCCCGGCGGCGGCGGAGTACGGCCGTACCGAGACAATCGACTGCTCGAGCCCTTCTGCTGCGGGGGAGATCTGTTCACCGGTGGCGCGCAGCCGCAGCTCGCTCAGCTCCTCCCCGGTCAACGCGCGCAGGGAGGCCTGTAAAGGGGAGAAATTCTCCTCGCCCCACTCGGCGGACGAGACGAAGAAGCTCCCGAGAAGCGCGAGGAGGAGCAGGAGCGCGTAGATCGGCGCCGTGAGGAACCTCATGAGGGCAGATCGAGTAACGGCATCGATCGGAAGCGTGAGAGGGTTTTAACTCGTGACGAACGAGGACGAAACCCTAGGCGGAAGAAGAAGCAAGAAGAAGGTCGATGGAGTAAGTAATTAAATTACAGAACTGGAGGAGATGCCTTTGGGTTTCCGTTGGTGTAGGTCACTCTTTGACTCTCTCTCGCGCTCTAATGGCGCTCTATTACTTGCTCGATGCTTCCCTTCGGATTCCCTTCCTTCCCTTTCCTCTCTTTCGGTCTTTCCCCTCGGGAGTTGCTTCGGACAGCGCAGTTTTTACTTTCGGACCGTTCTTTTACTTATTATGGACAAAACTACCCTTATCATTGCAGAATAAATAGTCACTGATATAAGGGTAATTTCGTCCATTAAATGCTAAAGAGTGGTCCTAAAGTAAATTGAACGCTGTCCATAGCACCTCCCTTTCCCCTCGCGCTATTATTCTTCTCTGCGTGTGAAAAGGAAAGAGAGAGCGAGGGAAGGCATCGGAGTGCTTATCCCCTGCTTAAGGCAGTATACAGTCTCAAGTACTTTGGCCGTTAGATTGTCTCGAGATTCGTGCAGAGTCGGAATTAGGACAATCCAACGGTATAAGTGCTTGGATGTATAGTGCCTTTAAGTCGTCGATGTTCTCCAGTTGTTGAGGGCTGGAGATGTCGTTGTTGTAAGGACCGTCTGATTGTGATCTGAGGGGTGGGATAGAAGTGGGCCAGTTGATTTCGTCGAGCTTCCGAAGGGGTTGTAAACTTGTGATGGCGTCGGTATCGGCTGAGATCCAATCGGATCTCAGGGTCCTGAAATCCCGATCCGACGGTTCTCAGGGACTCTGAGATTCGGACTCAGCAAATACGGGTCCTGAGAACCGTCAGATCGGGATCTCAGGTTGAGATCCGATTTCAGCGCACTTGTAATAGAGGTGGGAATCGAAGGAACCAATGAAATTGTGTCATGTCATGTAAAGTAAAAACATGTAGATATGTGAATCAAGAGCCGTAGGCAAAGAAAAGTTAGATTAATTAACGAATGTCAAAGGTGCTTAATTAAGTTGAAGATTTGCATTGCCATTAACGTTATAGGTTTGTTTTCTTAAATTTGAAGGATCGATGATGGAGTCCAAGTTTAATTTAACAATATTTGCAGTGAGACTTAAATTAGAAGCCAACATATTTGACCATGAACATTTCCAAGTGTATATATATAGTTAGTTTGGGAGAAAAGTTAATTTCATCGAAGGACCAATTTAGAAACAAGGTCATTTCTAAAGAAGTTTAAATTTTTCATGACTCTTTCATCGTTATAGTCATTTGTAATTAGAGAAGCTTAATATTATGATCTATTTTGTGTGAATAATTTGCAAGAATTAGTTTCAAGAAATAATCAAGAAGGATAAATATAACTTGCCACAAACAATGCCCCCATAACACCCCAATGCACTCGAAAAAAATTTACAAAAATATTCATCTTTTCAGAAAATTTTACAGAATTATCCTTTATTTCTAAAGAAATTTACAAAATTACCCTATCATGAAAAAATTTTACAAAAATGACTCTAATAATTTTATAAAAATGTATCTCAGCCCCACAAAATTTTACAAAAATAACTCTCCCCACCTATATGCCACCTCATCACAGAATTGTGGGGGCAAATTTGTGGTATGGTATCATTGTCCAATCAAGAATGGATGCATGAAGGGCTCTATGTATATCCTTTGCGATCACTCAAAAATTGATTATCCATGAGCATCCGATAGATGACCACGCAAATATTGTTTATTATTTTATTTTTTAAAGATAATTCAATTTTAATGTTTAGTATCATCAGCAACTCATAGTATAATATAATGTGTCTTTTGAAACTTCAACGTCATCAGAACTCAATCAACTCAACCAATATAATTCTTGTTGACTTTTTTTAAAGCGATACATCAATTCCCTTCTTTCAAGAAACAAGTAGGGATCATTATTCATTATAGAAGTATACAACCTCAACTTACTAGTTACTATCACTGAAATGTAGATTTATAGGTACAACCTGTTGACTTAGAATTAGCATGTATATATACACATCTCTGCCTTGGATCGATGAACTTGCTCTTCATATGTAACAAAGAAAGAGCAACTTCTAATAACTAACTAACAACAAGAAGATTGAAAGAATGGCAATAGAATTTGAAGGCAGATCACATGATCATGATCACAGCAACAAGAAGTGCAAGATCCTGCAGGGGAGGAGCTGCCTCGTGCCGATCTACCGTCCGGTTCTACTCTGCCTACTGATCTTCATCACCGTCGCCTGCTTCTATTACAACAGTGACGATCCGATGAGCTATTTCACGGTCCCGAAAACAATGAAGTCCACCTCTAAATCCCCGCACATCGCGGTTTGTCTGGTCGGAGGTGCCCGGAGGTTCGAACTGACCGGACCCAGCATCCTGAAGCATGTGTTGAATGTCTTCCCGGAGGCGGACCTGTTCGTGCACACCAACTTAGATGACAATGCCTTCAAGCTCGGGTTGCTTAAATCGGCCCCACGCGTGGCAGAGGTGAGGATCAGGAAGCCGGTGACGATTCCGGAGACCGACGAGCGGAAGCGGGTGCTCTGGCCTAGTAGTATTGGAATTCAGGTTTGTACGTGAAGCACAGGATTTTTTATTTTTTATTTGTTAGTTTAACAAATCAATAATGTAGAGAAAATGACTAAACATAATTAACAGTACGTTTATATTTACAAACATGTACTATTTTATTAATATTTTAAAGTCATTTTGATAAATCCAAAACAAATACTTAAAAAACTTTAAAAATGAAAAAATTTTGTATTTTTATATGATGAAATTAATGAAAACCATAAATCAAAATTTCGGCCATGACAAAATATAATTTGGACCGTTAACATTTCAGAGCAAAATACAAACGTTTTCACAATACTTACAGTACTCTATATTATATGGCATTCAGCATTTAAAAAGTTCTCCTGGATACTGATATATTGTGGCAAGATATATTGGTCATGTTCTTGTTTTTTTTATTTTTTTTTCTTAATAATTATATGTCCTTGTGGACAAATCAAAGCTATAAACAAAAACCATCACTATTTTCTTAACAGAATTATCATCTACTGTACCTCCATTCATGATTTCAAATTGTGCTTTTAAATTTTAATTACAGGCGTTGTTGCAATACTTTGATCTGGTAGAAGGTTGCCTGGACCATAGTAACATGATTCGCGATTTATTCGCGAATAATTCGCGAATAATTCGTTTTTTCACAAGAGCCGAACGAATCCCGCATAATACTACCCAATGATATATAATGCGTTTTATTCGCGAATTATTCGCGAATAAAACGTTTTTTACGCAAATAAAACGTTTTATACGCGAATTATTCGCGAATAAAACACATTATATATCGTTTTAAAGGAAAATTTGTACTTTTTTATTTGGTTTTTAAAAATATTGACACTTTAATATATTTTTTATTATATTATATAAGCCGAACTATTCCCGAATTATACCCGAATAATACCCGAATCACGAACTTTTGACCTCGCCGAACGAATTCCGAATCAATAATTTGTTACTATGGCCTGGACATGATTCGCAGCTCCGAGTCCAACGGAAACTTCACATACGACTGGATCGTGCGCGCCCGGGCGGACGCGTACTGGATGGGTCCATTGGACTCGAGAACCTTCAACGGATCGGACTCATCGTACATCGTGCCGGAGGGGTCCCGGTACAACGGGCTCAACGACCGGCTCGGGGTCGGCAACCGCTCCTCCTCACAGGTGGCGCTGTCCCGGATGTCCCTTATACACGCACTCGATGCGGCCGGGTACCGCAACCTGAATTCGGAGTCTTCGTTCCACGCCCAGCTGAAGGTGTATAACATATCGGCGGAGGAGCAGAAGTTCCCGTTCTGCATCCTGACGGATCGCTCGTGCAACTACCCGCCGCGACGGTGGGATCTTCCCGTTACGGCTTTGACCAGCGCCGGGCCACTGAATGGCGCGTACTGCCAACCGTGCGTGCCGCAGTGCAAGGGCGAGTGTTTGGAACAGGTAGGGGTGCAAACGGAAGACCGTTTTCCGTTATTTCGTTCTGTTTAATCTCAAACGAAACGAAACTATTCGTTCCATTTCGTTTTCTATTTTTACATAAAAATCCTTTCAATTATTTTTGTTCTCTCGTTTCGTTTCGTCCTAAACGAAACGAAACGATTGACTTTAACTTAGTTCCATTGCGTTTTGAACGTTATGCACCTCTAAGAACAGGTGACCAAGGCGTGGGACGGCTCGTTCAGCTGGATCGAGTGGAGGAACGGCACCATCGAGCTGTGCGACGCTAGACACCCGTGGCAGGATGGATGGGAGGAGATATTCGATAGAGTTGCCGGCGAGGCGGCGGCGCACGAGCGGCGCAGGTTTAAGGAAATGAAGGCGGAGGAGTGTGTGACCGAAATGGAGGCGCTCCGGGCGAAATCGGATCGGTGGAACGGTCCGGATCCGGCTGAAGTTTGTAATTTTCGTTTCAAAACAAAAAACTAGATAACTATTCAATATTATTTTCTTGGATTTATTTTATTTGTTTTGGTGCCTCTGATGTATTAGAAACGAAATAATTAAGAGTCGAATTGGATTAGTTGTTAAATATTGTTTGAAGCTTTTTGATTGATCATCTAGCTACTAATCAAGAAGAGAATTTATTTTTACTTTTATTGATTAATGATACAAAATGAGAATATGTATTTTTTATGACCATTTTGAGTTACCAAAATTTGATGATATCTCATTTAGCTAAGATCGATCCTTCTTTTTCATTTTTTTAACTTTTATTTTGTTCTAAACTGCATGGTTGATAATTAATGACACTAGACATGTGAGCGCGCTTCGCCCGATGAATATAAAAACACCGATATTAATTTGTATTATAATTGCAAAAATAAGATTATCATGAGCTCAAACTCATATAGTCCTTATGCGGACGTAATTTTAAAAACATATAAAATCACCTTAGTATTTTTATTTATATGGCTTAATAAGTTTTTTATATCAAAAGTTCAAGACCTATAGGATATACAAAATTTCTATTTTTGAGAATTTTTCAGTATTTGTTTGAGATTTTCTTAGAAGCGATTATACAATATAATAACATAATCATTATTTTATGTATAACTCTTACAAAACACAATGTAGCTAGCACTCTAAACGATGGACGTCCACTAGAGATATAAGATATTAATTAACAGAACCGGTTTAATTAATTAATTTGATCCAATGTTTTTCATATAGGAGCCTAGCTATATACATAGGAGGTCACATTTTCAAAACATGGCTAAGAATTTTTTTCATAGACATTGTTTTTTGTGTGAGTTGACCTAATATCTTTTATTTCAAAAAGTTAGACAATATCAGAAATCTAATATATTTGTCTGCAAATTGCAATCTTCAGGTACACCTAAGGTTGGCTACTTAAGACCCTAACTTCTTCAAGTAAAATTTAAGTAACCCTCTTTAAGTAAACTTACAGTAATAGTATCAACCACATACTTCCCCATTTAGGAAGAGCGTATATATAACTCAAGTCTCTTAAGCAAATTAATTAATTAACAGGCAATGCCGGCTGCTGTGCTGGTCAACAGACAACAAGGTTAAATTTAAATTATAAAACGTCTGATTTCAGAAACTGAGTTGTACCTTAAGTATTGCTGAATGCATGGCTTTAATTTACTGTGTGCTGATTAGTGTTTGCCGAGTTGTGTATGGTATATACACTAGGCACTAGTTGTTTTAGTTATGTATATGTATATAACTGCTAAAGAGTTCACGCATTGTTTTGAGCTGAAATTGTTATTTCTTATAATAAATTTTTTAGATAATATGTAATGAGCCTTATATTGAGGAAATTGATATGAGTCTTTAATTTTAATAGGCTGAAACATTAATGTAAACGGGCATTAACGTAAAATCAACGGTTTTGATCTATCCAAGAAAATGATCAATGGCTTGGGTTTCTTATTTGAGGAAGATAGCCTTTTCATATCATTTTTTCCAATTTGCTTTTATATACAGTAAGGATAAGGATAGCTAGCATAACAATCAATCTATTTTAAAAATAATAATATCTAGTACATGGGCACCAGTTGTTTACTTTGATCCAATGCTCCAACTATTTACATGTTTTCACGCTGTCATAATTTCTTTTAAAATTTAAGTACCTAGAATACAATAATTTGCAACCCACTCCAACCTGCAAAAAAAAAAAAAAAAAAAAAAAAAAAAAAAAAAAAAAAAAAAAATTGAAAAAGTAATAATCTCCAAATAAATTCTCTGGATCAAATATACGAGTTAACCATATGATACAATCTAAACTCCAAAAAAATTGACTAATATCCTGACCTCCCAAAACATATAGTTTAAGTATATATTGGAAGTAACCATATGATTACAATCTAAACTCCAAACACTTAATGACTTGAACATAATTAGAACTTAAGCAGAGACAAAAGGCTTAATTTAATTTCATCCCATAACAGTATCTTTACCCCTGATATTAAAAACTTATATCAGTTGGCTCCAATTCTGTTTCTGATGAATTGTAGACTAAATCAGACAGTTTGTTTTATAGTGCAAAACAGCTGCTCAATCTGGACCATTGATACAGAGCCAATCCAGGCCCTTCATTACAACCAACGGTCCAGATCTTGATAGCATCCTAACCACCAACTAACCCAGGGCGCCAATCATCATCTCTCATTACTCACTTCAATTCTTCTCCACTACATAGCAAAAAAAAAAAAAAAAAACAAGGAAATTTGAGAAAATATAGCCAAAGATTAGAGCAGGAGTGTTTCCATGGCTGTTGGTTTGACAGGTACAGTGCCACTGCCACTCTGGTATGGTTCGAAGAAGATTGCCAACCGAGTTGGGTACCGGCAGTGTGCAACAATGGTAAGTGGTGCTGTCAAGCCAGGTCGGTCGGACCGGCTTGTGTTCAGTGAGCAGGAAACACAGCTTATAGAGGCTTTGCTCGGTGTTCAGGGCCGAGGTCGGGGTGTCTCTTCCAAGCAACTCCTGGTACTTATATAATCCTTTTTGTGTTTATTTGATCGAATTTCATGTTGGGTGGATTAGCAAATTCTTTAAAGAACATAGAAGTTTCTCAATTTTGGTATATAAAAGAGAAAGTAGCCAAATTTAGGACTGCAATTGACTGAACCAGACCAAAATTTGGCTCATATTTCCTTGTTGAAAGAAATGTTTATAAATGCTGAGGTTTTCAATGCTATTTGAAGTCAGGTTTGGCTACTAAATGGAATATAAAATTTGGCACATATTTCCTTTATTAGAACAAAAGGGTACCAGAAAGTATAGTTAAGCCTGTGTGGTATTAGTTCCTTCCTTCAAAAATTGAATATACTGTGATGTGCAGTTGTGCACTGCACATGAACTGATTTAAATTATCCCCCTACAAAAGTGAATTTGTGGCCCAAATGGAGGTAAGAATCAAAATCAATATGAAAGTTTTGTTTTCAAACATAATGAACAAAACTGAAAAGGAAAACACTTTGCTACATGTGGATTGTATAAAGTTGCAACTACAATCATGAGAATTTTTCTGGTGTTTTCAGGATGTGGAAAATGCTGTACAATCTCTGGAGATATCAAACAGTGTACCAGATCCTGTGAGTCTATGTTTCTTTTTTTAATTGTAACTTCATATTTTTAGTACTTAACTGATGCTTTTGTAAAAATGATGTAGACAAGTTCAAGTTTGATAGAGGGATCCTGGCAACTGATTTTCACCACGAGGCCTGGAACGGCATCCCCAATTCAGGTACTAAAATATCGGATTACATTAACATGTATGGTTCTGTAAATTTGTTTACATTACCATCTTACTTTTATGTTGTTGTGTTAATTTCTCTTTTTCATATGGTCTTATATTCTCCCTTTATTACATTCTGTAGAGAACATTTGTCGCAGTGGATTCGTTTAAGATATTTCAAGAAGTGTATCTCAGAACCGATGACCCAAGGGTGACTAATGTTGTTAGATTCTCTGATTCAGTCGGTGAGCTTCGAGTAGAGGTAATTTACTGGTTTCTGTGCCAGTACCAGACCAGTCATTATGATCTGACATGTGGTACTATTACATTTCTGTACCAGTACCAGACAATTTAACTGTCTTCACTTTATATCTTCAGATAGCCCCTTTGAGTTATGCATGGTCTGATTATTTTGTAAACTATGATACTGATTTAAAGTACTGTTACTGCACAATACCGCTATTGTCCTCTTTATCTTTTACCAGCTTTTAGTAAAGGTTCAAATTTGGTACTTTCAGGCAGTTGCAACTATAGAAGATGGGAAGAGAATTCTCTTCAGGTTCGACCGTGCAGCATTCTCCTTCAAATTTCTACCATTCAAGGTACCTTATCCTGTACCGTTCAGGCTTCTCGGAGACGAGGCTAAGGGCTGGCTGGATACCACATATCTGTCAAATACAGGAAACATACGTATTTCGAAAGGCAACAAGGTACACTTTGTCGTATCTTTCAGCGACACCTTTCGTATTACAGTATCTTATCAAACTTTGCTATCTGTCACTCAGTTTATTTATTATAATAATCTAAAATACATATGTAGTGCAGGGAACTACTTTTGTGCTGCAAAAGGTAATTGAACCAAGACAGAAATTATTATCTGCGATTTCAGCCAACGAAGGCATCCTAGAGGTGTGCATTTGAGTTTTCTCTATATACAAAAAGGTTATATCATTACTTATTATTGTCCTAATCGGTTATACTTTTATGATGTTACTGATCTATAGGCGATAGAGGAACTTGTATTATCTAAAAAAGCAGACAGAAATACAGTTTTCGGATCTTTGATCAGAGAATGGGTTGTAGTGTGGGATAAAGGAGACAGAAAGGGAGATTCTGGATCTTTGGTTGGAGAATGGCAACTGTTGTGGATATCAGAGGTCTATCTATCTCCAATTTAGTTTATTTTGAGAAACAAAATTGACTTATAGATGTGTCTTAATGTTGAATTTGACCAAGATTTTTTATTTTTTTCTGAAAGTAAAAATATGTCTCCCTTCCATTCTTTATTTAACTTAAAAACTGGTCATCTCTAAATTAGCTTCTTTTCTCATATTTTTCCCTTTCTTTTTTTGGAACTTTCAGTCTGATGGTCAAAGCTGGTCATCTGTTGCTTCTAGGGGCCTGAAAGGAACACAGGTTGGTTCCACATAGTGTTAAAAAAAAAATACAATGAATTTGACTTCTTATGTGCTTACAGTTAGTTGTATATCACTTATCAACTAAAATCATATTCTCTTATCTGATTTTTATTTTTCTTTTCATGAATATGACATGCTTTCTCTGGTACAATTCTTGTCATTGTGATTTTCAAACTGAAGATTATCAAGGAAGATGGTCAGGTGGAAAATTGGGTAGCTCCTTTTCCAGGATCTAGAGTTACAGCAACTGGCACTTTGGTGTAAGTCTATGCATCTTCAACATAACTTAATTGAAATTATCATTATTGCAAAAAAAAAAAAAAAAAAAAAAGGCAATATGCATGCCATGCCAAATTAGTCAGCACTCAGCATATTGCAGCAACAACAGTTGAACCATATTCAGAATTTGCTGGCACATTACCATTACAATCAGTGGACAGTGAGTTTGGCATATATGTTACACATAATTCAGAAGCTTACATAATAAACTTGAATTGCAGAGAAGATCCTAAAAGCAAGTGCTGTAGTGTGGTGATGAACGAAGGTGCTTTCCAAGTTGGTCCATTGAAGCTTCCTTTGGATGTGGAAGAGAACTTTGTCATGGAAATCCTGTGAGTTCATGCTCAATTTCTATTGCTTATATTGATACAAACTCTTCCTGGATTGTGCTAATTGCTTGTGTTTCTTCTTATACTTCAGGTATGTCGACAACAAAATCAGAATAGGTAGAATAGACGAGGCGACAGTTGTGTATTTACAGCTTTAGTAGTGAGAGGAAAAAAAGAAGAGAAAAATGGAGAGAGTTTAGGATAACTGTGAAAAGTAATACATTGCATAGAATCTTGTTGCATATAGCCTCAAGCGGTCAAGCCAAAGCCATCTATTTAAGTAAACAACAATATCCATGCTTGGTATCAGTAATGTAAATACTAATTGGCTATTATACAGGAGCACTGCTGGGTTATCAAGTTATACAAGCCTAGTTTATGTCTAACAATCATGCTTTGTTCGATAAATTACATTGAAGCAACAATGAATGAGAGAGAGTGAGAAAGATATCTCGAATGTTAATTATACTTCTGAACTTTAAAAGAAGGATTGTACAAGCGAAAATCGGTTACAGCAAATAAAAAAAATGAAAATGTCAAAATTTGTTTAATGCTTGAGGGCCATAAAAAAATTTATTAATTGGGATTACAGTGATATATAAAGAAACTCAACCTAAGCTAAGCGATCACAGAGTGTCTTATAAGCCACACTGCAGTGCTTGAATTTCTCCTCTGCCTCTACCTGCCCATACAATAGAAAAGAATAGAAATAGCATACACAAGATTAGATCAGTACTTCTATGCTGATTTCTGAAATTATAAGATAGCACCACTCGCCAAAAAAAAAAAAATAAAAAAAAATAAAAGAAAAAAAAAATTCTGGTTGCAAGTACATGCCAATGCTATCTGGATTCTGGGACTTTCAGCAAGCTGATATACTAGTAATTAATCAATCACAAAAGAAAAGAAAACCTCCAAAACTATATTTGGAATAATCCCTACGGCAGTTATTAGGTTTCTAGGCTAGTTGGGGCTTTTGCAGTACTCAATTGCCTAATACTAAACTTGTTGTGGTGCGATGTGTGGGGGCACAAAACGGTCAGTAGAGTCACTATGCCAAAGGTCGGCATACCTTTGATGATCCATGATGCCGATCAGGATGCCATCTCAAAGCACATGTTCGGTATCTGGCAATTCAGAATATAAAAAGAGTTTAAATTTAAAATAATACAAATGAGCAAATTTGAGTAGCATGTTTATAAACTTTATAGGAATAGCATGAAAGACCCTTACGCGGTTTTAACCTCCTCAATTTTTAATGGGCCTGAAACGCTCAAACCAAGAGTTTGTCTAGCTAATGCCATCTCAGATATAGTTTTACCAGTACCAAAACGTTCATCGTCATCGTCGTCGTCTTCTTCTTCGTCTGAATAATAACTCCATCTGCGGCTATTGTAGGAGGTGTGATGTGTTGAACCGCCCAAGTTAAAAGACCAATAAAATCTTCCTCCTCCAAAGGTTGACCGAAATACCGTCTCTGGCCCTTCGTCATCACTTGAGTTTGAATCAAAATCATCTTTTCCTACATGTATTTAAAAGCATAGACATTTTAAATTTTACCACAATAACAATTCTAAGGGCACATACAATTCAGTCCTGATCTGCATTTATCTCAAATATACTGAATTTACATTGGTAGAGAATACCAGAACTGAAATGAAGGTCGCAGAAACAATTTCCAATATATAACTGACTATTTTTCTTACCATTGTTTCGAGAAAAATTGGCTGAATTATGAAACCCGTAAGGATTGAAACCATGATTTCTGTTAGTGCCTCTGACCCAGCGGTGGCCTCTAAACCAGGAGGGCCTGGCATTTCTTTGTTCCTCTTCTCTCCAGCTCTGAAGTATATTCCAACACAACAAAATCATGTAAATAAAGAGGGTATTTCAATGTCTTCCAAAACAACTTTAATTAAGATAATTTTGAGGTGACATATGTCAGAAGATAATTAAGAAAAGAATCACATATATGACACTATTATGCAAGTAAATAAAGAGTATCGTAAAACTTTGACATATGTCAGCACGCACCTGGAATAAGAACTCGGCATAGTCGGATATATTGCGAAATAGTGCTCTCTTGGATTCCCTATTTCTATTCCGCTTCCTCTTTCCGTGGCAATTGAAATTCTGGAAGGGAAAAAGGGAAACTTTAATTGTTACATTTTGCACCATGTGCAGTGTATATACCAGCAATTCTATACCAGAAACTTTAGTTTTCACCATGTGTAGAAGATATATACCATCAATTTTTTTATACATTTTGCACAGTCACAACAAACATTTCATCAAACAGTTTGCGCGCAAGTAATGACCCGGCGCCAATTACCACACAAATCCACAATACAGACACAATAATTGGAAGAATTTAACCAAATAAGAAATACCCAGATGAAAAAAATCTCACATAATGCCATTGATTCCTGCGTTTCCTCATGTGTTTGATGAAATACTCAAATAACAAACTTTAATTTTCACCATGTGTAGTATATATACCATCGATTCTTTACACATTTTGCACGGTCCCAACAAACATTTCATCAAACACATGATGATAAAATGAAAGGATCCCAACAGACATTTCATCAAAAAGGTTGCGTGCAATTCATTCTCAAGCGCCAATTACCACCAATCCACAATACAGACACAAAGGTTGAAACAATTTGACCAAACAAGAAATACCCAGATGAAAAAAACCTCACATAATGCCATTGATTCCTGCGTTTCCTCTCCAGCGCCGCCGTGGAATGAAACGAGCAGCTCTCCATGAAAACGGCAGCTGCAGCCGATTGCTGCTTATGCTGCGCCCCCTCGACCGAGCGCCATTCCGCTGCCGAGAACAAAGAACCCAGCTTTACACGGTTCATCATTCCATTCGTAGGAGGAACTCTATTCCCCAAATCCAATCGATTGAATCAATCGAATCAATCGAATCGAAAGAATCAAATTCGCCTTCTTTTGTTTGTGTTTGTGTTTAGAGGAAAGAAAAGGAGTGCTCATCCCCTGACTTACTGAATTGTGCAGTTCACACCGTCATCCGTTCGATCGTCTCGAGATCCGCGTCGGCACGAATCTGTAGACAATCTAATGGCTGACACTGTGAACTGCGTGATGCAGAACAGAGACGCCCTTGTTTTTATTACTTTTTAGCTTTGTTTTTTGTTTGTGGGCCTGAATTGGAAAGAAAGAATTGGGCCCAATTTGGATTTTTGGGCTGGGCCAGTTTTAAGGCCTGCAAATGTGAATTCATATCCCCTGATGTACTGCATTATGCGGTTCACAGTGTCAGCCGTTGGATTGTCTCGAGATTCGTGCCAGCGGGTATTGAGATGATCCAACGGCTGACGCTGTGAACTGCAGAATGTAGTAAGTCAGGGGATGAACACACAGCGAATGTATGAGTATATATAATTTTTTTTGTCAAATATATTGAACATTTAGTATTCGGAACTAATTAATTGAATGTATCAAATTCGCCTTCTTTTTTGTGTTTAGAGGAAAGAAAAGAGAGACGCCATTGCTTGTTTCTAGCTTTGTTTCTGTTTGTGGGCCTGAAATGGAATGAATTAGGCCCAATTCAGAATTTTGGGCCAGTTTTAAGGCCTGCAAATGCATGATAGAGTTGAAAAGTATTTTTGTGGAACAAAGTTATCAGTAGATATTTCAGAAGCATTTGTTTTATGAGTATATATTTTTTTTTTTGTCAAATATATTGAACATTTAGAATTCGGAATTGATTAATTGAATGTATCAAATTCGCCTTCTATTTTGTGTTTAGAGGAAAGAGGAGAAGAGACGCCATTGTTTTTAGCTTTGTTTTTCGTTTGTGGGCCTGAATGGAAAGAAAGAATTGGGCCCAATTTGGAGTTTTGGGCCAGTTTTAAGGCCTGCAAATGTATGACAGAGTTCAAAAGTATTTTTGTGGAACAAAGTTATCAGTAGATATTTCAGAAGAATTTATTTTATGAGTATATATAATATTTTTTTCAAATATATTTAACATTTATTATTTGGAATTGATTAATTGAATGTATCAAATTCGCCTTCTTTTTTGTGTTGAGAGGAAAGAGAGGAGGAGAGACGCCATTGTTTTTAGCTTTGTTTTTTTTGTTTGTGGGCCTGAAATGAAACGAATTGGGCCCAATTTGGATTTTTGGGCTGAGTTTTAGGCCTGCAAATATATGACAAGTCAAAAAATATTTTTGTGGAACCAAGTTGTCAGTAGATATTTCAGAAGTATTTATTTTACGAGTACATATAATATTTTTTTTCAAATATATATTGGACATTTAGTTCCCGGAATTGTTCAAGTAATGAATGTTAAATGTGTAGTCTATTGTCTGATGGTGGATCTTAAGTCCCCTTTTTAATGTTATGATGCGTCCCCCATCAATGTAAGATAGTATAGACATCGTGCATACAAAAGGTGATTGAAACTCTTTTGACACTATCTTTTTGTTTCGAACTATTTTTTTATGGATAGATTGATACCCAACCCAACCTAACCCTATGCTTTCTGTCAATTGGCATTTCCAGATAGCAAATCCAGCTATTTTTGAATTCACAAATCAGTCCTGATTGTGACGAATGACGACAGGAGAGATATCAGGCGAAAAAAACTTCACCCCAACTTTTTTTTGTGGCCGGAGTCTGTCTTACTCTATCCTCGGCTGTTATTTACTTATCCGATGACTATTTATTTGAATTTTCCAAGCATCCTCATTTTAAGTTTTTAATTATCCACATGTCCACACAAACACAAAATCCGTAACTCTTATTTCAAACTGTATAACACTTAACTCAAATTTTGTAACAATATGGACACGCAAATACTGATACTAAGTACACTACATATGACCCTATTTCTTTTTCCCAATTCACAACTAAGCCCCCAACATTACATAAAATGACAACTCAACCACCTTATATGAAGATGTAAATAATAAACAAAAAAAGATCCGACTGTAACTAACTCCTCTGCAAGAGAGAGGGCGGGAGACACAGTCTTCACTCCCGCTGTTATCCCAACTTAAACAACAGGACCCTGTTATTCAAATCTAAACCATCAGATCAAAATCAACGGACGTGACTAACTATAAAAAAAAAGGCCCTACAAACTTACCTGCACCATTCGGGCCGTCCGTTTCGATCCAACGGTCGGCATCAGTCGAACAGTGTTATGCAAATATCGAAAGAAGAACAGGGGATTGGGATTCGACGGCGACCACTTCATTCCCACCGCGTCTCTCCTCCACTCACTCATATCCCCATCCCCTCTATATCTGCCCACCTTTTCTTTTCCACTCACTCATCATCTTCTTTCTGATCTCCCTCTCTTTCTTTCCTTCTTTCTTTGTCACAACTCACAACATGGCCTCGGCCACAGCAGTCACTGCTGCGGTCTCTCTGCCCTCCACCAAGTCCACTTCTTCCCTCTCTGTTGTTCCCCCCACTTCTTCCTTCAGCAAGGTATATATTATGTTAACCAATGCATTCATTCGCCTAGCTAGCTAGTTCAATTCTTCCTTGTTTAATTAGACATTGGATCTATATATGCTTCTATTTGATTGCCTGTTTGTTGTAGTTCATGGATTTTTTAAGTCTTTTTTTTTTTCTACGCATTAAGCACAAAATATGTTTTTTTTTTCAGTAAATAGAGTACAGATTAACATTCTTTTTTCGAAAAGTTGATAGCAGCTGTCAACGAGCACGAATTAACATTCATTTTGTTAATTTGAAATGATTGTAATTTTCTCGAAAATGAAAAAGAAAAATTCACTGAGCTATAAACTTTCCCAAGTACGATTGCGAATTTGCGACGTAGTTAATTCAATAGGTACTATAATAGAAAATTGAGCACCGATTTTTATCTTGTAATTTGGTAACATTTTGTTAACATTATATGTTGTTCATTTGCATGTGTAGAGCTTTCTTTCATCTCCGAGGAGGAATGTATCGATCAGCGGAAAGCTATCAGTTGTCCGAGCGCAAGTAACGACGTCTGAAGCGCCACAGAAGGTCAAGAAAGTATCAAAAAAGCAGGACGAAGGCCTCGTCACGAACAAGTACAAGCCGAAGGAACCGTACATTGGGACATGCCTCCTTAACACAAAGATTACCGGCGATGACGCGCCCGGAGAGACCTGGCACATGGTTTTCAGCACCGAGGGTATGTAATGAGTTCTACTTAATTTATTCGTTTGCGTTTGTGTATATATGCGCATTATATGTTTTTTTTTCTAATTGGTTCTTTTCTGCAACATCTTTTTTAATTTTCAAAAACCCTGCATTATAATTAATTCTAAAACATAATTGGTTATCTTTGTGTCATGAACAAAGAAAAAAAAAAAATGAGAGAATTGGTTATATGAGTACACCAATAGGAAATCGTACTGTCGATTGGTTTATTTTTTGCTAATTCTGTGCCTCTGGGAAACTTTCAGTTCCATAGGTGATTCTTATGTGAAAGTTTCAGCCAGTTTTCCTATCACAAATAAGCAAATCATACAACCAATTGCTTATGTACCTTTTCTTTGTTTTTTTTGGCAAATTATTTGGCCAAAAAGTTCATATTGAATTGTGCAACGATGTCATCGACTATGGACAGAACTAGCTATAACCTTGAATATAAGTTATTTTTAAATTAAATTGGTCAGTGAGAAATTTCGAACATTATATATTTTTCAGGGGAGGTTCCGTACAGAGAAGGTCAATCCATTGGAGTTATACCAGATGGAGTAGATAAGAATGGGAAGCCTCACAAGTTGAGGCTATATTCGATTGCTAGCAGCGCTATTGGTGACTTCGGTGATTCCAAAACTGTAAGATTTAATCTTTCATTTTCACATGTAGATTACTTTTTTGGGCTGTTGAAGCTCCAATTTATGCTGGTAACAACTGGTAGTTCTGGTTCGATATTACCGTGCCGGTCCAATGGTTCTTAATAAATCAGTCAGAGGAGAAATGAGAAGAAAGTAAATCTGTTGACACCCTTTAATTTATGTTTATATATTTGGGAATTGGGATCTAATTTTCTTCTGTTTTTGCTGCTTGAAATAGGTGTCACTGTGTGTGAAGAGGCTCGTCTACACAAATGACCAAGGAGAGATTGTTAAGGGAGTTTGCTCTAACTTCTTGTGTAAGCTTATCAATTTTCATTTCTTAATATTTATTTTTAAAAATAGACCTTCAAAATGTTATAGCGAACTGTATACTAGACCTTCAAAATGCTATAACTATGTCTGATTTAAGTTTGAAGTTATGACCAATCCTATTATATATTTATGTTCTTTTTGTAGGTGATTTGAAACCGGGTAAAGAAGTCAAGATAACAGGTCCAGTCGGGAAAGAAATGCTTATGCCAAAGGACCCAAATGCTACCATCATCATGGTAAAATATAAAGATAGAAAAATGCATATTTACTGAACAATATATGAGAAAGTAAATTAAGAGCTTCTTTTGTTTCCCAGCTCGGTACTGGAACTGGTATTGCGCCTTTCCGTTCTTTCTTGTGGAAAATGTTTTTTGAGAAACATGAGGACTATCAGGTACTAATAATTTTAATTGTTAAATTACATTGAAATCAATTTTCAAGATGTAGAACTTTAACTTCATGACTGCTCTATATGCAAAATATACTTTGCAGTTCAATGGATTGGCATGGCTCTTCTTGGGTGTTCCAACAAGTAGCTCCTTGCTCTACAAGGAGGTAAGTATGGTCAATTTATTCCTCAAATAAATAATTAAATAAAATTATTTAATTTATAAGTATATTTTCTGCTTTTAGTGATATATGAATAAACTTGAGCAACATATTGTTTACTCTTCTATTTCTTTTCAAAATGATATAGGAGTTTGAGAAGATGAAGGAGAAGAATCCTGACAAATTCCGGTTGGATTTCGCCGTGAGCAGGGAGCAGACGAATGCCAAGGGAGAGAAAATGTACATCCAAACACGCATGGCTGAATACGCAGATGAGTTGTGGGAGATGCTTAAGAAAGACAACACCTTTGTCTACATGTGTGGTTTGAAGGGCATGGAGAAGGGTATTGACGACATCATGACCTCTCTAGCCGCAAGAGATGGTAAATAATATCGAAAAACCCGTTTTCTTCAAAAAATAAAGAAAACCCCTTTCATAGTTTTTTAGTAATTTAAGGTCATGAGGTAAGATGGTCGATAAATCGTACATAATTGGTAATGCTCATGAGTTGAAAGAATTAGCTTCCCCAACATAATTGATTCAAGCCACTTTGTTGTAGTGTTGAAGGCAATGTCTCCATTGCAATAGAATAACAAAAAGGGACACACTTTTGTGAATCCATAATCTACAAAAAAAAGTCATAATAATCCACTACATATGTAGTTTCACAACCAATTTTTTTTTTCAATAATTGACTGGTAAATGTTACAAGAGGCAACTAATATTTTTCTCATGTAATTCTCTTTTCTGATAGGAATTGACTGGTTAGAGTACAAGAGGAAACTAAAGAAGGAAGAGCAATGGAACGTCGAAGTGTATTGATTCATTCGTTTCTTGCATCGGTTTTTTGCGAGAAAGATGAGGACCAACGGGGGGAGACGATCGATCGAGCGTGTGATTTGTAAAGGTGCAATTGTGTTAGTAGATATCTACGGTTAACCCGTATGTGTACAGAGAGTATATTCTTTATTTACTTAGCAATCGTTCTATGCTATGCATGTGTATTTTAGCTATGTTTGGGGGAATTCTAACATCGATCCAAGCATCATGTGAATTTGTTCTTTTAAGCAATCCTATATATTATCAAACATGGTCGACGAATTTGTATTTTTAGTACTTGTCTGATTAATCTGATATATATGACCTATAGCCATTCAGCGAATGAACTATGAAGTACCACAGAATTGAGATTCTATAAAACAATTTCGACAACAAAATGAGAGCACAATTTTTTTGTTTCTATTGTTAAGTTTATAGTTTTTTCGGCTATATAATATGCATAACTATTATGCGATTTTCTAATAGATTTAACTAAGTATTTAGGATTTACTAAATTTTTAAAATTATAGACACCAGTCACTAGTGCAAACTGCAAGCATCTTTGGTGAAAGGAATCAAAGAGCACCTGTACAAGTGAATTTTTTTGATGTGAAGTAGAAATGAGGAATCCATTTTGTTGTGGTAACCCAACTACTCATTCCTTATTTATATTAATGTAAACAAATAATAAACAATTGTTGATTTTTTACAATTGCAATAAAATATCCAAATTTAATTAAAACATAAATGCTTGTGGTTAAATATAGATGAGAACAAGACATTTACGAAATGAACAACAAAATTGGGCTATCCTTGAGAGATACAATTGATTGTCAACTAACATGTGAACAGGAGTGAAGTACAAGTGCAAGGTTTTAAATAATGGGAGTAGAGGTGGCAGAACCCGACCCGACCTAAAAAACCCGTCCGACCCGCCCGAAATTTTTCAGATAGTCAAAATGACCCGACCCGACCCGACCCGACCTGATCCAAACCCAACCCGACCTGAGATCAAATAGCATCAAATCCAACTCAAATCAACATACGATCCAAAAAAAGTAGATATTAAAATTGACCCAACCCGACTCGAGATATTCTAAAAGGTCAAACTGACCTGACCCGCCCGACTCGAACCCGAACCCGAACCTGACCCGTCCGCCCGATTTGCCACCTCTAGATGGGAGCACCCTGCCATAGTTTTTCATGGTACGGAGCCCTCAATCAGAAACCATGAAATCAAGTCAAGTCTGTTTAACACTGCAACATTGAACACCCAAAAAATTACTTGAACACCGATCCCAAATAACCACCATTCTGCCCTTAAATAAATATCCAAATTGTAAAAATTATCGAGTACTTTTATTCGGTATGTTTTGTAGAAATAATAACATATATTAACAGTTTTGATTTTTTAAAAAAAATTTCACAAAATGTAAATAGATAATTCAATTAGGGGCAAACTCGTCTAAAATAGATTAAAAAAGGAGTAACAACTAGCGTCTATAGAAAAACCATTGTGTTACCTTGCGTTTGGTAGCCGTAGTAAAATTGATTTAAGCTCTTAAATCAATTTTAAGTCACCAAACGGAAATGATTTAAGGTGTAGTAAGTTAACGCAGCTATATATGTGTATTAAACTAAATCATCAACATTTCATATCTTTTACACATAAACATCAACTTTGCTTCATCTATTTACTTCACTACCACCAAACACCACTGATTTAAGGTGATTTAACGTTTTACTCCGCTTTAACTTACTACACTTACCAAACGGAGGATAAGTTACATTTCAGATTTGTAAGTATTGTTATATTTTAAAGTGTATATGTTACATTTTTTTTATCTGTCTATGATCTATGTATAATTTTTCAAGACATGATGTTTCTCATTAAAAAAGGTGTCCCAGACTCCCAGAGTAATTCTGGGGGTGCCCAAAGCACCACCCTTAAACCCTCAATTAATTAAACCCCCTTTATTAATCCGTCTTAGCCGCTCCGCTCTTCTTTTCCCTCGTCGGCTCGTCGCACAAATTCTCGCTCGCTCTTTCTTTTCCTTCTCCCCGCGCGGCCGTCTCTTTTCCTTCTACCAACCAACAGAGTTTCGCCTTCCGCCGCCGCCGCTGGTTAGGGTTTTAGACCTCTCTCTCTCTCTCTCTCGCCCCGACGGACGGCTTCTTCCTAGCGGCTAAGCTAAGGTTTGGTTCTGTTTTACGCTCCCGTGCTGTGCCGTGCGGTGCTGGCTAGGATTGCAAAATCAATCGCAAACCGTTTACGTTTAATTTTCTATCGAAAACGCGATAGATGCTTATCGTTACGGTTCGTATCGAATCGTCCTGAAAGAACTGTGAATCACAATTAGGATTTCTACTTCACTGGTTCAACTTGGTTGCAGTAAATTTGAGAAACTTAAAAAGAGGGGGAATGAAATGGTTGACTCTCTCAAATGTTAACAAGAAGTTGCAATTTACGTATCTGAACAAACGAGAACATCAATTGTTTCTATGAACATGATAATTGAAAAATAACTGTTTTTTTTTTTTTTCATTTTGTTTTGTCAAGGTAAACATGTTTTATCTCAGTCAAATAGAGCACAATTTGCCGATGCCGCCGCACTTACTTAGGCCTCCTTTACTCGATGCGATAAGAGGTGAACTTGAGAAGCTTTTTCTGGATAAGGTACGATCACGTTTGGTTCTCTTTGCTTTCCGCTGATTGAAAGATCGGCTTACTAGTATGATGATACTTGAATGCCGTTCTAAACAATTATGTATACCTTGTGTTTGGCAAGTGTATTAAAAGTGTAGTAGTGGTGTAATAAGTGATTTAAAGTGTAGTAAGTTAATGCAGTTATATAGGTGTAGTAAACTAAATCACCAATATTTCACATCTTTTACACATTCTACTCACTTTTATTCCATCTATTTACTTCACTACTACCAAAAACCACTGATTTAAGGTGATTTAGTGTTTTACTCCGCTTGCCAAACGGAGGGTAGCTTTTAACAACTGTACTGAACTTATCCAGGTTATTGCAAACTTGGGGCTTTGTATTTCAGTATATGACATCCTATCAGTTGAAGGTGGATTTATCTTTCCTGGAGATGGTTGTGCAACATATGAGGTCTACATGTTTTTTATTGTTTGGACTGTGATTAAATTATTGTTCTTTTATCAGTGAGATTATCTTACCTTTTACCTTTTTTGTGCCGGTGTAGGTTCAATGTAGGTTGGTGATGTTTAGGCCTTTTATTGGAGAAGTTATAGTAGGAAAGATAGAGAGCTGTGATGAGTCTGGTCTGCAAGGTATTTTTAATATATATGTTTTTTTGTTGGACTTATTAGATTACATTTTCAGTTATTGGTGATAAATCGCCTTTTATTTTGTAATCCAGTGTCTCTTGGGTTCTTCAATGATATCAAGATCCCTGCACGCCTCATGATGCAACCCTGTAAAAGGTTATATTCCTTCTTTCTTCATCAAAGGGATGGCTAGCATTATTTTTCTTACAATTGCACCCTGTTTGATTTACACGAGGTGAGTAAGAAGTTTATAATCAAGAACTGGCACAAATCTAACCAATGAAGTTTAATTTATGATGTTTCTTTTCCTCCCTTCTGGGCCTTTTGCTGCCCCTTATAAAACATCATATTATAATTTTGCACTTCTTGACATGGTTGGTTTCATAATGCAATTGTTTTGCTAGAGGAGAAGATGGGATATGGGTTTGGGACTATGGTGATGGTGGAGAAGATTCACGGTTTTCTCTTGATATAAATGAGGAGGTAATCTTTTGTATTTAGCATATTTTTGTATTTTATCTTTACTAAACTTATTCTAATAAGATTTCTTTCTTATTTTGCCCACAGATAAGATTTCGGGTAGCAAATGTGAAATTCCCTCCTATTCCTGTTGAGCAGTCTGAGAATTCAAAGCCTTTCATGCCGATGAAAATTACTGTAAGTTTCTCTTTCCTTTTAAATAATGTTTGTTATAGGATAAGGACACGAAAAACCAAAATGAAGCTCAGTTTTTTTATTTTTTATTATTTTTCTTTTTGATGCCAGTTATATACCACAACATAGGATCCTAGATTTTGCAAGCATTCGCTTATTGAATCTGCTATTTTTGTTTGCCAGGGAGACATAAATGGTGATGGCTTGGGTCTTGTCTCTTGGTGGTAGAGTCTGCAAAATATGCCCATGTAAAGGTGTGCTTATTATGCAAGTTAGATATTTAGGTAATTACATTTCTATAGTATTTTTTCATTATTATGATGTTTGCTTTACAATTTCTTGGATGCATGTAATTTGAGTAATCCTGGGGTGGTTGTAATCTAATACGATTATAATTTTGTTGCGATATCTCGAGAAATATGATATTTTGTCATCTGGTATCATGCTGATGCCACCCATATGTGTCTTTTACTTGCGGCCTATATTGCCATATTAGGGATTATGAAGGAAACTTGTTTTCAAATTGGAAGGAATGGATAGTTTCATAGAGTTTGACAAAATTGCAAAAATATATCATTCTGCATTATATGCTCACTGGTTTAACAAAGGCTATTCTATATCATAGTTAATTTTCTTCTGAGGAAAATTGTACTACCTTTCATAAAGTATAATTCCAAATTGGTCCAGGAAGTTTATTTTGTCTACCTTAAACAAAGCGAAGTCAGTATCAGTTAAAACTTAAAAATACATTTACCAGAAACTATGGACTGACTTTGGAAATTACTATATATCTTTCCATCTCAAATTCAACTAATGTTTAAAGTTAAACATAATTTTTAAAGAGAACCATTTGCAATAATATATGTATCTAACAAATCAACTTCATGTTCCAGTGAGATTTACAGAAGTACAACAATATTACAGTACCATCTGTGTTTGTATATTCTATGATCACACAATGGTCCATTGACCGTATGTTCCAATGTCTAAAAACAGTGAAGTTCAACAAAATCACAACTAAAGCTATAAAATATTTTTTTCACATAACCCCTTGATATCTGAGTATTTCGCCAACAAGCTCCCCTTTGCCAGACCCAACATATCTACCGCAAATCTCCCCTTCTCTTATAAACAAAAATGTAGGAACCTCTATAACCCCCATGTCTTTTAAAAATTCCATGCAGCTGTCATTCTCATCTCCATTCATTCTTGCAAAAACCACAAAATCTGCCATTGACTTGGATAACTTCAGTACTGTCGGGTACACCTGTTACAGCGTGGGACAACAGTACATTATTGTTAGTGATTTCAACACTTATTGATATCAGCCTAAAATGAATATCCATGTTACTAACTGCTAGATCATAATACTGAGCATAACAACAATAATACTGGCACATCCAGGTTGCTTGCATATTAATTTACAACATGCTAGATGTCATGGCAATCCTAGACAATTATACCTCTAGTCCAGTCTGTTAAAGCGCGATAGTAATAGTAATTATATGAAATTATGAAGTATGAATGACGGACATGCTGACATGTTACTGTTCTCTATTTATCTCGTTCATCATAGATTTATTTAGTATGTAACCTGTCTAATCTTTGTGAATGCTCTACTTGTTTTGTAACCATCCAGTTTTATTTGTTTGGTCTAACAATATGTTTCATAGCCCTCGCAATGTCACCAGTCTCAGTACTAAGCATGAACAGTCCTGTTACTAAGTCAGACTCAGACTGGTTTTGTAGCACTGAATTCCTGTACCAAACTTAACCGGACACAGCCATCAACTTGCTTTGGTTATACCTTGACACATGGCCCGCAATGCTTGAGGCCAACATCTAACACTATCAACTTTCCATCTTTGCCCTTGTGCTCTTCAACAAGTGCCTGAGCTTCCTGCTTGGAGTGAAGCTGCACGACTCCTTGGTGGCTATCCCCGTAGTAGAGGCAGTCTCCTTGCAGCATCTCAGGGCCTACACCTTCCTCTTCATGTATCTTCTCCATCCCTTTGTAGAACGTGAAGTGCGGGACCCGTGTGATCCCCTCTCTCCTGCACCGCCAGAATAAGTTAGTCAACTGAATTGCACATAATTGAGACTCTAGGACTGTGCCTGACCAAAAGGGTAACTCAAGCTGCCAGACTGAAGTTGAGAGTACTTGGCAGACACAGTCCAGATAGTTCAATCTGAAACACTGTCCAGATCCGTGTAGCTTGCCGTTTATACTATACATATGCGGGTTGTATACTTTTCATTAGTAGATTGGGATGTAATTAAGTAAAAACACACCCAAACCACTATACATAAGATGGATTAAAATAAGTAAATGGCATTTCTCTGAATCAATATATTGGAAATGGAAATCAATGGACCTGATTGTACTGGTAAAGGTTAGGTGCCATTTCTCACTACCAGTACAAACTATGGGCTTAATAAAGTGCAATATATACATGCCTGAGTAGTTCTCTGGTCTCTTCCGATTCGTCAGCCATGACCAGCAAGAAATCTACATCTCCACATGACCTGGTGATGGCTGCCACCCGCGGGTAGAATTGTTTTCCATTAATCCTAGCTTGCATGTCCTCTGTCACATAAGAAACCATTGTTCGCCATTAGCTTAACACGCCCGTGATATAATTAATTATCATAGCCACTAACTTGATATCATCAAATTCATTAATATTTTTGTTATCTTTTTATGAATTTTTATAAAACCTGTTTAAGATTGATGACGACAAATCTGTGGGTACTACTTTAAGTCTCCTTTTGATCTAAAACATAAACTAAAATTACCAATTTGTTTACTTTGAAAGTAAGCCATTGGTAATGATAGTGATACCTTCATCTTCTTCTTCATACAAGCCATTGATCATCCTCTTTTGCTTGGCGTTATACTCGACCACGACAAGCCGGTTCTTGGCGGCTTTCAGGGCGGTATCAAACTCTTCTATGGTGTGTATCTGATGAATCCTCTGGGCACTTTTGCCGCCACTTGTCGATGGCTGGTTCTGGGTTGCCTGAGATGAAGAGGGAGGAGAGGCATGGAGCACTACTAAACCCCTCGAGACATTCTTATTGAACGACAAGGCTGGGTGGAGGGACAGCCGGGGTTTAGAGACGGATAATGGGGAGGGGAGGGGTTTAGAGATGAAGGTTGGTATAGTTGCCATGAATGAATGAATGAATTACCGTCAACAATCTGGATGGAGTTGTGTTAGGCTGTAGAGAGTGAGATGCAAAGGGGGAGGGTGTGCTTATAGAAGTGCAAATTGGAGGGGAAAGGGTACTGAATTTGATTGGGATAATTCCTGGAGATTGTGTGGTGGGTGTTCTCTGCAGGTACAGATATTTGTTGGCTTGTTGCCTTTGTTGTCTTTAGCGAGTTTCACAATGTCAGCCGTTGGATCATCTCGAGATCCGTGGTGGCACGAATCTTGAGACAAGCCAACGGCTGACATTGTGAACTGCACAATGCAGTACATCAAGGGATATGAATTCGCTTTTGGCCCCTTGATCATGAAAAACAAAACAAAACTATGCTTCACGATTGATTGATTGATATAGTTGTTAATCCCTTACAAAGTCTCATTTAATGGTTGATAAACTATATATCATATTTTATATGTTATAAAAAATTATATCATTTTGATTTTATTTACATGTGAATTAAGCATTAATCAACAGTTCAAATTTTATAATTTTTTCTTCTCTCTTGATGGCTATCGAAATAATGTTTAATTTTCATCATTTTTTATATATATGTTATTGAGATTATTTAAATACATCTAATGGTTTAGATTTATTAATTTATGTATAAATAATAATGTCGTTATCAATGGCACCAAATTTTGTGGTCAGTGGATCCTTCTCTTTGTAGAAAGGGAATATACAAATTTCCCATTTATAAAAGAAGTGTTGCCTAATACAATTTGCAAAAAATAAAAAAAGAACATCAAAAGTGATATATGTGACTAGAGGGTGAGAATCTGCTGCCATAGTTGTGATGGCCCCACGTGCCACACTTTCAATCTCGACAGTTTATATTAATCTCGACGGCTGAGATTTTGTAGATTGTAGGGGCCTGTTTTTTGTAGGTCCCACTGTCATAGATACTATGGCATGTGCTGCCATAAAAACTATGGCAGCGGATAAAAATCCTGTGACTAGATACTCAATCAATCCTGAACCGCCAGTTGTCTTCCATCATAAATAATCTCTTCCCCTTTGAACCTATAATAGTGAAGTATCATCCCCAATCATAGAGGTGGCAAATCGGGCGGGCGGGTCGGGTTCAAGTTCGGGTCGGCCGGGTTTGACCTTCTAGAATATCTCGGGTCAGGTCGGGTTGGATGATGGGCGGGTCGGGTCGGGTCAATTTTAATATCTACTTTATTTGGATTTTATGTTGATTTGAGTTGGATTGGATGCTATTTGATCTCGGGTCGGGTCGGGTTCGGATCAGATCAGGTCGAGTCGGGTCAGTTTGACTATCTGAAAAATTTTGGGTCGGATCGGGTTCGAGTCGGGTCGGGTCGGGCGGGTTTCTCGGGTCGGGTCGGGTTCTGCCACCTCTACCCAATCAGCACTCCTACTGCACCTTGAGCTGGCAACCATTCAATTGTCGTGCTCAAGGATTCCAATAATCTGGTAGGTTAATCCGATTTGTTTTTGGTCTCATGTATTCCATTCCAATTGTGTGAATCTTCTCCTCACAAAAATTCCTGCAATTTCGATCTCTTCTGGGACCCACCCAAAATCCGGGCATTCTCGGACAACAAATTCATTGAGAGATGATAATGGCACCCCTTTTTTTGAGGAAAGATAAGGGCACCCTCGCTTACATGACTCGGGATCGTCTAACGCACTTCCGAATGTGCAGTGCACATCCGACGGTGCGCTAGATCTCGGGATCCGTAAAAAGTAATGAGTTCGGATCCCGAGGTCTAGCGCACCGTCGGATGCGCACTACACATTCGGCAGTGCGCTAGACGATCCGGACTCCGCTTACATGAGCCACGGCCACACCAGGTTTAAACGATCCGTTGTTGTCAGAGTTTAAGTGCTAAAAAAATCTAGTAACTACCCCAGTTATTCTCTCTTTCTCCAGGATTTTCAAATGTTGCAAAGTATGATATCTATTATTATTATTAGAGTTGTAACTCGGGCTTCTCCCGAAATATGATATCAAATAAATAATAAAGCTTATAAATTTAAAATACTTTTAAAAAAAAATGAACAAAATTTTAAATTTTTTATGTGAATAATAATAATGCAATAATTTATAAATAATAACACATAAAATATTGGACCATTTTAAGGTTAAATTTTATCTTAGACATATCATAATTATCTTATTAAATGTGGAGAGAGAATATATATAAATCATTGAATCAAAGTAGATGAAGAGATTTAAACAAAATCATTGGTTATTAATATTGATGATGTGACATAGTTGAGGTGTTTGGAGAGCGCGTTACTCTTTTTAGAGTATAGATGATGATGATGATCATTATTATTATTATTTGTACCTCCACTTTTTAATTTACTACTAGGTCAAAATTTGAAGTTAATGTTTCAAAATAAAACCCTTGGATCACGTTTAATAAGATCTTGTTATTTGTACCTCCACTTTTTAGAGCGCACTTTTTAAAGTTAATGTTTCAAAATTTGAAGTTAATGTTTCAAAATTTACTACTAGCTCAAAATACTACTAGATGAAGTTAATGTTTTTTTTTTTTTTATTTACAGTCACTTCGTTTATTATTATTTGTACCTCCACTTTTTAGAGCGCACTTTTTAATCTATCATCAATCAGCGAGAGCTTTTATTTTTGTTTTGACCATTCATTAGAGTTCAAGTTGATCACGTTTTCTTTGGCAGGCCCATGTAACGATGTATCTTTCTACAAAACTCTTTCACATGACCTTGCCACGGTGTTGGGATCAAGATCACGGCCTACTTTTTTTTATTTCATGGTTAAAAAATTATCGAAGTACTTTAAAATCGATGTAGCAAGTATCGAAATACTTTAAAATTAGTATGACAATCGATTTCAACTATCCAATTGAAAAAACAGTAGATTCTGATCCATGGTACGGATGGTATTGATGTCTGAATAGTTCTCACTTCTCAGTCACATGTTCATTCAGCTCATGGTCACATATTCGGAAACGCCAACGACCTTTCCATACAATACAAGAGATGTCATAGTCATAGTCATCACATATTCAAAAGGTCGGTTGTCGGCTTGTCGCATTTCTTTTATTTACAGTCACTTCGTTTTATTTATTTATTTTCTATATGAAAAGGGTTTTTCCAAAGTCTCGAATTTAGGATTACCAGGCCATATAAAGGATTAAGAAACCATGTATTCTCTTATGAACAACAACTTATTTTAATCGAGCGGTTCAATTTTTTTTTCTTCTGTATAACCAAAGAAAATATCATAACCATCCAATTCAGAAAAATAAACGATCTTCAAATGAAATTCACCATAAAAATTCTACATCTGGTGGTATGAATAAGTAAAAATATTACGGATGGAAAAACGGAAGACAAATCCAAGGACTCGATTACAAATTTACAACAAACGAACACCGGCACGTTAGTTTTTTTGGGCCGGTTGGGCCCTCAAAACTAAAAGCCCATAATCTAAACTTCATGACTTGCAACACAAATGGCCCATACAGAGAAATCAGAAGTCTCACTCAACTGATCTCTCAAATAATATCAGTCGGGACTCGGTCGGTCACACGGGCCGTTGGATCGTCTAGAGATCCGCGCTGCTGGAACGAATCTCGAGACGATCCAACGGCTGGCGCTGTGAACTGCATGATGGGATATGAATTCGGTCGGTCACTCGGGCCGTTAGATTGTCTCGAGATCCGCTCCGGGATGAATCTTAGGGCGATCCAACGGCTGGCGCTATGAACTGCATGATGCAGTACAACAGGGGATATGAATTCGGTCGGTCACTAGGGCCGTTGGATCGTTTCAAATACGCGCTGGAACGAATCTTGAGACGATCTAACGGCTGGCGCTGTGAACTGCATATGCAGTACAGCAGGGGATATGAATTCGGTCGGTCGGTCGGTCACTCGGGTGCGTCGAATCGAATTCCACTATACTAGAGCAGACTGCTCATCCTCTGTAGCGCTACATTTTGTAGCGCAGGATTTAACCGTTGGATCATCTTGAGATTTGAGCCTGCAAGATCTCGAGATGATATCTAACGGTTCACATCCTGCGCTACACAATGCAGCGCTACAGAGGATATGAAATCACTAGAGCAGCACAAAAGGAGTGCAGCAGTCGGACTTCGACATTTTGTTTTTGTTCCTTGAAGAAGAAGAAGAAGAAGAAGTCGGGATCGAGAAGCTACGGATTCTTCTCCCGAACCCTGCTGGTAAAATATCTTTGCTCTGAATCTGTCCTGTTGCATTACTGTAGGGCGACTGAGACTGCTGTTGCCTGTTGGCATTTGTTGTTGTCAACTTTGGTCAATATTTCTTGATGAAATTTTGATCTAGTCGATAGTTAGGGGTAGAAGTTTCTCTTGAATTAATCTGTGAGATCTGACTACTAGATCATTTAGTTTTGGTCCTTCGTTGAATTCATTCATGTATTATCAAAAGAGGACAAACCTAGATTATTATTTACGAACAAATTTGTATGTTGGTTAACAGTTACCTTGCATGGAGTATGTGATCATTCCTCGAGACTTCAGATCTCCTAACATATAGCACGGTGCCATGTGTTAGGGGATCTTCTCGAGATTCATGCTGGCTCGAATCTCAAGGCGATCCAACGGTCCATGGGGTGTTGCATGGCACCGTGCCATATATTAGGGGATAAGCACTCATTCCTCGAGGAAAGTAAGAACGATTTTGTTTAAGGGATTGCAGATCTCTCTATTTCTAAGGCAATTTTTGTGAATGCTGGTGGCAGTTTCTGTGTAGTACATAATTTTGATCATCTTAGATATTGCAAACCTCTCTTTGTTATCCCAAAATGATGCAGAATATTCCAATTTTTTAGTTCTCTGAATATTTCAGTTTGCGTGCTTGGAATTGTAAGATATATACTTGCTGCTAGTATTTTATCTTAAGTAGAAATAAGTGGCCACTTCTTTTTTAAGAGACTTGTGAGATGCGATCTTTGTTAAACTACGGTTTTACTGCTGTTCTCTTTTAAATTGGTATCACAAAAAGCAAGGATTTCGGATTATTATGACTGAATTGTTATTGCATAATAACTGCTAATATTTTTTTTAGTTAATTAGTAACTTAGTATTGAACTGGTATGAACCTTGTCAGGTGGTACATAGTTGCTATTGCCTTTTTAATTAGGTTGGTTATATGTACTGGAATCTTCGTATCAATACTTTCTAGTCATGACCTTAATTTAATGTGATAACTTATTTCATGTGTTGTATGATTAAGTGATCATACCTTCCGATATTGGGTCTCATTTGTTCTGTCATTTCTAATCTGACATGAAATATTTGGACACATGACTAGGTTGTAATTTAAATTTTAAACCAGAAAGTAATGTAGAAGGTCAAACAGCAATACAGCATGCATTTGATGGTTTATTATTTTTACCTCGTTTTTTCAATTGTTGTGAAACAATTTTTTTCCGGGATCGCAAGTAATAACTGGAGCTACAAAATGTCTGATGGAATGCCCGGACTAAGAGGTATAACGTACTTAGGAAATTTTTGAATTGCAAGATGTCAGAAGGCAGTCCTGTTACTGTTCACATGCTCAAGATGATGAACCATGCAGATGAGCTGAAGAAGCTTTACAGCCCCCTGTCGAAACAGCTCGTTACAGAGATTGTCTTCAACTCTCTTCCGCGTAGTTACTCCAATTTCATCATGATGTATCACATGAATGGGATGGACAAGAGCCTCGAGGAACTTTGTGGATTGCTCAGGACTCATGAATTCTTCATGAAGGAAGGTGTTTCCAATCACCTCAAGGTTAATGAGGGAGGGAAGAAGATAAAAAGACGAAGAAAAAAAATGCAAGAACAAGGCTAAGGGAAAGAGAATGGTTTAGGTGAAGTCAATTGCTTTTATCATAGTGGCAAGAGGTGTTAAAAGAGAAACTGTTCCATATGACTCTGGTAACTGTAGGAGAACTATCAAAATAGATTTCTATGTTAGGGGGGGCTTGACCCCCATCTTTTGATTAAAAAAAAAAAAAATTCTTTGTTAGGTTAACCTTGCAGATTGGATGTTTGGTATCAGATATTCTGTTCCCAATTGTTGAACATGCAGTCTGTTCAGCTATTAAGTACCTTCTGTTAATTTCTTTGTTGAATTTTCTTTTGTATCTTTCATCTCTCTAGAATGGGGTTTAAAGTGGTAGGCATCTCAGCATCTCTATATATAGTGAAACTATTGCCGGATTTGAGAACCTGTCACCGGGATCGTGTTGTCACTTGTGAAACTATTGCAGTAGTTTTGATAATAACTGGTCGATTCAAAATGAAAGGTTGCTTAGCAAAATAACTCTTGTCATTATAATGCAACTCCTATGTTGTTTACCTTCCATCATTTTGTTAACGAATTAACAAAATAAAATAAAATATGTATTGGGAAATAACATAATTGGAAGGTTGGAGGTGTGATTAACGAAAACAATTAAAGGTGCTAAATTTGAATTTGAATTTGAATTGGTGGGTTTATTTCACAAAATTCGTAAGTTACAAATATTTTGAAAAATTGAATAAAATAGTCTATATATAATTCTTTAAAATATTATTTACTGATAGGGTCTTATACTCTTATTATTATACTTGTGAACAAATTTTTATTTTGTTACATAAAATAGTTAATAAGTGGCGCTTAACTTCTTTTTTTAAATTAAAAGATGGAATCTAGCTCCTCAAATTTATTTTTGTATGTCCATGAAGGTTTGAATGCATGATCTCTTAGAAATCTTAGCTAAGTGAGGCTTTAGCTTTATTTGGCCAAGTAAATCTTCTTAAAATAAGGGCTACTTAGCGTCTATACATGAATTGTCCATAGAGTTTAAAAGTTACAAATTAGGTGTAACTGTTACAAAATTTATACTATAGACATATGGATGGTTATTGCAGTGGACACGTGATATTTCTGTCTTAAAATCGACTTGTATCACCTCCTTACAAAAAAGTTAATTCGTCAAAAATATTGTTGGAAGATGACTTGAACCACTCTTGGTAATCAAACCGGATCAGAATCCGCTGCTTTTCTAAAAAGAAAAGTAGACCCTGCATTTCTTAATCCGACGGTTGAGAAACACTAAAGTTCTTTGAGATCTGTACAATAAAAAATCTTAAAATATTTTGAGATCGGTATAGCAACCAATCCTAACCATCCGATCAGTAAAGCAGGGTTAAAAAAGTTCTGAGAAGAAAAGCAGCAGACTCGGATCCAACCAAACCTACAAACAAGTATTGTATTGTATTGTATCCTTTTTGAAATCTCAATGCGTCCCATGACCCCATCCCATGCCTTGGTAAACTTCAAACTTCAAACTTCAAACTAAATAAAAGGGAGGTTGCATTTGAGAAGCTTCTAAAATACGGTTTTGAATCTTCTGGCGTCCAAAAGATTCTTTCATTTCGTTCACATCGGACCCCAAATGTGTTTAGTTTCAAATAAAAAAAATAAAAATCACATCCGACCCTTTTCTCCCGTCTAGAACATAAACTCCAGATCGTCTGTTCCATCCCTCCCTCCATCCTTTCTGTCACGAGTCACTCACCCCCAAATATTCCATGATCCAGTGAGATGCAGCAGCACCTATAAACAACAAGTCGGAAACAGAGAAAGCGAAAAGACCGAAAGAAGGACCGGGTCCGTCCGTGTAATTAATAACCGCCCGCTCCTCTCACACACACACAACAAACACAACTCGACAACAGCAGCAACGCAAAGAAAAAAAGAAGCGAACTTTGCCGGATTCTTTCTTCGCAAAGCATCAATTTTCTACAGGTAAAAAAAGTTGTTCATGTTCTTTTAGTCTGATCAAGTTTTATTAAGATTTTCTTATCTGAACCGGTAAACTAGTAAACCAACCCAAACCCTGGTTGCAACGGAAAGCGAGAAAAAAGGGAGGAAAAGTGCGGGTTTTGTGGTTTTTTGCTGATCGGAAAAGGGGGAAGAAGAGTCGATCTGCTGTGAGAAATCCAGTGAGAATTGTTCAGATTTGGGGAGTGAGGATTGATCTGTGCGGCGTGAAATTGTAAACTAGGCGAAGTTCTTCCTCTTCTTCCTCAATTGTGCTGCGCACAGAGTCACAGGTGTTGAGAATTGTGAAACTAATTGTGAGTTCCAATTTCCAGGGGGTACTGATTAACCACTCGGCGAAGTAGAAATTTCGTTGTTCTACTCTTTCTGATGCCTTGTATTTTTTGTATTTATTTCATTTTATCAACCTTTACTCTTCGGTTATTTACAAACTCAAACCCTAACTGGAATATGTGATGGCAAAGATGGTAAATTCAATGAAAACCAAGTTGTTGAGACTGAATTCGTTTCAGAAAGTTATAATCCTAATCGTAGAAGTTCAATTCTAAATTGTGTACGATGAACCCATGTAAATCTTCCAAATTTCCATTCTGATCAAGTGGTGAATCTTGCTTGTTATACTGGTATATTGATCTGGTTTAGTGGATAACAACTGGGGGCAAAGGTTATCTCCGAATCTGTTCAAATCCGAGTCTTGTTGATCTATTGGGTCATGCTTTGAGTGTAATCTCTAGATTTGAAGGAGGCAGAACCTAATTTCCTAATTGCAAACAAGTTTTGGATGCTTTCTGGCCTCTCTTTCGGTTTAGAGGTTGCGTTGCATTGTTGGGACTAGTTATTTGTTTATATCTGTCTAGAGTTGTATGTTAGGAAAATCACATATTATTAGTGTGAATTGTTTGGGAACTGCTGCTTTAGTTTGTAGTTAAAGTTAGGATCTTTCTTGTTTATGAATGGAAATAAATCAATAGTTTTTATGATGTAGAAAGCTTTCTCACAGTTTGTTTTAATTTGACATGAAGTAGGTTAGTCTAAAAATGATAGAGATGAATAAAAGATGAAAGCTAGGACATCAAATAGTATGCATATGTTGGTTAATTCTCAAACTTTTTTTTATTATTCTGGAACAGATTTTTAGGGGATTACAGAGAAAACCAGCAGGTGTATAAAATGGCAAGGATTAAACCGCAACAGCTATTAATGCAAAGTAAGAAGAAAAAAGTGCCAAGTAGAGTAAGCATACCAGCCATTCTAATTGGAGCTGTCTTTGCTTTCTTTCTTGTTTTCTCTCTTATCAGCACATACCGGAACTGGCACAACAGGTAATTAGGCCTTCACATTATCGTACTTCATTTTGCTTTGTTGCACCTGTTGTTTTGTCAAAAAAAAAAGATGCAAATACAATTAGGTCAAATAAAACACCATATCTAAATCAAAGTACAAAACTCTTTATGTTGACTTGTGAAAATTCAATAAACCATTGAAAGTTCTATAATATCATTGGTGTGTGTGCACTTAATACTTAATAGTGTCGTATGTTGTTAATATTTTAGGCCAAAAAATCAAGAGGGGATGGATCTGGCTACTTTTGAGGTACCCATGCTCTTTCTTTTTTTCTTTTTGGGGCTTTTGTGGAAAATTGCAGTTTTTACTTGTATTTATTAACATTAACATTTAACTCCTAATATTTTTCATTTTCTTAAAGCGCTCAGATTTGACTACACAAACGAAGAAGCCTGGTGTATTTAAGTATGCTGTAAGTACTTCTACTTTTTAGCAGTGATACTGATGCTGGAAAAGGGGGCAAATAACTCAAAAATAAATCTTTCTTTCTTTTTTTTTTTTTTCTGGGGATCAGAAGATATTCAACAGTCAGTTGTTTACTGTTTGTTCTCGTACAGATAATAGAAACTGGAAAGGGGGCAATCACAATGGAACTATACAAGGATGCTTCGTCTGATGTGGTTGAAAAGTTCATCAATTTGTGGTACCTGTTTGCATTTCAATATTATGTTTCAATGCTATGTTTAAATTTTTAAATTCTTCTGAACGACATATTACTTAATGATTATTTATGTACTCTCTACAGCCAGAAAGGGCATTTCAAAGGGATGCTGTTTCATCACGTAATAAAAAATTATGTGATTCAGGGAGGAGATTCTCAAGGAGATACGGCTCCAAATGATTGGATCTTGAATGGTAAAAGCCGTGCTAAACTCACCTCCAGGTTATTTGCCTTTGTCTTATACTTACGTTTCTGGGGTTTTGCAGATAACAACCATCATGTGTTAATTTGTTGGATTGTATGTACATCCTATTTAAAATTTGTAGGACCTTTCTTGAATATTCCTAGTGTCCAACAGAAGATAGGTACTGCCCTAAAAAGAGACTAAGTATATTTCCTGTTGTGTTGCTTGATCTGATAAATATGATTGCCTTAAGTATCCTTGCTTAAGTTCGTAGAAATGATAAAGCAGTTGGAATCTGGAAAGGCTGTAAATTAACTGAAAAATGAACAATTTAAAAAATTATCCTAAAAACGAAAAGTATAAGTTTATATCTAAAGGCAACATATTGTTGGTGTCTGTACAGATACATCTGCTATAACCTGCATATAAGGTTCCTGACAATGTGTATCACACAAATATGCATATTTGCTGTGGTAGAACAATAGTCCGTGGTAGACAAAAACCTTAACATAATGATTGGCCTTAGGTAAATGTGTATAAACATATATGCTATTTATAACTGGATATATATTTTGCTACAGCCCCAAGCATGAAGCCTTCATGATTGGCACGACAAAATTAAATCCTAACAGAAAAGGGTTTGATCTTTTTATCACAACTGCACCTATTCCTGACTTGAGTGAGAAGCTTCTGATCTTTGGCCGTGTGATCCAAGGAGAAGATGTTGTTCAGGTAATGACCTAATTTAGAAACATACAGCATTTTAAGCATTCAAGGGAATTAGCTCTTTATTCATTGAGTCTGATAGAGTAGATTCCTGTGTTTTCCTGAAATGAGTCGGTAAATGCAAAGGATGCAAATTATAATAATCAAGTAAAAGTTCATTATAGAACTTGTGATGTTTGATGTTTTGATAGTTTTTTTTTTTTTTTTCACTATTTATCCTCTTCTTTTGATAGCATATTGAAATTGAGTGTGTTTTATCAAGTAGACTCATTTTTAAGCCCCTTAACTTTTGAATGCAAGTCCAATAGTTTCTTTTAAATTCGGTTTAGTAAATCCAACTTGTGTTTTATCAACTTTTGCGTTCCCTCAACATTTGAAACTTAGTGCTGATAGGATTCTGGACTTAAGAGTAGGTTGTGCTCTTTTATTTGGAATTTGGGAGTCAATTTCTCCCATTAGGAAGGTCTTTATAAATTTAGGCAGCACTGGTAACTCATCCAGGTTTCAACTATAATGTTTCACAGTAACTCATCTGCTGCAAATTTTTTTTTTTTTTGCCTCTTAATAGGAAATAGAGGAAGTTGATACAGACGAGCACTACAAGCCCAAATCACCAGTTGGGATAGTAGACATCTCTCTGAAACAAGATCTTTGAACAGAAGAGCATTACATGCCCAAATCGCCGGTTAAGATAGTAGACGTATCTTTGAACCAGTACATTTGTCCTCTGAGTTCCACATTTGATGAGTCTCATTACCCGAATGGAGCTCTCTGATTGATTTATGACCTATATGAACACGGCTGGATGGATCGTTGTATGTAAAAAGCTTAGGCACTGCCTTTTCAATTTTGATTTATTGTACTGCAGTAGAGTTGTTCAAAATTTTCTTGGTATTATTTCTTTTGTTTCTCTGTTGCAAGCTGAAAATTTATTTACTTAGTCTGAGTCTGAGAGAGACATTATTGCTAGGCAACCCCTGCCAAATTTTTATTTAAAAAAAGAGGTTGCCACTCGCCAGCCACTGCTAAGTGCTAAATTTTTCAAGAAGAGCATTGAGAGATGATTTTGTGTTGTTTTTGTTTGACTCCTGTGCATTGTTTAAATGCACAATCGTGTTGATTGTCTAAATGCAGATTTGTTTATATTCTACACTGAAATTTGCAGAACAATCTTACCGCAATATTTACAAATGACCAGCATATGTCTTACTGATTAGATAGAACATATCAAGTAATTTTGAATCAAACCAAAACTGATGTCAAGTTCAAATTCAAAATTAAACTAGTTAAAAAATGTATTCAACTTGGTTACATTTAAGTGTAGAGAACTAGAGTTAGCAAACTGAACTTGCTATTCTACCAGTATCCACATTAGCAATTTCTATATCCTATAATCTGTCGCTGGCCACTGATAAATTGTAGGAATTTTTCAAGCATCCACATTTTAACCGTCCGCATGTCCACGTGTACACAAAATTTGTTACTCTATCTCAAATTTTAAATTTTGTAACAATATGGGCATGTGGACACTAATATTGTGAACACTAGATATGACCCTAAATTTTAACTACTTCCTCGATTTCAATTGCAAATTTGTGCTACTCACCACACATAAAAAAAAAAAAAAAATGTAAAGTCCATCCTATATAGTAGGCCATCCATCCACCCCTCTCACAGTTCTGACACACCACGTGCGCCCATGTGCTTAGCATAGTTGCATAAATGTTTACTGGAAACCGTTATGTATTTGTTCACTGGAAAATGATATCTATTCATTAGAAAGATATAAATGTTCACTGAATAATGCTATTTGTACATTGCAAAAACGATGGACCGGTAGATAAGTGAAAATAGTGAACGCTACGTACTGCTCCATAAAAAAACAGTGTTATCATATCTACCACATTCTTTTCCAGAGAGATCCAGACGAAGGTTTGTCTTCTGTTTACTTCGACAATTCTCAAATCAAAAGCAATCTAGGTTTAACATAAACGACAGAACTTCTCTATCAATCCTAAATCTAGGTTTAACATAAACGACACATGGTTTCCTGTAGGATGCAGTATCTTATTAACAAAGAGTTCTGAATTAATTTCGGATGCTGGACATGAACAGTTTGACATGCTTGAAAAGGAATTTAAATTTGAAAGCTTTTCAATTTTGCATAGTAGAGCTTGAGACTGCTTTTCAAAATATAAAGGTTTGTATGGTGATAACTAACTGGTAATAATATCATATGAAATGTAAAATAAAATGAAATAAAACAACGTATTGAAGCAACATATTATCAGAAATAAATGATAAAGTTGGTCTTTATTAGAACTAGAATCATATTCAGTGAAGACCAAACTGCATTGATCTGGACCAGTTTGTAAATCTCTTTGCTACTATATATATTTGCAAATTTCAGGCCAAAAAATGTAGGGATCAAGATAATAAATAAAGAGTAATACCTAGGTCCATACAAAAACCATTCATAGCATCCATAGGTTACATTCTGGGACGTATTTGTTACATTCTGTACATATTGATGGATGCATAGACGGGTTTTCAATGGACGCAAGATGTTTCTCATAAATTAATAATTAACTCCTTGACTTTTTCCGTCCGTGCTTTGTTCATTAATGATCCTATAAAACCTAGCTCCTAGCTAAGTTGTGTACCAGCATCATGAAACTACAAGTGCAATGCATATTCCTGTTTGACACTGTTCAAATACATTCTATATTAATTTCACATCACTTCTACAGACATTATAACATATCTTAATCAGTTTTAGTTTAGCATCTTCCAGTGAGGTTATGATCAGTTGCTGAACTTCTATTCAGAACTAACTGTACCAGTGAAGCAACCCTCTGTACCAGTGGACTAACTGTACCATGCCAGTATGCCAGTACACTGATATATTGTGTTAAGAGTTGCCACATTTTGTACACAGTCCAATTAGAGAGGTAATCCGGGTCGGGACAAACAATACCAGTTCATACTTCCTGTAAGATTTCGCTTACTGGGATCAGCTGTTAGAAGCCTTTTTTTTTATCATCAAAGCTACCAGTAAATTAAGTATCCCAAAATCTTCTCAGTACTGGTAATGATCGAGCTTTTCGTACCAGAAGACTGATATTCATATACTGTATCAAATGTAGAAAGCTGTCGCATCCTGAATATTTAGTGGGGTCTCTGCACAAAACCATTGTGTACTGTGTAAGGCTTCAATCAGTAAGATTGACTAGTTTAATTAATTAGAACAAACAGGCGCAGTTTAGGCTATTTGTATTCCAAAATAGTAATGCATTTAGGTAACTAGAACAAACAAGTGCAGTTTAGAAGAAACAAAATGTTCATCTTGCATAATGTGAATTGTTTATGAGCAATGCTAGCTACTATGAGCTTAAGCTCACCAAGCACTTAATTGGTGAGCCTGACTCAAAAAATATACTTAAGTATCTCCAAATTATGATTTATATGTTTCGTAAAATTATTTATATCAAAATCTCCTGAGATATAAATTTTTTTCATTTTTAGAATGTTTTAAGGTATTTGTTTCATATGCTTGGTGAGTTTAAGCTCATAGTAGCATTGCCCATTGTTTATATACATATTGAAGAAATTTGGAGGTTGCTTTTAGATATATTTCCTCTCCTACTTACAAAAGAAATTATCATATATATATTAAAAAATTACACATGTTAGTTCAAGTTGGTAATTTTATATTTTTATATTTATATTGCATTTCGGTTAGAGATCACCAATTAAGATAGGAATGATGATTAATTCCAAAAAGATTATACAGTTTCTTTCTTTAAGCCTACTCATAATTAATCAAAGCACCTAAAACATTTTGCTACTATACTGCCTCTCAATTTTATAACCAACCAATTAACCATACTATATATTATAATCATCAAACATGTGTATGCCAAGAAATATATATACCTAAGTATGTTTCTAGAGAGAGCAATAACCACCTTCACACTTTAGCTTGGCTTCTGTTTATTGCTTTAATTAGCTGTTGTGAACTCATGATCAGTTGGTAGTTTGGTACTTCCTCAAAAGGTACACCTTTTCTCAATATTAAAGAGACCAAGAATATAAGAATTATTGGGAAAGATTAATTGTAGAATTCTGAATAAGTAAACCATAGTTTTAATTAAGACGTATATTGTTTTTGTTCATAAACAGAACAACCTTCAGAACACGTCATAACACACACCAAATCACCGAATTTTCGTATGCCTTTATTTAGAAGTTCAATATCTTTTTCATGGACTAGATTGTAAAGAAATAATTACATTTTATTATTAGAAAAAAAAATGCAGAAAAGGCGCACACCAACCCCATGTGGGGGGGGGGGGGGGGGGGGGGGGGGGGGGGCGGGGGACGGGGTGGGTCAATTCACATCCTCTACTGCGCAGCGATTTAACTGTTGGATCTGCTTTAGGATTCGTGCAACTCAATCGCAAAAAATCCCTCTATAATCTGCATCGTTGATTCGCTGCGCAGTAAAATACTGCGCGGCAGAGGATAAGCACTCGGGGCGGGTGGGGTGTACTTTTTAAAAAAAAATTAAAAAAATATAGTCGATAACTCGATATCAACTAATAAGTCTTACACAATAAATAAATATTAATTTCAATTTTATACGTTATGAAAAAATAGATTTATTAAGCCAAAATTAAGATAAACTTGTCCTAGCTGGACAAGGTGGTGGCTTTTCTAGCACTTAGCTTAACTGAGAATTAGTTTCGTGTACTTAATTAGGTATGGGATTAGTTTAATACTTTAATTTAATGTAAGACTAATTAAGGGTCCGCATCAGCTGCCATAGTTTTTTCTATGGAAATAAACTACCCATACTTTATAAAACAATAGATCAAATTAATTTGTACAACTCAGATTTAATTGAGACTATAGGAGATCTGTTTTTTGTGGGTCTCATTCACCATTAAAAAATAATAATAATAAAAAAAAAAGGTATGGAGATTGTTGTCATAGAAAAGCTATGGCAATGGATGTGAATTCGTAAGATTAACAAGTAACAAATAATTCTATTTTATTATATTTATATGAATTAATGGTAGCAAAGTGCTATAGTTTTTATGAGTTTATATGTTAGTGTAACCTACAATTATAAGCACTCCAAATTTGCTAAAATCTGGCCAAGAAGGATGTTTAAATAAATCAATCCAATGGTCCATAATAACTAATTAGTAATTACCGTCAAAAGTTTCTATAGCAGCCGCTTTAATTGGATCCCATCATCAGGCGCGGAGCCAGGATTTGAAATTAGGGGGTCGAGATGTCGAGGGACAAAATTTTTTTTGGGGGGAGGGGGGGGGGGGGGGTGAAATGAAAACTCTCAACAAAATATACTGCATATTAACGTTTCTATATACAAATTCGAAAATCATGGGGTGTCATACCCCCTCCGCCCCCCCCTTCTCCCCGCCCCTGCCCATCACTAAGGACTTCAAATAAAAAAAAAATGAATAATCTACTGTTCTACTTACTTATATATACTCTAGAGGGGTAGCTCTCCAAGCACCTCAACTATGCCACATCATCAATATTAATAACCATTGATTTTGTTTAAATCTCTTCATCTACTTTGATCTAATGGTTTATATATATTCTTCCTCTCCATTTAATAAGATGATTGTGATGTCTAAGATAAAATTTAACCTTACTTAAAATAGTCCAATATTTATGTGCTATTATTTATAAATTATTGCATTTTTATTATTATTATTCACATAAAAATTTAAAATTTTGTTCATTTTTTTTAAAAAAAAGTATTTTAAATTTATAAACTTTATTATTTATTTGATATCATATTTCGGTGCGAAGCCCGAGTTACAGCTCTCGTTACAACAAAATAGGGAACGCAGAAGCTTAGAGAGACTTCGTGAATATATTTAATTTTAATGCATATATATATATACTATTGAAGAATTTTTTTTTTTTGTAATTAAAGATAATTGGATAGCTCTGGGGGACCCAAAGGTACGAGTAAATAGTTAATGAATTGAATACAATTAATTTGATTACTTAATTATCGCAATTAAATTAATAAGATACTTAGAAAGACTTCTTGAAAAGATGAAGAACGTAGTCACTCTGGAAATCTTTATATTTAAACATGGTACCTAGCTACGTATAATTTTGGTTTTACAATGTGGTGTTCAATAAACCAAAGTAAAATATGTAACTCACAGAAGTTACCAAATTTAATTCAGACAAGTTTTCTTAAGTGCACATTTTGTCAAATATATTGGATGTAGAGGTAGCATATTTGAAATTACTTTTTTTTTTTTTTTTTTTTGAAATAAAGATGAAGGTCAAGTCGCTCAAATTTAAATATCTATAAAAAAACCCATCCATGTTTCAAACTATTTGAAATTACTCTATCGCTAGTTTAATTGGGTACTTTAATTTTCATTCTCTTTTTTAAGTGGTTATAAATTAGAAATTTAACACACATTTAATGCAAATGACCTGTTTGGAGGCCAATTTTACATTGTCAAAAGCCTTAATTAATTATCAAAGTCTTATTGAATATATTAATTTGTGGAGTGTGTGTGTTCTTTTTTTTTTTTTTCTTTTTTGAGAAAAAATGTTTTATGTTGAAACTTAAAGATTTACATACAACGTACACGAAATCAATCTCCAACTCAAAATTCTTTTAGAGTATTTAATTTTATCTTTCAGTCCGTTAATCTTAATTATACGTTATAAATTACCAAACAAAAACCGATACAAAAATATGATTTTTTTTTTTTTTTTTTGAAGAAAGTGGAATACTCCACTAATTTCATTGAGACCTTTTATTTTGTGTCCATGGAGGATTGAACCCATAACATTAAATAACATGCTATGTATTATTATTAAATAATATTAAATAATATGATATTAAATAACATGCTATGTATCATTATTATATATATTCATCGTGCACAAATATGGGGTGCAAATTGGAATATCATATCAAAACAAAGCACAAGCTCTCTGTTTCTCTCTTAACGACCAAGTCTTCTCTGTTAACTTACAATTTAAAAATATTTCTGAACTTTCTTGAGCTTGGTTCTCACACATATCCATTTCATAGAAAACCAAACTTGATATATGTGTGTATATATATGTCTTAATTAAATCCCCCTGACATGACATCCCTTTCAGTTCTTTAAAATAAGTTGATTTTGTTTGCTTGTACAAACTATATATATATGTTCCTTAATTAACCTTCAAAATCCTTCCATATTGATCCTTGAGTGCTTCTCTCTTCAACAACCCCCATCCCCTTGTATCTCTCTCCTAATTGTTGTTCTTTGTGATCTACTTGAAAGATGTTTGCAGTTGTTGGTCAAGTTGTTTTTGCTGTGTTCACTTGTGGCATAGCTATAAGTAAGTTTCTTTTTTTCCTTTTTGTTTTCAATTATAATAGTATGTGTTTGTATATATCAAGTTATGTTGATATTATATACTGTATATCACTCTCATATACGAGTGTTTTTTATACCAAATTAAAGTGCTTCTGTAACAGAGAATTGGATGCTGTTTTAGAGACATATAATACAATTAATTGATAGAGATTCTCATTTTAATCCATGCATGTGTTTAATTTAAAGAAAAACTTAATATGGTGTACTTTCATTTGTGTCATTTCTGAGTCATATATTCAGCTTCAAATGCAAAGTTGTAAATATCAATGTAAACACATTGTTTCCTGTTCATGTATTTAAATTTACAACACTTAAAGGGTTATTTCTGAAAAGTATCAAACATCCCTCAATGTCAACTCATTTTATGGTGTTTGAATTTAACTAATAATTTTGTTTTAAGTATCACTTTCTAAGAGTCTTAAGTTTGTTTTGCTTTGAATCATTAGCTGCCATCTGACTTTTACATTTTTTTTTTTTTCAATTTCAACTTTACTGGTCTTCTTCTTTTTTTTCTTTTTTGTGCAGTTGGTTCTGTTCTAGGAATGGTCATTGGTTTTCTGATGGGTCTGGCTGCAGAGTGCGGGATCCTCCGCGGCGCTGCTATCGGGGCGATCACCGGTGCGGTGTTCTGCATCGAAGCCGTCGAATCATCCGTCAACATGTGGAAATCGGGCGATTCAGCTAAAGACAGCATCATTTTTGTGGTACATATATATACACCATTCCATGCTTCATTTAATAATTTGTAATCTTTTATGGATCGGCTAAGCAACCTTTCTTTCTGAATCGAGCGATTCTTATCAAACATCTTTCTAGCTTTAATTGTGTCTAAATGACATACTGTAGCCATCCGATTATGAAAAAATAAAAAAATGAATAGCCGTATTTCATCTGATTCATAGCAGAATTAGTCAAAAATAAAATAAAAATCAAAATTTGGTAACAGATGGATATAATATCAAGCCTGGTGAATGGAAGAATAGTATGGGAGAAGGTGTATCCTGCCGTGCAAAATGCTGTGGCAAGTCAGGTGAAATGTCATCTCATCCATTTTCTTTCTTTCTTTCTTGTATCATCATCTATGTATAGACTAATAAGAACAACTGACACTTGGAAATTGATAGCTCACTGGTAAAAGATAACAGTGACAAATTAATTAAAGGTCTGTTGTTAACAGCACTTTGCATTTCCTTCACTCAGGTTATAACTTGCATTATAATCATCATCACCATTATTATTATCAGTACCAATTGCATCTTTTTCCTTTCAAAAGGACGCTGATATATACAGTGCCACGTGTTTTGCCCCCTGACATCCCAGCTTTCACTGACATGTGGGTCCCACATAGTGGGCTCCCCTGCCACCAATGTCATTGGTGCACTCTGGGGGCAAAAACGCGTGGCGTTTAATATTTTTCCTCTCAGAAAGCAATGTTTAATTCTGCTGCTGTTGTATTAATTAACTTGACACCATCATATAATTAGTTTAGTTAATTACTCTAAAATGACAAATACAAAGACTACTGATGCTGTTAAGTCTGTAACTAGAACAGTTAATTCCGAACATGTTTTGAAATTACAGATGAGTATGACAATCTCCAGCTTCAGAGATAGTACTACAGACCCATTTGCAACCGGCACAGGCGGCGGCACATCCAGGAAGACCCTTGTTGATATCCCTAGGAAAACAATTGCCACAGTAGATTTTACTGATGCTGCTGGTAACAGTTCCTGCTCCGTTTGCCTTCAGGTAAGAGTCTTTTTTTTTTTTTTACCAGTGTTTTTAAATGATTTTACTATGCATCAACCACTCAACAATATTGAAAACATTATTTTTTTTAAGACTGTAATTCCAAAGTTGATATGAGTTATAAGAATTAAAACTTAAGAATATATGTTTATAGCGCTCAATAAATTTTTTATATAAAAATATGGGGGAAAACAAGATTTTTCATTTTGTAGTTTTTCTAGTTATTTATTTATCTTGTATTTTTGAAAGTAGTATCATTTTATGTACAAACATCAATATTTTATTATTATTTATATATTATAACATATTCTCAAAAATCCTAAACAAATACTTACAAAACACAAAAAAGGGGAAATTTTTGTCTTCATTAATATCTTTTATATGAAGAGTTTTTATGATTGATAGGAAGACAAAAAAAAAATTGTTTCTATTTACTGTGTCTGCCTAAAAGATAATATCTTTCTTCATCTCATGCATTTTTATACACCAATAATGACCTTGGATTTATAGTCACCATGGATTAGTAAGTACTTGAAATTCAAGGGTCTAAAGAACATCTCTAAAACCATGGATGGAAAAAAAAAAAAATGGTACTGTTTCTTACTGATTCTAAGAAAAACCATGGTTTTGGGGTTCAATGTCAACTTCAAGTTTTGTAACTTGTTGAAACTAGAATTTTCTTTGATTTGAGCTTGCTTGCAATTCTTGTTTCATTTATGTTAAACAGCTTCCGTGATGAAATTCTGACATTTCATTAATTGTACGTTGACAAATTTTCTAAAGTCTAACTTTGTGTTCTATGTACCAAAATTGGTAGTCGTCTTTTAATTTTTGGCATTTTAAATACCCCTGTGAAATATGTAGAAATTATCAAGGGAATTGAAGACAAATTGTTGAAAGATTTAGATGTCTCAAAATTATTGTTATCATTATTTTCTTAATTCAATGAAAAGAGATGTCTTTTTTTTAAAAAAAAAAAGGAGAGGGAACTGAAGACATAAGACATTATCCAATTATTATTATAATCAAATTATAGAATTCTCTATATTCGAAAAGTTGTGTTACGCCCAACGATAACTTCAACCACTATTATTTGAATATTTCAATAAAGATGAAAATTGTATTTCACATAAATTTGGCTAAAATTGGAGTATATATGTTTTCATTTGAAGTAGAAATTGGAGCATATTTCATGTGATCAACTTTTAGTGTGGTCGGCCCTCCAATGCCGCTTTTAATTAATGAACAATTAAACAAACACATTGCATTCTATAAAACTTCCGAACCAATAAGACAATCTTCTCGAACTTATAGATGACTATGTTTTCAATTATATTTATTTTAAATTTTATTTAATAGTCCATCAAAGATCAATTAATTTGCGACTGTTGAAAAATATATAAAATTTTGTTAATCTATCAAACAATATCCAAATTTTATTGAAACTTAAATACCATCAGTCAATAAGTCGATAATGCATCTATATACATTTTTTTTTTCATTTTTAAGTTCTTTTAAACATTTTTTTTCAGAATTTCAAAAGCTTGATTATTGAGATTATCAAGATAACCATTGTCAACCAACCTTTCCTCATAATTAAGTAGCTACGAGTAGAAGAGGTCAAGAGCTTTTTACACGAGTTAATACTTAATACCAAACACCTCATTTTAATAATTGCATGTAAGTTTATTATGAATTTTTTTTTTTTTTGTAATTATTTCAGGATTATCTTGTGAAGCAAACAATAAGAATCTTGCCAAGCTGCCGGCACACATTTCATATGCAGTGCATAGATGGTTGGTTGCTTGAACATGGATCATGTCCCCTCTGTCGCAGGGAAATTTAGTTAGGTCTTTTGATGATGAATACAAAGAGACAGTTATTCTAAATTCTGATATATAGTTTTGTAAATAGGCGTCCTCTGATTTTTTTCCCCCCCTGAGAAATTCCATTGTAGGTGCCAGAAATCAGAAATCTTTCAATATTTTGAACTGTGTAAACATGAAAGTTTCAGATATAGCATTTCTCTGTTATTCAAGACAAGAAGGTTTAGTCCAGACTTTGCACTGATAATTGGGACTTGGGGGGGAAATATAAGAAAGTTCCAACAAATTTTAAATTGAATTTTGCAATTGTACAATATATTGATGTTACTATCTGTTGATCAGTAAAAGGGATAATAATCCAAGTCGCTTCCGAACTTTCACCTTGTGACAAGTTTCCAATTTTTTATTTGGACAATTCCTCTCCAAACTATAAATAAATTCATGACAATTTGCACACCAACAACTAACTAGCCATATAATAATTCATTTAAAAATTAAAATATAAGATGACTTAATATCATCATACATTTATTCCATTTTTTTTTTATTATTATTATTACAACATATTTGCAACTGTATCTAGAAGAACCAAGTATCTAGAAGAACTCATGAGACGAGACGCAAGCATTTGCAACTGTATTGTGGGCCGAGTAGAGAACCAAGCCAATGATGCACAACAGAATTCGATTCTGATCGCACAAATCATATGCAAGGCCTATAAGAAATTGTTTCCGAAGGGGCCGTAGAGTTTAGTAGACTTTAGATTGACGAAATTTCATTATATATTTTTGTAGATAAAAGACTACTCAAATTTAAATATATAAAACAAAAATTCTATATAGGCTTAATGTTTTTATATGTTCTCTAAGCGACATTTGAGTGCACTCAAATCAACACTCCATTAGTATGAACCATTAGCAAATGATGGATCTAAGAGTTATAAATAAAAATGAGGTTGCATATCTAAGGTACTTCAAAACTTAATCCTTTAGAACATATCAGTGACATTTTTGCTTCCCAGAGAATAGATCATCAGAGATTGACATACCGTGTTCTTAGATCTCAAGTCCCGCTCTTGAGATCCGACAGTCGGGATCAACCAAAGAATAGTAATCAGTCGACACCGACCATTTAATCTTAAAACCAAAGATGTGAACACTTGTTCCTTAGCAGTATTAATACTCCTTTCTTAAACCCTTTTAACCTGATCCTTAATCCATATCCGGCTTCTTAAGTCTACCTAAATCAAGCCTCTTATTTTCTTATCTGTACCAAAGACCTCACTCATAGTTTACAACCTATTCGGTTATTCCGCACCTGAAAGGATTAGTGATGCAATGATAATTAAGCTCTGGATCAAGGTTTTCAGTACAACAAACCTTTGCTTAAAAGGTGATGCAATGAAATCTACCTATATATTCTGTAATCCAATGATAATGCATTTTAAATTTTCGGGTGAATGCTTATATATAATCAGGATAATTAAGCTCTGGATCAAGATTTTCAGTACAACAAACCTTTGCTTAATTTGCTTAAAAGAATTACACAGCCATCAGCAAAGAATTTAGTGAAATCTACCTCACAGACTGTTAAATCAGAGAAACCCCCTACCTAAAAGGTACAATTGTCGGTTTCATAGGAAGGGTCTGATTGAATAAAAAATTTGAATGGTAGAGCCTAGTAGCCTAGTCATACAATCCTTCTTCATGCCAAATATCAACCAAAAAATCGACCATCTCCTGAAAATAGCAACAAATTGGTTAGTATTGTAGGAGCCTCATTGTAACATTTTGCAACTTGTTACTGTCAACGTACATAGAAACACCAATCAACGAAAAACTTATTACTAACAAAAAATTAAATACCCATATCGGAATTAAAAAACAAAAAGTAAAAATATAAAATATTAGCTATAGTTCTGACAAATGAAAATCTAAGATACAGGCAGGTCAGCACCGTAAGAACTAAGAACTTGGATATATGAGATCTTACCGCCAAAGGAATAGGCTGTGGAAAGTGTTGGCTGCCTGAGAGGAGATCTTCGTAAGTTGTACACCAGCTGCACAGTGAATATTCAGGCATCAATTAAACAAGGTTCTTAAAAGCTTGGGCATTGCAAGTTTTAACTTTTTGCAAGGATATCACCATTAATTAGGATTGAGAAATACCCATCTTTAGTGGTCATTGCAAGCAATACTTGTCTAACCAGTTATAATTAAAAAAGTTCCCATTAATATAACAGCCTCATCTACGTTTCAGCCTACTTGGACTTCACAAAAAGGGTCAATAGATATACTAATTTTTTCCTAACTCTCTTTAGAAAGGCATACCATTTGCAAAGCCTGATCACGACAAATTATCCATTGACGAAAAAAGTGAAAAGAACAATGATTTATGTAATAGTAGCTGACAGGATTAGTTGGTCCATGGAATATTCTTTCAACATGAACATAATACTCCACAGAAATCCTTATCCATTTCAAGATATTTGTACTTTCTAAACACATCAACTGGTGTTAGCCTTAATATGGATGGATGGTGGAGGTTTCCTTTTGCATTTTTTTTTTTAAATTCCTAACAAAACATCAGCAAAACCACCATCTTAAGATACTTCTGTTTCTGTATTTAAAAGAATTGAAGAAAAAAAGAAAGCTCTATAGTCGATTCAGACGGGTTAAGCATACAGGGGAAGTTTATACTACAAGGATGATTTAATAGATGCAAAAAGAACTACAAAAAAGGAAGTCTAAGTGAAAACAAAAACAGCAATGTTCAAACTGTACATGTACCAGTACTGCACTGTAAGTCTGTAATGCACACGGGAGAAAAAGAGAAAGCCCTTACCTTATAATGGGTTCAGCTGGTGGTCTTCTGGGTTTGATGGCCGCATCTCCAACCCAATTTTTTCTCATATCATGCCAAACTGTGGCAGCTGAATATCAGAATGAACACAACATTAATCGAACGATAACTCCATTTTCGTCCAAGCATGATAATTAACAAACAAGTCAAAAACATTTTGTTACTATTAAATCTTTAATGTGACGCCTCTCACCTTGATTGACAAAGCTTGCACCATTTCCGTTATCAACAGCGACTTTCGCCTCTTTGGTGCCGACAGTAGGAAGCGCCGGAATGCTCGCATCGAGCACAAGAGAAATACTAACTGTATTCTCCATTTCTCCTTATAATCTTAAAGAACCTCCGCAGATTTCCTCTTCTGCAGTAGAATTGATACTCTTATATTTTCCTAATTATTTGCAGTACAACAAACTCTCTGCGCTAGACCATAAAAAAAAATTAGCCATAACAAGTTGTTCTTCTATGGATCGGCTAAGCAACCTTTCATTTAGAATTGAGCGGTTCTTATTAAACCTTTCTCTTTAATTGTATCTGACTAAAAGACATATCTAATCATCCGATTATGAACAATGAACGACTCATATTTCATCTGATCCACAGCAGCATTAGCCATAATATAATAAAATGCTAAAACCAAATGCACAAATACAGGCCAAGATTAGATCCTTTTTATCATCAGCTCATAATTTGGGGATGTAAAACTCCTACCAATCTGTGCATTTTCTGTTCATTTTGTTTTCCTCATTCTTTCCTTCTTGTAATAATTAAAATTATCTTGCACTTGTTTTAATCAATCCTAAAAACACGTAGCGCATTTTTACGATACCAATTAAACCATTTGGGCTTTTTTTATTCTCAATCTTATCTTTAACACCGGAAAAATAAAACCATTTACCTACCGAGAAGAAGCCGTCCGTCCGGGCGCGAGAGAGAGGGTAAAAGAAACCCTAGCCAGCTGGCGGCGGCGGCGGCGGCGGGAGGCGGGAGGCGAAACTCTGTCGGTTAGTTTTCACTTCTCAGCTCCCGTTCCGGCCGGCGATCGAAGCAAATTGTGTGAGATTTGGGATGTAATAATACACAGCGGATTGGAATTTGGAAAGGTAAAAAGAAAGAAAGAAGAGGCGAAGAGAGAATTCACGTCCCCTAACGTACTGCATCGTGCAGTTCACGAGGTCAGCCGTTGGATTGTCTCGTGATTCGTGTCAACGCAGACCTCGAGATGATCCAACGGCTCACATTGTGAAATGCACATTGCAGTACGTTGGAGGCGAGACTACGGAATGAATGGGCGGGCCCAATTCATATCCTCTACTGCGCAGTAGTTTCTTGCGCAGTACTCTGTCCGTTGGATCTTTATCGTGATTCGTGCAACTCAATCTCAATTCGTCCGCATCGTTGATTCGCTGCGCAGTAGAAGCACGCGGGCGGCCGGAACATTTTGGGTCGGTTACCGACCCAGTCGGACAATGTTCAATGTATCGTTGCATCTTGACAATCTTAAAGATTTTGACAATCACAAATTTAAAAACACCATCAATCTTAAAAACACTATTTTTTTTTTTTTTTGAAAAAGAGGCTATTAAGCCCATTTATTAAATAATACAACCTCTGTCCATGAATAAATGAATTTTTAGAAAAGTCAAAGGAATTAGTGGAAAAGTGAAATTACTTTTATGACCTCAATTTGTAATCATTACATAATAAATGTTTCAATTAAATAATATAGATAAAAGAGTAATCATAACATTGGAGAACTAAGAGACGAATAGAAAAATAATATTAAATTGGTAAAGTTCATTTAATTGGAGACAAGTTGTAAATGGTATAAATTCATTTAATTGTGGACGGAGGTTGTAGTTTTGACACCACAGACTCCATCCAGTAACCCTAAACACTATTAAGTACATTAATAGTGTTTTTTTCTTAAAAACACTATTAATGTACAACTAAAATAATTTGTTGACAATGCAGTATCTTGACAATCTTAACAATAACAATTTTAAAAATTTTAATAAAACTATAAGAATCTTAAAAATGGAAAAAAGTTTGTGGATATATATTATTTAAGTTGTAGATTGACTGTGTTTTAAATTATACGAAATGAATGGGGCGGGCCAAAACAGTTTTGGATCGGTGATCCAGTCCAACTGAATTTGTTGAGGAGTGGAGTCGAGGAGAGATATACATTGACTATGTATTTTGAGTTTTGACAATCACAATTTTAAAAACTCTGTCAATCTTATAAGCGTTACTAATAAACAACTTTAATTGTACATTGACAATGCTGTATCTTGATAATCTTAACGATGACAGTTTAAAAAATTTTGAATAAAATTATAAGAATCTTAAAATGGAAAAAGTTTTGTAGATGTATTATTTAAGTTGTAGATTGATAGTGTTTCAAATATAAAACAATTTGAACATTGTTTTGTGCTTATCAAAATTGTATGTGTTTTTTAGCGGTTGTAATTAAACGGATATCTGAAGAGTCATCAAATGTCATTTAAAATTGAATATAATTGAAAATGTAATCAATCTATAAGTTGAACAATACTTCCGTAAATCTTTTACTATTTTTGAGAATTTTTAATATTTTTTTCAAACTTTTAAAATCATTTTTATCAAGATTGTTAAGATAAGCATTATCAATGGATCCCCCTCTTTGTTAAATTCTGGGTTGAAAAGAATTTTTTTTTTAAATTAGAAGAAATGAACTGAGTGTTTCGGATTATTTAAATTCATTATATGAAATACTAACGGATACAAAAAAAATTAAGTTTGTTAAGTACTTATTTTGGATTTTTTTTAGAATTGATGTACAAAATGTGCTATTTTATTAATAATTTCGAGTCATTTAAAAAAACTAAAATAAATACTTAAAAACCTTTAAAAAATAAAAAAATATATTTGTGTCCGAAAGTATTTTATTTTGATGAGAACTTCACAATTTTTCTATGGTAACAAAACAGGGTAATTAAGGCAAGTTAATTAGCACAAAAGTAGCAAGAATACAATTTTGGTTGTAGGTTTGCAGTTGGCATGTCTCAGTCTTTATATACCCTCTCTGTACAATCTCATTATCTTGTTGATCCTTTGTTGCAGACGTGTATTCAATGACAGAAATATAACTGAAATTGGTATTTTGAGAAAGATCCTTTTTATACTAAATTGAAGTCAGTATCCCGATTTTAGTGTTTTGTCAATCCTTTAATTTATCTTCTTTTCTTTAGTTATATGGACAAAAATGTTTGGATTACATAACGAGTATCGTTTATTTTTTCTTTTGATAAATTCTTTGGTGTATTGCTACCTTTTATTTCTTTCTATAAACTCGAAACACAAAAATTAGTTGTCACTACAGGCATATAAATCATGTTTGTGACTGTTTCCTTTTTTTTTTCCCTCCTTTTTGATACATTTTTGTGCAACTTACAAAAAATGCATTTTGTTTCCTGCAAAATAATTGTAATAATGTGGTGTTTGTCATGATTATTGTTGTTCTTGACAAGATTAATGTTGGTCCCAAGAAATATACAAAAATTATACATCCGAGAAAAAACTTGCATATATTTTTTTTCTTTTTTTTCCCTTTCTTTTATGAATAAAACTCTGGTGCTCTAAACTGTACAGGGGTCCAAGTACGGATGTATCATGAGACTATACTTGATTGATACTAGACTGTATTCCTTCATTCATTCATTTAATAAACTTGGACCGTCAGATATACTTAAAAATTGTATAAAATAAAAGAAAAGGTTTCCACATGCAAGTATGCAACCGACTATCAATCTATCTATCCGTACAATACAAAAACCCAGGACCCTACTTTCCATGGCACATATCTCTCAATGATTTAATGGGTCAGGCTCATTTTTGTATCTTCCTATATATGGCCTCATATTTGTTTATGGATTGTGGTTTTTGTTACTAAATTATAATTGGCAACACCGAACACGTAGCCATGTTATCTTTTGAGATGATATATATATCTGGAATTAATAGTTAATGCCCTGACAACGTCGGCAAACAGTGCTGAGAGATATGGAAAGATCACAGATTGAGAATTTGAGATTTGTTCATGTATATGTATGAGTATGACAGATGAGTATATATATTTTCCAAATGTAGCAGAATTATTGTATTTTTTTTGGGAAATTCTATATCGATACCGAATGCGCTCCAGTGGACGATCCGACCCTCTTTTTTTTTTTTTGCAAGCATTTTATGCAACGAAGGCTCTTAATTATGTATAAAAGCTCAACTCACCGAATTAAATCTCCCTTTTAATAACCAAGTTGCGATTCAATATCCGGTTCAACAAATTTCAATCGGTTCATGACCCCTTCGTCCAGTTCACTTTAGCATCTCCCTCTTTTTCACATTCAAGCTTTTGTCATGCATACTATATAGCTTATTATGCATACTGTATAGTTTATTATGCAAACTAATACATTATTATGTGGTTCATATTTGGCAAAAAAAAAAAAAATTATGTGGTTCATTTAGTATGCATTTTATTGGTTGCAGATTATATATTAGTAGCTGTTTCTATTATGCATAGAAATGTGTTTGTTATGCACACTGATTCATTTAGTATGCAGTGTATTGGTTATAGAATGTATGTTATAAATGTGATATGCTAGTAAAAATGCTTATTATTTTATACTAGTAAAAAGCACACTCCTTACTTTGAGCTGAAATTATTATTTATTATAATAAACTTTTAAAATAATATGTAATAGGCCTTAATTTGAGATAATTTATATGGGCCTTAATTTTAATGGGCCTTAATTTTAATGGGCTGAGAACGTCAACGGGCATTAACGTACATCAGTTCTAATCTATCGAAGAAAATGATCAACGGCTTAGATGTGATGATAGCCCTTTCATATCATGTTCTCCAATACGCTTTTTTATTATTAGTAAGGATATGCACACTGATTCGTTTATTATGCAATACATAAGTTGTAGAATGCATGTTATCATATTTTTTTATGCAGGAAAATATGTTTAGTATGCAAATTGTTTAATATTTTATAGTTCGGCAAGTGGTTTTACATGGATAATAAACAAATTTTGCTGCATAATAAACAAGTTTACATGCATTATTAAGGAGTATAGAGCAAGTTTAACTAGCCAAACCATCCGTATCAACGACGGGAGCTACAACTATATCTCTACTCCCAATTTTTTATATATATGCTGATGTTGCATAGTTGCAGAGTTGGACGAATTATATGCATCTGACAGATTATAATACAAATTGTACGTGTGCAGTGTTTGAAATTGCATGGGCAGGAAGAAATCTTCAATTTATTAATGGTTAATTATTTTGAAAAGAAAAAAGTAACAAGAACAGAGTCCCAATAAATTAGATAATTAATAAAGTGCATTATTTTCTCCTATTGATTCAGCATTATAAAATTGTTGCTAAAGGCACACAAAACATTCATATGTTGTTATTTTTGTGTTATCATTACTATAAAATTTTGGTACTTTCAGTCTTTCACCAAAACAAGAATTAAGAAAAGAAAAAGGAAAATGAAAATGAAAAAAGTACTTGATAAATTCTCAGCATACGTTCTGTTCAATTTAGTTTTATTTGGGCCCATAAAAGCGTCCAAATTCTTCTCTCTTGATTGAACTTTGAATTTGGCAAACTTTCAAATTCTGATACTGTGGCTGACAGGCAATGCTCAAGAGTTTGAGTATGAAGGGAAGGGAGGGGAATATTATATATATTTTGTTTTTGTAACCTCTAAAATGGGGGAGAGGATCTGCTGACACGCATGAAAATGTGCAGTGCAATCGCCGACCAATAAAATTAGGTGGAATTTTATTTTTAATCTTAGCACACATCTTAAGACAATCCAAAAAATAACAGTGCACTGCACAATCCAAAGCACGTTAGACGATCTCATTTGCTAAAATGGGGTAAAAAGATTTTGAGAAAAATGAATACAAGATGTATCTTTATTGAGTGCTAATCCTCTGTAGCGCTGCATTGTGTAGCGCACGATGTAAACCGTTGGACCATATTGAGATTTGAGCCAGCACAGATTTTGAGATGATCTAACGGTTCACATCCTGCGCTATACATAATGCAGCGCTACAGAGGATATGAAATCATCTTTATTAACCTCAGTGTTTTTTCCATTCATCTCCAAACAATAAACTTGGGAGCAGGGACAATTTATATTGATAGTAGAAAGGATATCAAATTTTGATACCAACATTATTAAATATTTATGTTAAAAGTGTGGATATTAAAGTCAGCTCATTAAAGCTTTAAATTTATTTGTATAATATATCTCAGTACACTATATATACAAAGTATGTTGCATGGGGAATAAACTAGTAATTGAATATATATATCTCTATAATATATGAATACTAATATAATCGATATCGAATTTGGTTATCTCTGTAACATTTTTCTTAAGAAAATATCATGTATTGGTATTACCAGCTCTGCTATCTGACATAAATTGATTGCATATTTTGCTTCTTTTTTTTTTAAACTTATTTACTCGGATATACATTATTCCCGGGGAAAAGAAGTAAAGAACTGATAATTTATATTGTTTTTCTTTCAAAAAGAAATGCGCAAAAAAAAAAAATCAGCACTTGGGCAAATATTTATTTTTTTATTTTCTTCGTCTTCTTCTACTTTTTTTTTTGTAGGGGGGGGAGTTTCTTTTTGGAGAGAATGATTTTTTTCTCATGAAAGAATAGAAATTTGAATAAATCCAAAACCTGGTCACATGGTAGGTATATAATAAATCACTTTCTTGGAATATAATACCAAACAGCCGTTAAGACGTAGCTTTTCATCACAATTTAATTATTCAACCTTTTTTTAATGTCAGAGCATAAATTATTAGAGCTCTTTTTTAGTTTCTAGCCTTTAAAATCTTCCTAGAACCTTTCAGGTTTTATGCTATCAAGTCACCTGCGGAGTTTTTTTATTTTAGTTTGTAAAGATGCAATTAGTTCCTTTTTTATGCAAAGATTTTCTTCAAGTTTTTTTTTTTTTTTGGGAAAAAAATGTTATGGTGATATTAAAAAGATACAAAAAAAATATCAACGGTGTTAGTATTCATATTAAATGAGTTGCTATTCAAATTAATAATTTTATATGCTACTTACTCTGTACAGTGTATTTTATATATTATACAGATAAGTTGAATACTAAATGAGAATAATGAAAATATCGACTTATTTAACATGAATATTAACACATTTGGTATCGATTTTGGAATACATTTTGTATCTATTTTATCAGTTATCATTTTTTTACATGTATTTAGTAGGCCATTCGCAAATTGCCCAAAAAAAAGGGACAGAACCAGGAATTAGTTAATAGTTAATTACATCATTTTTCTTAATAATCCATATCAAATAAACTCATAAAAAAAATCCTAAAAATAGAAAATTTTTTTTGGAAGTTGTTCTTAAAAGTATACCTTGATTGTGTTCAGATATCATATTATTCCATTGTCATTTGATATTCTATCAATGACTATCAAAATCGTACGGAAGAAACCATTTGTCTAAATTTGATGATGATGATAAATGAAATATAAAATGATACCCAAATAATTTAGAATACAAATTCATAATTAAATTCAAAAATATATTCGTGAAATTATCATTTTAAGATTTTTTTTTTTTTTTTTTTTTTTTTTTTTTTTTTTTTTTTTGTGACCTCCACCCACGCCACAAGAAAAGGGAAGAAATTAAGATCGCATATAATAAACCTTAAGAGTCAAGCCCAATAAATATTAATTCACTTCATAAATTTGTTCCTTTTTTTTTCTCTCATCTTGATATGTACAAGAACATGAGCAGAGATTGAATTTAGTTTCATGTTCAAACGGTGGCGGTAGCATAACACGACAAGTGAATTGTCGACACATTCAATTCTATACCAAAATTTCTTCAAAAAAAAAAACACAAAATTTCTCAATTCCCTGTTATGACTTTAGTCAAATATATCATATGGTGTGCATATATAAACACGTACATAATTAACTGAAGAGATCTATCATGTATGTATGCAATGGGGACAGATGGGATGGAATTGCATGTGCAGGAGGTAGAAAAATGAGAAAGACTGCTCAACCAGCCATATATGCACCGCCACTTCCAATTGAACGGATCGGTATCCGCTGCTTTTCTAAAAAGAAAAGCACACCCTGCTCTTTTAAAATCCGACAGTTGAAAAACACCGAAGTACTTTGAGATCCGTACAGTAAAAACTGAAGTACTTTGAGATCAGTGCAGTAACCGATCCTGACCATCCGATTGGAAAAGCAGGGTGTGCTTTTCTTCTCAGAAAAGCAGCCGATACCGATCCTGATTGAACGTGCTCATTGCTCATTATTCTGCAACTTGCCATTTAATTTGCATTAGGGTCGTATCTGGTATCCTCAGTATTAGTGTCCACATATCCACGTTGTTACGGAATTTGAGTTAAGAGTTATACAATTTGATATAAGAGTTACAAATTTTGTATATATGTAGATACTGGACATGCAGATAGTTAAAATGGGACACAGAAAATTCCTTTGCATTGCTGCGTTTATATTACAAGCAACCACCAAAGTGCAGTCTGTCGACAAAATCGACAAAATTCCTTCACGCCCCTTAATTAATTTCTCTCTTTGTTTTTTTTTTTCTTTTTTGTATTCCTTTGAAATAGCGCGTGGGCGCACAGATTAATCAATTAATGGTACTAATAGATTTTGGTATTATTGGATAATAATTGTTTGTTTTTTTTTTGCAGTCATGAGATGAAAAATCCACTTTTTAGTAACAGTTCTACAAAAAATGACATAAGAATCTTGATTTACAGATGTACTTTGTAGCGCCTCCATTATTACAGGTTGCATCATTTAACAGCAAGACCCAACATAATACAATGCAAAGAACTTTTTGACAACACACAGAATTTTGTAGTTTGTACCAGCACAAAGACACAAGGCAATTATAAACAGAAATCATCATACAACATCTATATATACACTACACATGCATAACCACCAGTCACATCTAAAAGGCAATTAGTTATCACCAAGACACCAACCATTAATTTATGTATGTAAAACATGCTTGTGTACTGTGTCAAATGTCCTCTATAGGATGCAATGGAGTACTTCTATCTTCATGGGCAGTGTATTGAAAATCGGTCGATCCAGCCGATAAATCGGACGTATAATCGGAAACGGTACCTAAACCGTTCCGAATATAATAGGCGGAATATGATTCAGCTAACAAATTACAAGACACCTTTTTTTTTACTTGATTTTTGCGATAAGTACTAGGCCAAGTTCCAATATCGGGTATTCAATTCAATCTCGTATCCCCTCATATATTTTCTATTACATAATGTTATGGATTCTATAGCATGTAATATGTTATTTAAGTACTGACAATTTTTTTTTAATTTATTTTTTTGTTTTAGTAAATTATTTGTATTTGTTATGTACATTTCTTTAAACAATAAACTATGTTATCACTATAAATGCGAAAAAAATGTTTTTTTCACATTTAATATAAATAATTATACATACAATCTGAAAAACGCCAAATAGTCCGTTAAAATCCAATTAATTGGCCGTATAACGATTAGTCGCTTAGCGGTAGACTGTCCGTCCGTCGACCGCAAACCATTATTCAAAACACTGTTCATGGGTACCAATTGCTGGTACATTTTGGAAATCCTGAAACAGTGCTGCATGTGTGCCAGTGTTTTCAAATGGCTCTGTGTTTTCTAACTTAAACTGTGGTTAAAGCATTGCAAATTTGCAATGAGCAGCAATTTGGGGCCTCTTTAGATGCTTTTGGGGGGTTAGGTTCTCATTTAATAATATTCCTCAGAGTTGCTAAAGGCCTTTTCAATCTTCATTACAGGTATATATGATTATGATTATACTGGTACCTGATATGAAATTTGCTATTTGTTGTATGGTGAGATGTAATTTCTATCAATAAAACACTTGGCAGACACTGTCAAATATTAAAAAAAAAAAAAAAACAAGAAGATGAAGAAAAATAAAAATTTAAATTTCCCAATTCACACAGCTTGGTTGATTTGGCAATACAGGGAAGAATAAAACGCAAATTAATATTCAATATGAATTAAAAAAATGAAGTAAAGAAAGGGGGGGTCTTAATTGATGGGACTGGTTGGTGCTACTAGCAACAAACTGCACTGTTTCATGAAGATAATTAGTTAATTAATTAATGCAATAAGATTAATTATCTATTTTCATTCTATACATGTTAATGCTGCTGGTTGCCTCGGAATTGCATGTGATGTGCCCTTTGGTTATCTTTTTGTCTAAGAATATATAGAAAAACAGAGATCAAAATCATGGACCCCCCCCCCCCCCAAACTTTGAATAGAATACTATATCTTTGTTGCCATTTTCTGATGGTTGCCCATTTTGTGGCTCAAAACACTACAGTCTATTTGACCGGTATCTAACTTCCTTCAACTGTTCCAACTACTGCTTAACTGTTGTCATTCACTAATTAATTACTAATGCACCCCCATTCATTCCTTTTTTTTTTTAGTTATAAATTTTACATCTTTCTTTTCATGTTTTAATCAAAAATAGTAATGTAACACAAAACAAATAAATGGGTACTAATTACTGAGTCAAAACTCAAAAGTGTAACCCACATTTGATTTGATACAATTTTTTGCCTAACTTCCGCAATTCTCGCCCCTGATAAATATAACCCAATTAATATTGAGCGAGAGGCGTCCTTCCTTTTTACTTATCCACCAGTACAACATATTTTTAATGAACAAATATCATTTTTCAGTAAACATTTATATATTTCCGATCAATATAGATATCGTTTCCAGTGAACAGATACACTACAATTTCCAGTGAACATTTATGCAACCGTAGTAAGTACGAATTCTTATCCCCTGACGTACTGCACAATGCAATTCGCAACGTCAGCCGTTGGATCATCTCGTGATTGTTTGGAGATTCATGCCAGTGCGGATCTCGAGATGATCCAACGGCTTATGTTGTGAACTGCACAATGCAGTACGTTAGGGGATACCTATCCTAGTAACTACATGTTTTTACAACACGGGGTGTGTCAGAACTGTGAGAAGGGTGAATGAGTAGACCTACTTTATAGGATGGACTCTATATGTTTTTCATCAGTGTTTCACACCGACGTGCCTGCACATTTTTTATTTTTTTGCCACATGAAGAAAGTGTGAACTGACTGATGAAATTAATCCTTCAGACTTGGTACATTTCCTTTCCGGTTCAAACCATAACTCCATCTCAATTCAAAAGCATATTAATTCCTTCGAAATGTTAGGTGCTAGTTTGGTTATAACTTATGAATTATATGGTTCATGTTTTCCTCAAATAATTCATTTTTCTGCCATTATTCTGAGCCCACTTCACCAATATTTCACGCCCCAGAAGAAAGTCCACCTATTGCCAATTTGTCCACTTCCCCCAAACCGGCTTTCAATTGGACCACCATGCTTAATTGCTAGCTAACGGGTATGATTAACTAATTACAACTTAATTAGAGGTTAATTGGATCCTGTAACATAGATCCGACCCAATAGTAATGTGGCATTGAGTTTTTTTTTTTTTTTTTTAATTGAAGCAGTACATTTTTTTATAAGAAATCTGTGCATCTTAAGGACATGTGTTCGATACTAAGCACTTAATTTATATTAATGATGATAATAATAATAACAATAATTTAATAAGGATTAAGAAAGTACACATCTTTTGGGAAGAATTGCCCGTAATACAATAATAATGATACTAACAATAACAATTTTATTAATAAAATAGTAATAATAATAATAATAATAATTTCAATTTTTCATGATAAAAAGTAGTAGCAGTAACAATAACAATTTTCAATCTTTCATAATAACATCTCGGATTTTGGATGGTGTATTTTTTTGTAACCCGACCCAAAATCGAATAGCAAGCAATTAAGCAGGGTCTGTTTGGCTCTGTTGTCTGTTCCCATCAGAGGCTTCTAATTCCAACTATAAATACCACATGCACTGATGCACACTCCACTACCTCCTCATCCATTCCTTTATCAATAAACAGCAGCCCCTTCAATCCAGTGAATTGTCTCACAACTTCACTAAATGGGGCATTTGCATCTGCACCTCCTCCCTCTGCTCCTCTTCTTCCTCATTGTGCAACAACAATGTGCCACTGCACAGCCCTCTCCAGGGTATTACCCCAGTACCAGAATCAGGCAGATGAAGTTCTACCAGGGGTACAACAATCTCTGGGGCCCTCAGCACCAGTCCCTGTCCCCAGACCAGACCTCCCTCACCATATGGCTTGACAAGAACTCAGGTACAGTTGAAATGCAATTGCTTAGAACCAGCCTTTGGTCTAGTGGCTAAGGACAGGGCAATGCGCTCTGTGTAGGAAGTCGCAGGTTCAAAACCTAAATGAGGATATTTTATAGACATTAAAATTTGAGTGGCTTGACCCTCATCTTTATCTCAAAAAAATACAATTGCTTCACATTTTGATTACTCTTTTTTTCTGTTTTTTTTTATTTTTAACTTTTTTGGTTGGCATGGTATGTTGAAAGATGGTTAATTTCTTTTTTTGGAAGTTAGAATGTTGAATAATTGAAGTTTAGACATTTGTATTTTTTTTTCACTTGTACTTAATTAATAGTGACATTTGATTTGACACTGACAAACTATTTTTTTTTAATTTAATCCACATTGTATAGTCCAACTTCTTATATTTGTTTAATTAGTGAAGTCTGTTTCTGCAATTTTGCCACTTTCTTAAAAAAAAGAAAAGACACTACTTATTAATAATTGAAAAAAAACATTGTGCACTTTCTTCTTCTCTGACCTTTTTTTCTATATAATTAAAAAAAATGCAGGGAGTGGATTCAAGTCAAAACGGCCTTTTAGAAATGGATATTTTGGGGCCTCAATCAAGTTACAAGCAGGGTACACTGCTGGCACTAACACTGCCTTTTATGTAAGAATTTTGGCGATTTTAATTTCTCTATATTTCTCATTTCCTTAACACTCAACAATGCAGATAAAACATAATTTTATAATTTTCCCCCAATAAATTTAAAATATTTTTTGATACATTAATTCAATTATTTACAAGATACATTATTTCAATCATTTACAACATTACATTTTCAACAACAGTCAAGTAGTTTCATTAGAGTTCATGAAAAGCTATCATATATTTTCAAAACAATATATAAAGCCACAAATTCCATCAAAAATAATTTTCATAACAATTCTGAATATAACATATATTACCAAACATTAAAAAAATAATAAAAATAAATTCCCAACACCCTCATTTTTTTTTCCTCTTTTGTTTAAATAAACATTGCAGCTATCCAACAGTGAGGCGCATCCGGGGTACCATGACGAGGTGGACATAGAGTTTCTGGGGACAATCCCTGGGGAGCCATACACTTTACAAACCAACGTGTATGTGAGGGGCAGTGGAGATGGCAGGATCATAGGCAGGGAGATGAGATTCCATCTTTGGTTTGATCCAACGGCTGATTTTCACCACTACGCCATCTTGTGGAATCCTGATGCCATCACGTGAGCACCACCTTTACATTACATACCATTTTATTTTTATTTTTTCTATTTTATATGAACTAGTAAAGAGTTAAGAGCCTACGCCTTGCTTTGAACTGAAATTGTTAGTTCTTATAATAAACTTTTAAGATAATAAGTAATAGATCTTAAATTGAGAAAATTGATATGGGCCTTAAGTTTTAATGGGTTGAGACATTAAAGTACATCAACGGTGGTGATCAATCTAAGTAAACAATCAACGGCTCAGATTTATTCTTTGGAAAAGATAAAACTTTCATATTAAAAAATGTAATCTCCTAATTGAGTTGTATAAAGTGTATAGATATTAGTATTATTATCTACTCCTGAGATCTGGCTTGTACAAACAACAATTGCTCTCTCTCGCTGTCATTTGGCTCCATTTGGTGCCTTGCTAAATGAGGAATGATCTCGTGAATTTCTTTTATGAAAATATTCGTCCAATTGCTAAATTAGTTTATTTACACAGTACACTTTAACCTATTTTTTTTTCTTTTATTTTTCTGCGTATAGTATCTCTTTCCATGGTCCCAACAGCAATTTGTACAACACTAAACTTGGTACAATTGAAAATGTCCAAATTTTAAAATTGTACAAATAGAATTTGTGGGCCTTTCTATTTATATGCTCTAATCTAATGCAATATTTTATTATTTTTTTTTTTGAGGATGAATGCAATATTTTCTATACCACACATATTGAATATATTGGGTCATAAGATAGCTAACTAAATTTGTGGGCTTTGCAAATTATTGACATGCAGGTTCTTTGTGGATGACATACCAATCAGGAGGTATGAGAGGAAGCTGGAGGCCACATTCCCAGAAAGGCCCATGTGGGTATATGGGTCCATCTGGGATGCCTCATCTTGGGCCACAGACGACGGTCGGTACCGGGCTGATTACCAGTACCAACCGTTCGTGGCCCACTACACGCACTTTGGCATCGGTGGTTGCTCTGCATTTGCACCAGCCAGTTGCAGGCCGGTGCCTGCGTCGCCTTCGGGGTCGGCCCTGAGCCCGCAGCAGTGGACCGCAATGCGGTGGGCCCAGACCAACCACATGGTATACTATTATTGCCAAGACTACAAGAGGGACCATTCTCTCACACCTGAGTGTTAAGAACTTGAAATTAATTTTGGATGGAGGAATTTTACAAGGATGTGAAGAAGATTGTTGGTATTGAAGGTGCATTCCAAAATGTGAATTGGTGTGGATTTCTCTTATTAGCTGCCCTACTAAGCTGTGTTTGTTGGTACTTAGTAGAGGCGAATTTTATTTAGTGTGGTTATAATTTTTTTTCTTCTTCTAAAGTGTTATATCAAGATTGAGTTTGAATTTGTATGATGTGTTTTTGTTTTTGGTTCTTTCTCACTCCAAAGGGAGGGGGGAGAAATCAATTGAAGACCTCAAATGTGAAAGAATCCAAAGTGTTTTTTGTTGTATTATTTTCTTATAGTCAATGAATTGTAACTATCTTAAAATAAGTGATGCAGATTATGAGATTCAGAGGAATTCCACTGTCTTTCTTCTTTTTTTTTTCTTTATAATTTCACCACTACTGAGGTTGCATTTCCATGTTTTGTCATAAAAATCTGTGAACTTTTTAGAATACTCTTTAATCTTTTCTTTTTGGAATTGTTAGAATTATTCATCCTCAAACATGCAAATATTTTTTAATATATATAAAGAAAAATGAAGGACCTTAAGAATTGACTCGGGCCAATTATTGTATCTAGGCATATTTTCACAAGTTACATAACCTTCTAAAGTTGTAAAATATATACAGTACAACACTTGTCTTGCAGTCTCCATAACTTCTGCATATTTTTTTCTTTATTCAATACTACATTCTATTTTACAAGCTTTGAAAATACAAAGATGATCTTTAAAAGTTTAAATTACTTATTATGGGGTGGCAGCCACAGCAGAGACCATACTATCAATGCCACAGATATTGTGGCCCCTGCACAGTTTGTAGTAGCCATTCTCACCCCACTTTGCACCCCAGGAGTTCTTGATGAGCCAGAAGGGCTTATACCCCAACCTTAGGATCGAAAACCCGTGCGAACCGTACCCGACTAGGAGAACGCCGTGGTTCAGCCACTTCTTCGGGCACACCAACGGGCACGATACACCACGTATGTATGTTTGCATAAAGACGGCGTTCAATCCAACTGCAGCAATGTTGATTAATATCAGTATCAGCCAGTTCTGATTAGAGTGAGGATCGGATAACCACAAAACTTGGTGATACAACAATTACCACAAACCTTATGAATTGACAAAAATATCTTAAAAATAGAAATAGAGAAATAAACTTATGAAATAAACTTGGTAACGAAATAGAGGTACGCAGAAATAATTTTGTTTTGTTTTAAATCAGACATCTTTTACGCATACCGGCAAGGGGCCCTTGATTCACCAAGGCAACCATAATCTGGTCTTCATCAAGGGGTATAGTGGTGAAATTCGAGACCTTAACCGCAACCTTGTTCTTGTCAAACTTGCACTTTCCTTGCTTCCCCGCATAAGGATAGTCCTTCTCTTCCATCAACCCTCCCGATTTTATCAGATACTTGTACGCATTCGTCATCAGACCGCCGTTGCAACCCCTGTCGCATGCTGTTTTTTCTAACGCGTCGCACTTCATTTGATACATAAACAATAAAATTTGGTCAATAATTGGTACCTTCTCAATTGCCACTGTTGATTTTACATAAGGCGAAAAAGAAATACCTCGTGATCACAGTCGATCAACTGTTGCTCACTAAGATTTACGAGCTTTCCAGTTGCAATGTAGTTTGCACCTTCGATCGCTCCGGCTGTGCTGAAAGCCCAGCATGATCCACATGTACCCTACATGTTGTACCAGTATTATACAAAATAAAAGAATGTAAAATTTACCAGTAATCGATTGATCGGCAAATTAATTGGAGCTCAAATTCCACTCATCCAATCCTAACATGCATTAGAAGCAAACCGTTGCAAAAACACACATCTCAGTATCTCACTCTTCCAATTTTTCATTCTAATCAGTTGAAATCAGAATAAATTGATTCCACTTGCAACAATATCACTAAATGCTCCATAATTTAATCAGTCTGTAAACCATTATAAAAGATTATCCAAATACATAACAACTTATCAATTTTGTATCATAATTTTTTTTTTTTTTTTTTTTTGGAAGGGGAGTCTAAGCACAAACCTGCATCTTGACCTCTGTAACAGCACCCTTCTCTCTCCAATCAAATTTCTTCGGCAACTTCTTCACCTCCTGTTGCGATGCAACCGGCATCCGGTTAGCGAACTCCCTCATGTTCTCTCCTCCAGGTCTTAAGCCCAAGAATTGGGTCTCGAATTCCTCCTCTGTCAGGTCCGAGAACGGCGTGATGCCGTGCTCTGCTGTGGGATCCAGCAACTGGTGCTCCGCAGCACGCGCGACATTGCGTGCAAAGACACGCAATCGGTGGGCGTACTCATCCGGGTGGGCATAATTCTTTCCGTACCTGTCACAATTTTTTAACATATATCACGTTATTAATTTCTATTTTTTGTTTTGTTTTTACTTTTTAGTCAATATCATTAGCATGCAGGTTATTGTTGCATTTATTTCCTTTCAACTCTAAACTACAATTTATGGCACGGTGTGCAGGTTGACATGCCACTTCTATTTTGTTTTTCCCTCTTCAAATTGGTAGGCGGATATTATATTATTTTTTTTGTTAAACAAGCAAAAAAAAAAAAAAAAAACAATTTCATGCATAATTATATAAAGAAGAAATAAAGGGGGAGAAACTAATTTTTTGTACATTGGTTATTCATATGACAAAGATAACAATACGCTTAAAAACAACAAAATAACTATTTGTTACTAAAAGAGAAACAAAAAATAACACTAGCTAGTTTAGCCACTAAGAGAAATATATTCTTCTATGTTATAATAATAATAGTTCTGAGCGACATGGTTTCTTAAATGCTTCACTATCCAATAGTTGTGTCTACCAATTTTACTTAGCTTTATAATTAATTTCTTTGTAAAATATTTTCCAATTTAAAAATTTTAATTTATTTCTATTATTACTGAATAGGCTGTATAGTAAATTTACAATTTGTGAAATTTCCACAATTTCACATAAATCGTTAAAGATCAAACTTGAAAGTTTATGATCAAGCCACTACTAATCCCCTTGTTTTTATTATTAAAAAATAAATTACTGACATCCGTATTGAGAAATTCGACACATGCACAAAATGGTGGAAAACAAACACCTCAAACTTTATTTTTTTAGATCAAACTTGAATGAAAAGTAAAAAAATCCACTATAATTAATTTCTTATATTAATATTTTCTTATAACACCGTCAGAGAGACAACAAATTTAATCCCCATTAATTAATTGAAAAAAAAAATAATCCAAAAGCAGCAAACTTTATTCTGAAACTGAACAGTTTGATTAATTACAGTACCTTATCATGAACGACCGGAACTCGTTTTCGACGTGCCGCCGTGCCGTCACCTGAAGGATATTCGTCGGACCGTCCATCTGGCAACCGGCGGTGCAGGACAGCAAGAAGAGCAGCACCACCGAGGCAACATGCACCGCCGCCGAAGCCGGCGCCATGTTTAATTTCCAGTGATCAGAGAGGGAGTCACTGAGGAAGCAGAGAAGAAGAAAATACTTTGGGACGGTTGATCAAGCGGTGGGAATTTGGGTACGTTATTACGTGATATTTGGAACTTAACCGCTGTGGGCTGTGGCGTGTCTCTGGGACGGTCCAGGGTTATTTATGGAACGGAAAAGGTGCTCAGTGGACTGGATTGAAATCCCCTGGGTACTGCACATGGAATGGTAAAAAAACCTCCTAATAAAACTACTGCGCACGGTTTTTGAGGCTACCCGCTACAGTAACAACACATATTTTACCATACAATTTCTGACCACTCTTTGATTTGGGGTGATTCACCATTTCAGAGGATGTTCACCCCAGTGGGCTGGGCTGGTAAGTAAGTGGTAACTGTAAGGGGACAACATACCGTCCCTATGGATTTTATCTATAGAGTTTGACAACATTTACTAACAAGTGGACCACATGAGACCCATTTGTTACAACATGTGAGTGTAGATGTATCCACTCTGTAGACGCAACATGTTTCCCTAACTGTAATGTTTTTGTTTTTCATACCCAGTTTAGTCATGAATATCGATCTAATTATCTATTTTACCAACACATAAATGAGTGCTCATCCTCTGCCCTTAAGGTAGAGTGCGTCATGGCATGTGGACCGTTGGATCACTTCAAGATTCATGCAGGCTCGAATCTCGAGGCGATCCAACAGTCTACGTGCTATACAGTACTTTACCTTAAGGCAGACGATGTGGAATCCATATTTTTATATAGAAACATATCCACTCTTCTTACAATCTGGCGTACTCATGTACATTTATGTACTTAGTATGGTTCTATAAATGTTTTTACTGGAAATCGTAATGTTGAGAATCAACGCTGAGGCCCAAGCCCATCAAGCCCAAGATCAAGAGATTTCTAAAAAAATATAGAATGAAGATATTTAGGAAGAAGAGTCTAGAGAATGAGAAAAAATCTTATCTCTAGAATATGCTCTAAGAATATCTAAGTATAAATATCTTAGATCTAGAATGTTCTTAGAAGATATCTTAACAAAAATCTTGTATCTAGAGTTTTCCATTGGAGTAGTATAAATAGGGGGTGATGGCATGAGTGTAAGCAAAACCAAGCAAGAGATCAAGCAAGAGATAGTAGTAGATTGGAGGTTAGGATTGTAATAAGAAGCTAGGTGTTTATGGAGGTATAATATTTGAGTAATAGTAGTTGTAACAATATTTTGAGATATAATAGAAGATATTGTTATAGCTAGTGCCTCCATACTCAACAATCTGGTATCAGAGCCGAAGTTGTCGGAGCTTATTCAGAGTCGGTGGTAGGGGTCAAGCATAGAGCCGGAATTCTGCCGGTGTTCCGCCAGTCAGTATAGTGGTATCGACAAGTTGCCGAAGGAGCCGCAGCTTGACGACAGTCCGGGATTGCGAAGTGCGGTGGAGGAGAAATCTTCAAGAAGGCTTACTAGACGTCGGTCGTCCTAGTTGAAGCCATGGATTTCTCAGGTACGATTTGTGGAATTAAGAAATTGAATACCAGTAATTATATATATTGGAAGGCATGCATAGAGTCCTACCTCCAAGGGCAGGACCTATGGGAGGTAGTAGGCGGGTCTGAGACAACCCCGCCGGAAGTTAATACCGTAGAAGAGACGGTATCAGAACAGGTTGCTGACCCCAAAACAAAGAAGGAGAAGGCTTCAGAGAAGCCAGCCGAAACTCTATCCGTAGAGAAGCAAGCCGAAGCTCTGCGGAAATGGCGAATCAAGGCCGGGAAGGCGATGTTTGTACTCAGGACAGCCGTTGAAGACCAGCTACTAGAGTACATCAGAGAAGCGCCCACACCAAAGGTAGCCTGGGATACCCTAGCAACACTCTTCTCAAAGAAGAACGACGCGCGCCTCCAACTACTTGAGAAGGAGCTCATGACAATCTCATAAGGTAACATGATGATTAACCAGTACTTTACGAAAGTGAAATCTCTTTGTAGTGAGATTGCTCAAATAGACCCTGAAGAGAAGATCAGCGAGCAAAGGATGAGAAGGATTCTCATCAATGGGCTAAGACCCGAGTATAGCGGGTTCATAGCAGCCATCCGAGGTTGGCCAACGCAGCCAACACTATTGGAGTTGGAGAATATGCTCGCAAACCAGGAGGCTCTAGCGAAGCAAATGGCCGGAGTCTCGCTGAAGCAAGAAGAAGAGGCCTTGTTCAGCAACCGAAAAACGGGTCAACTTGACCGAAAGTCAAGAGGTAGACCCGAAGGAAGGTCTAGCCAGCAACGAAGGCCTAAAGAGAAGACTAATTCTTTAGGGGGAGCTCGAGACTCATCCGATGACGATGAAGACGATGACGATCGATGTTATAATTGTGGCAAAAGAGGGCATTATGCACGAGATTGCTGGCGGAAGAAGAAGAAAGACCATGGTAATGTGGCAACCTCAAGAAGCCAAGACATAGTCCATGAGAGCAGTAGTTGTGAAGAATAGTGGGATGCAGAAGTAGCTCTCACGGCTGCAATCGTGGATGATGAAGAAAGCCTCGCAGTGACCACAGTGGAGATGGTGCCGGAGGAGGTCTCATATGAAGAAGATTGGGACGCGGTGACGACTGTTGGAATACAGTCGGTAGTTGGCATAGAGGTTGCCAAGGTTGATGAGTCAGACGAAGAGGAGTTCGACATGGAGTTATGGTTGATCAAAGATGAAGAAGAGATCGACATCGAGGCTTGGCCCATCGATAATATACAAGATGTTGTAGAAATTGATGAGCCTGAGGAAGACGACATCGAATCGCGGTCCTTCATCAATAGCGTAAATGATGTCGAGGAGGCCAGTGATCTTGAGGAGGAAGAAATCATTTACGAGTCATCGTTCTTCATGGAAAACAACGAAGATGTCAAAGAGGTAAGTAAGCATGAAAAATTGACTTTGAGTCATTGCCTTTTGAAGAACCAATTAAAGAATTGGTCGATGAGGAGACCAAAGTCGTAAAGGAGGCCGGAATCATGAGCTGCATCGTGGCTGATGACGAGAAGCCACAAGAAAGCCCCAAGGTGGAAAACATCACCAAGGAGGGTGATGATGTCAAGACGACATGGAGGAGTATCGTGGTTGCCGAAGAATGGGAGCTCTTGGAAGGAGATGCAGGCTATCAGGTAATTTGTCGAGATGTCGGACCTCGACGAAGGCTAGTGACGAGACCACTGCAAGCACCACAAATGACTGAGTGCCAAGCACTGCTAGCACGAAGGAAAACTACAAACATGATGATCCGGATGGACGCGGAGTACCGAAATCGGAATAGTACAAAGTCAGCGTTGAGGGGGAGTGTTGAGAATCAACGCTGAGGCCCAAGCCCATCAAGACCAAGATCAAGAGATTTCTAGAAAAATATAGAATGAAGATATTTAGGAAGAAGAGTCTAGAGAATGAGAAAAAATCTTATCTCTAGAATATACTCTAAGAATATCTAAGTATAAATATCTTAGATCTAGAATGTTCTTAGAAGATATCTTAACAAAAATCTTGTATCTAGAGTTTTCCATTGGAGTAGTATAAATAGGGGGTGATGGCATGAGTGTAAGCAAACCAAGCAAGAGATCAAGCAAGAGATAGTAGTAGATTGGAGGTTAGGATTGTAATAAGAAGCTAGGGGTTTATGGAGGTATAATATTTGAGTAGTAGTAGTTGTAACAATATTTTGAGATATAATAGAAGATATTGTTATAGCTAGTGCCTCCATACTTAACACGTAATATATCGGTTTATCAAAAAATGATATATATTGTAAAAAAAAGATATAAATGTTCTCTAAAAAATGATATTTGTTCAAATTAAATATAGTAGACCGATAAATAAGTAAAAATAGTGGACATTACCTACTACTCAAAAAAAAAATATATATATGAAAAGATCATGATTTTAAGTTTTTAACGCCATCTAGCATTTACATCTTTGCCAAAAGAAAAGGTGCAATGCCGTAATGGAGGATGTCTGTAACTGTAACGGTAATTTGATGGCGTGCATGCTTCGGTGCCAAGGGAAATTAAGTTTGGTTCATTCAGCAGGTTTGAACATTATTTTAGTTTTCGTTCCCAGCTTGCAGAAAGACAGGTTTTATTGTGGTGACACGTTGCAGATTTTATAATACGTGTCATTAGTACTTGAGTGTTGTGTGTTGAATCACTGTTGACAGAACCTTCAATGATCAGCATAGATTATATGTGGCTTAATATTTCGATACAGGGGGTGTAAGTAAGGTGCTGAAAATATAGATATCAAAATATCTAAATATTTCAATACAATATATAATCAAATTGAATCACTAATATTTGAAAATAATGAAAAAACCAATTAATTCAACTCTCAAAAAAAGTTGGGTTCATCGTAGTGTAAAACCAACAATGGAATTTTGCTATGACGTAGGAATTTAACAAATTATAAAAAAAAAATTGATAAAAATAATTTGCGTATTCATTTACTCAAAAAAAATAAAATAATAATTTGCATAGAAAGTAATAGATTTAATATGTATATATATTTGCAAGGTCGATATCCTCTTTAAAAAAATTAAATAAAATCAGAAAAATAAAGTTACTAGGCACCAATCTCAGTAATTTTATATACACTTCAGTCTTCGAATATAAACGTTATGTGTTGTGTTCATCACTGTTTAAATATCAAATTAATTTATCAGTAAATATATATATATATAGCTGATCTATGTCAATTCGATTCTAAAATTAATGCACACTAATTAATTTAAGGGTCACTGAATGGCAAGCATTGAATTTCAGATTGGAATTTATATATATATTTAGTAGCCTTTTCTTGCGGCATCATCAGCTAGAAGCACATCATCAATCCATGAGACGATGTTGAATGCCAAGCTCTCCAGCACTCTTGAGTAGCTCTCCAGAATTGCTTGCCCCACATCCTACAAATTAGAGGAAGGAAAATAAAAATTTATTAGACAGTAAAGGAAAAGAAGGCAAGAAATTAAAAAAAAAAAATTGAAAAAGATGTGAGCAAAATGTAGTTAATTAGAACGGTATGCAAGAAACTTTGTGTTGAAGAAAAATATTGAGGAAAGTAATTAATAATGATAATATGTTTCTAGTAAGGATTTTCTTGTCATATATTTAGTATGTACTATTGCTTGTCCAACATCCTATAAAAGAGTGAGAAAATAAAAATTTAAACAGTAAAGGAAATTAAAGAAGGCAAAAAGAAAAAAAAATTCTGAAAAAATATATGAGCAAAATATAGTAAATTACAACGGTATGCATTATGCAAGAAACTTTGTGTTGAAAAAAAATATTGAGGAAAGCAATTAGGCTAATTCTGCAATGTATCGGATGAAATATGAACCGTTCATTAATTTTTCATAATTGAATGGTCACGATATATATGTTTTTGTAGATATAATTAAAGAGACATGTTTAATAAGAACCGTTCGATTCAAAATAAAAGATTGCTCAGCTGATTCACAGCATAACCATTCTAAATTTGTGTATCAAAATATACCTTGTTATACTGAATTTTGCTGGTATCAAGCGTAGTCTGCGACAGGCTCGGATACTTGTGCTTCAAAGCCAGTAACAGGCTCTGAGCACGGCTCATCAGCACATTGTTCTTATCGCCATCCGACGCCAGACCGATGTCCCACGCCGACTTGGCGTGGCCGACATTCTGCACCTTGCGCTTCCAGATGTAAAGCGCGGCCTCGACCCTGTCGGCAATTTCCAGCGCTTCGTGCTCGGAGGAGATGTTCAGGCAGTCGAGCACGTAGTCTGCTGAGAACTGGTCCGTCGTTTGCATGTGCCGGTATATTACGTCGCCGACACTCAGTCGACCGCTCTGGTACATACAATTGTAAGCAGGAATGGGTGAAAAATCAGTTGATTGCAACTTTTCTGATAAAGGAAAAATATCTATTTCTGTTTATATATATACAGTGCAACAAGCTGGTTTATTAAAAAGAAACAAAATTGGATGCTTCCATGCTTACACTCAGATAATTTTATTGGATTACAGATGAATCTCGTAATGGGTAATATTCATTTATAACTGTCAGATCGGAAAGAAAATTTTTTTGGTGGGAGTATTGAAGTAAAATTCAACAAAATTTATGTTAGCATATATATATATATAATCAAAGTAACTTATACTTTTTGTCAAGTTCGATTGAGTTTTTTTTTTTTTTTTTTTTTTTTTTTTTTTTTCTCTCTCTCAACTAAAACAGAAAATGCAACATTTTTTTGTGAAGTTTCACATCATACATATATACACAGTGATTTTAAGTTTGTACATGTTTTCTGAATTTATATATAGTTTCTCTAGATGATCAACAATGCCATTAATTATACGACGATGGCATCGTCGACCACCCGATCGATACGATATCTGGTAAACTGGTACATACCTTCGGGAGTGTAGTCAGGTATGAATCCGGCACATCCATCTCAGACAGTATCTCGTTGTTGATCGCCATGGCGGCCTTGTGGATCTGGTTCGCGCAGTCCCTCTTCTTCTGCAAGTCCCTGTGCGCGTGCTCGGGGAGACCGTTTTCCGGCAGGCAAGGGACTGGCACCCACCACTTCTCCTCGGAGCGATGGAACGAGTTCGTGCTGTCGAACGACTGCTTCTTCTTGTCGGCGTACCAGAATTCCGTCCCATGAAAACTGTCCAGAATGTCCTGAAATGTTGATGCATCATTCAGTTTAATTCTCCTATTTTTGACAATTTGAGTGGCTTTATTCTCTAGGAAAGCTTTAATTTAGTTTAACTCAATTTTGAAATAGATGAAATTTTAATAATTGAATTACTGGTAAAAACTTGATAAAGATCAACAATTCACTTTTGCCATTTAATTTTGAGTCATAAAATGGAATTATTGGATGACTTAAAAAATATTGCCATGATGTGTAACCAAATACATTGCAAGTGAAATTCTTCAATTTTATTTATGAATTGTAGGTGAACCAATAATACATTGAGATATTTGAATTTTCAGGAGAAGAATGGGGCATGAAAAAAAAAAATACAAAGACCAGTTTATTTACAACTTACCAGTAACATGTTTTCCAGCTTTTCAAGTGCAGGGAGGTTCATCATAATATCTACTCTTGGTTTTGCTGCCATCAACTGCGCAGAAATAATAGAAAATATGCAAAAAGAAACATTTTAATTTTTTTGCTAAATTTGCTCGCAAAGTAATGTAAAAAAAACTTGCAAATTTTGATACTTCAAAATGAACTGATTTTTCTATTTTAATAAGTTTTTCAAATCAGAAGAATTCTTGGATATGTTTATAAAGAACCCAATCAATATTATATATACAAGATCAAATCACTTGTGAACAATTTATATCCATGGTTTAATTCAGAGAAATTTAAAAGTGCTGGCTTTTTTTTTTCCTTACCACATTTGCATGTCCTCCGGGCATGGTTTGCTCTGTAGGAGATGGGTCGAGTATGAAATCACAAATGGAAAGAAAACAATCCATCTCTCTTCTCCACATCGATTTTTTCTCCGGTGGTAGTGGTTCCAGTTTATGACACGTCCCAAATATTGTAGCTACATTCATTTAAAAGAAATTAAAAAAAAATTAAAATGCTTGACAGTTCAGGGAGAATTCTTTTTACTGAAATTAAAGGCACATAATAAGTTGATAGCTTCTATCAACTCTTCGAAAAAAAGAAATTAAAGGCACATAAAAAATTCAAATTGCGTGTTAATTAGAGGCTATATATCACCAACTTATTTTAACTAGTAAAGAGCGACGCGTTGCTTTGGACTGAAAATTGTTATTTCTTATAATAAATTTTTAAGATAATATGTAATGGGCTTTATATTAAGGAAATTGATATGGACCTTAAATTTTAATGGGCTGAGACATTAACGTCAACGGGCATTAACGTAAATCAACGATTCTGATCTATCCAAAAAAATAATTAACTGCCCAGGTTTCTTATTTGATGAAGATAACCCTTTCATGTCAATATGCTTTTATATATAGTAAGGATTAATTGTGAATTCTTACAAAATATTCTTTAATTACAAAGTGCATGTTAACAACCATCAACGAATCTTCAAATTGAAAAGAAGGGAAACAAAAAATAAACTAGAAAACATGAAAGAGAACAGATTGAAGAAATTTATAAACGTCATTATAATTTATTAAATTAAAACATCAAGTGTTGATGTTTCCTAGGTTCCATTGTGGTAGGCCTATTAATTCGGATAAACATAATATTATAAGCTTTTGAGGGGAACTAATAATTTCAAAGTTTTACAAGGGTTAAATATGATATTATAAGTTTTTGAAGGGGAAATTCATAATTTTTAAAATTTTAGAGGGATACAAATGAAATTCTCCCTTCAAGAAAAATAAGTGTGGGATGATAAATTCATACATATAGTATGCTCGATTCATTCTGCAGGCGGTCCATATATTCTTAAATCATTAATTTGTAGATTTAGTTTAGTAATTAAAACTAGAACTAAATTATTTGACATATAAAAAATGCTAATATGATTTTGATGAGATGTGAGAGAAAATAAAAAACACTAGTTGTTTCATCAAATACAATATATTGTTCTTTTAAATTTAAATTATGTATATATATAAATTTGGAAGACAATAAGTGGAAAAAAGACGGATAAATGAGACCTACAACATTATAGATGTAAAGACATTTGGGTTTATTGTTGATTAAATTTTCTCTATTAATTCCAAACAAATTGTGCAAATTCGATGTAGTAAGTGTTTAGATCAGAAACTCAACCAAAAATTAACTAAAATAAGAAATTAACAAACCATAGAGATTCGTTATGGCATTTGTGATGGCAACGGCAGTACAAACACCCTTTCCTCCCCCTGACATATCTTCTCCAAGTAAAAGCTTTGAGTACTTCTCCTTCATCAATTCCAATTCTGATCAAAACCTTGAGTCATTATCATGTACCAATCTCCATTGTTGATCAATTGTACCAGATTAAATGGAATATATATATATGTATACTTACCGAGTTCTTCGGACTTGTTAATTGCGTACGGCGACACGTCGACATTGTTCTTCTTCATGCTGACGGTTCGGTTAAGAAGAGGAGAACTCGGCGGACGGGGCGCGAATTTGGACACGAAACGCCGCTGCGGGGTTGAGCCGACCGCAAAGCTCTCCTCGTCGTCCGTATGGGAATGAGCTGAGAGGTTGGAACCGGTGCGCGGATGGTACAGGTTGTTTCCCGGAGAAGGATGAGAGTAAGGGTGATCTGATATGTTGTTGGCTGATCTCCTCAGGGGGCTGTTCATCATCCTTGCCATGTATATATGGTCCTTATGATAAGAACAGGATGTATCATATATATGTTAAAGATTCACTGCATTGGAAAACATTGACAATTTGACATAAATAATAATGAATTGCATGATATATATATGATATATATGATATATACAATGTACTGTTAAACAAAATAATTTTCTGTTTATATATTCATTAATCATATATATATATTTACCTGATGCATATGGAGGGCCTAATTAATCTTCTACGATGATGATTTGGGTGGCTTAATTACCCCACTGATAGAAGCCATTTATCCCCTAAAAACTTCCTTATCATCATCATGGTTATCTCAATGTCTTAGTTATTATGTTCTGAATTGGCAATGGTTAGAAGATGAATAGAGGGAATTAATGTTGACTTGTATTTGTAGTTGTCTTATCAGATATATATATATATATATATAGTTAATTAATAAATATATAACAGGCGTTTCGTATGTACTTTAAAATTAATTATTGGGGGATTCGCAAATTTACAATCTTATATAATATGAAGTATTTATTTGTGAAAAATGCTATCATAGATGCTAATGCTGATGAAGAAGTTGTTAGCAAGATTTTAAATTGCCTAACAAAGTATTAAAACTTTTAGTTGAAGAAACATTATAGAAATTAATGGAACCCTCGATCTGAACAAACAGGAAAAAAAAAAAAATTGTCTTACTGGTTTGTGGTTAATGCAAAATATTTCCTATTTTAACGCTTATATGACCAAATTACTGTTGATGTTGATCAATTACCAAGATTCATATATATCATAAATCTCTCTGAATTCTTTGAACGGAGACCGTCTAAATGCCGTTAGAGAAAATTCAATTCCCAATAAAATAGGTTACTGACATGCTAGTTTTAAGGTTCCCTGACCACATCGTGGCTACCACGATCTGAGGAATTACAATTTATATATTGAGGCGGATTATACAATAAATTATCATATCTAAATATTCCAATTCTTCAGCCGGAATATATATATAGAATATGATAGCATCACGTAGTGCAAACCAAACAAATTAGAGAGATTGATTAAGGCCACCCACCTAATTAATTATATTGCAGACCAGATTAAGTCAGAGGATTTAACGAGGTCAAGCCTAGCTGCAGGTTTTAACTGATTTAATTCATAATTTTCATCATGTCTTCACACACAGCTACATTGGTTTATTCAACTAATTAAATATAATTATTTAAATAATAGATTGGTTGATGCCTTGATGGGGTTATCCTAAATTCATTCTTACAAAAACTAGAGCTGGAAATCGGGGCTTCGCCACGAAAAAATAATATTACATAAATTAATAGATATTAAAAATAAATATACATTTTTCATAATTATATCTTATTAAATAAATATTGAACTTAATTAACATATTTTCTGTGCAATATATTTTTAGCTACATATTAATTAATTCATATAAAAGTTTATAAAGAGTTGCAAATATTTTGAGTCTTAAATTATTCTTTAGACAAATTATATCATCTCTTTAATGAAAAAAGAAAAATTAATTTGAGTCATTTGATTAAGATAAAGAAGAGAGAGAGAAACAAAATAAATTGTTGAGATTAATGATGATGTGGCATAGCTAAAAAGCTTGATAGATTACTCCTCTTTCTAGAATACTAGAGCTGTGAATCGGGGCTTCGCCCGAAAAAATAATATTACATAAATTAACAAATATTAAAAATAAATATATATTTTTCATACATATATTTTATTAGATAAATATTGGACTTAATATATGCTCTATATATTATATATTTTTAGCTACATCTCAATTAATATAAAAAAAAATAAAGAGTTGCAAATATTTTGAGTCTTAAATTGTTCATTTGGTACATCGTGATATTATCTCTTTAATAAAAAATTAAATTGAGTCATTTGATTAAGATAAATGAAGAGAGAGAAACAAAATCAATGGTTGAGATGAATGATGATGTGGCATAGCTAAAAAGCTTGGAAACTTACCCTCTTTTTATAGTATAAATATGAATTAATTGTAGCATTTATGTTCTTTTTTTAATTGTATTGTATGCATCAGGTGTGAATTAGCTTCGAGATAAAATTAAGGTTCATACTGCTTATCGTTGACCTGGTAGGTGGTAACCACTTTCAATTAATCATATATATATATATATATATATATATTGCTTTAGTGTGTGTTATGAAATTAATTAAGGATCATGTTATCGATGGAATCAATGCATTACTAAAATTTCGGTGTTAAGTTATAGATTAAAGTACATAATCAGGGATTGTTGTATGTCTGTTGTTTATTTATTCATTTATTTGTTCGCTTATTATTAGGTTGGAAGGCGGAATATTTAATGCACGTTGGTCGTTGGTTGATCAAGAGAAATGATTAGCAAGTCTAAGTTCATATTTGAAACAAATTATGTATCATATATCAATTTTCTAAGTTAAAAATAGCATTGGAAAATGTTCGGGAGATACCACAATCGATACCAAAATGGATATCTCCATCATATAAAGTTAATTTAACGTTAATCTAATATTAATCTGAATCATGCTGCAATTAAAATAAAACATCTATAAAATTAATCTGAAACTTAATTTTTTTGTTGCTTTTTCACTTCATCTTTCTTACACATACATATTCTCTTAGAAACTCTAAGGATTTAATAGTGATTCAAGTAGATGATTTAATTTACGATTTGTGTTATTTAACTTAATACTAAAACGTTTCAAGTTAATATATTAATTGTTTCAAGATAACTTGTTAATGTTTCAATTTAAATATAAATTATAACTTAGTATCTATTTTGATATCTATTTTGGTATCCGTATATCTGGACCGAATAGCATTATAGTTACGAGGCAATGCTTACAATAGGAAAAAATTAAATATTTAACTTCTTAATCTTATGTATAAAAAAGGGAATTGATAAATAGATATCACAAAATACCAAAATCGATATTGACTGTATTGATTAGTATATATGTTAAAAGGAGTTGATATTCATATTAATTCTTTTTTTTTTTTGAAAAAGAAAAGCACCATCAAAGTGGCACCAGCCTTCATTACTTTGCGAAAGCCAATACATTGTTCATTACAATATGCATAAGATATGCATGATAGCAGTAAGGAAAGTGCACAAAACAAAACAAAATATCAAAGTAAACACACAAAATAGATTCATTATAAACCATAGACCAACATCTGCCATGAATAACAAATCATTCAAGTAGAGCCATCTGCGTCTTGAAGAACTCTATCCGGTGTCATAAGATCTTCATCGCTCGTCACCGAAAGGTCATCGGATGAAGCATCATGCACCATCCTGGGAGTAGACACATTGGCAGTAGAGTTCACCAATGCAATAGGTGCCATTGAAGGGGCAGTAAGATCAATAGCCACCCTTTGAAGAAGCTCTCTACCCACAAATAGACCATCTGTCCAGTAATTAATTAAAGAAATCACAGAAAAATACAGGGAATTAGCATTATTACCATTAGAATTCTGAAAAGTTCTAAGGTTTCTTTCCTTCCATACTATCCAAATGACAGCCGCTATGATAGTGCCCCAAAAACACATATCATTGAAAGATAATTTAGAACAAGAATTCCAATATGATCCAACAGAATCTATGGCAATAAGCTGACCCTGAGGGTGAAGTAACAACAATCTATTCCAAAATTGTGCAATAAATGAACAATGCAAAAATAAATGATCATTGGATTCATAGTTAGAACAGAAAACACAATCAGGAGACCCCGGCCAACCTCTCTTAAGTAAATTAGCTTTAGAAAGATTTTTGTCATGAATAGCCAACCATAAAAAGAGTTTATTCTTCAATGGAATTTTTAAAACCCAAACTGACTTCTTCAAAGGACAAATAACCCCACCATTGTTTAGAAAATTATATAAAGATTTAACAGTAAACATTCCATGAGGCTCCAATAGCCAAATGGCAGAATCAGTTGAAGAGTTAAGCTGAATTGATCTCACTAATTCTAACAACTGCAGTTTTTCACGCCTCATGGCATTACTAACTCCTCTTTGTAAACCAAGCCTTATATTACCTTCATTTATTACTGAAGATAAAGTTTGTTTATCACTTCTAACCTTTGCAAAAACTAAAGGAAATTGTAATGCAAGAGAACATTCAGAATACCACTTATCATGCCAAAAATTGATAGTGTTTCCATTTCCTACAGTTCTCTTAGAATTAATTGTAATAAAATACTGTACAGAGCTAACAGCCTTCCAAAAAGGAGAATAAGATGATACATTATTAATATTGACTTTAATCAGATCTTGCCATAACCCCCCTGATCAGTATATATGTACTTCCATCCCCATTTACACAATAAGGATATGTTCATTTGCTCAATATCTAATATACCCCATCCCCCAAACTCCTTAGCCCTACAGACCTTTTCCCATTTAACCAAATAGTATTTCCTAATAGGGGAGGAAGAAATTCCAGCCCATAGGAATCTTTTCCTAATTTGGTCTATTTTTTGAACAACCCATTTAGGTATTTTAAACATAGAAATATAGTAAAGCGGAATAGATGATAAAACAGAATATAGCAACACCAATCTACCCCCCAAAGATAATTGTTTCCCCTTCCAAACAGGCAATTTCTTTTGTATTTTGTCAATTAGCAATTGCCATTCATGTCTAGAAGGTTTCTTCCAATTCAGAGGGAGACCTAAGTATTTAATAGGTAATTTTCCTAATTTACAATGCAAAATCTGAGCATAATAAGAGTGCAAGGATAAATCAACATTTAAAGGTATTAATTCAGATTTGTCATAGTTAATAGATAACCCCGATATAGCTTCAAATGATCTTAAGGCCCATTTGATCTTTTCAATCATTTGAGGCTCTGCCTTGATGAATAATAATGTGTCATCAGCATATTGTAAATTCATGATTTTAATGTTATGTGGAGGAAGGGTAGGGCCAAGACCACAAAAATGTCCTTTCTGTATTCCTATAGATAAAATCTTATTCAGCCCTTCTGCAGCTAATAGAAAGAGATAGGAGAGAGAGGATCTCCCTGTCTTACCCCTTTCTTGCATTCAAAATATGCACCGGGGAACCATTAAGAAGGACAGCACTATGACCCCCCCATAAGATTTTTTGCATCCATGTAATCCATTTAGGATGAAAACCCCTATCCTTAAAGATGCTAAGCAAATACTGCCAATCGACATTGTCAAATGCTTTTTCAAAGTCTAATTTCAAAAGGAAACCAGCCTCTTTAGTCTTTCTTATATGGTGAAGTAATTCATGGGCAGTGACAACTGCTTCCATGATATTTCTCCCTTTTAAGAAAGCTAGTTGATTCTTACCGATTAACCTATCTAAAACTTGAAAAAGTCTATTAGCCAAAACTTTAGAAAAAATTTTGAAACTACAATTTAATAAACTAATAGGCCTGAAATTTTTAATAGTAGAAGCCTCAGAAATTTTTGGAATTAAACAAATAATTGCTCTATTAAGACAGGAAATATCAAAACTGTGGGAATAAAAATCTTGGAACATCTGAAATAAATCCTCTTTCAATAAATCCCAGAATTTTTGGTAAAATAGAATGGGGAATCCATCAGGCCCTGGAGCCTTATTAGGATCCATCTGAAATACTGCTTGACGGATTTCTTCCATAGTAAAAGGACATGTTAAATCAACATTTTCAGAAAAAGACACCTTTTCATGTTCCTCCCAAACATTTGCATCTAAAACGGCAGATAATTTCTTTTTGGAACCCAAAAGATTTTTGTAATATTGAAAAACATGTTTTTCAATGAGGGAAGAGTCTGTACAATTATCATTGTTTATTGTGAGAGAAAGTATTTGATTTTTCCTATGGGATGCAGATGCAATACAATGAAAGAATTTTGTATTAGCATCACCCTCTTTTAACCATAACATCCTAGCCCTCTGTTGCCAGTATAAGGCTTCATCCTTATGAATTTTCAGATATGCATTTTTCAAAGCGTGATATTCACCAATTTCTTCCTCAGATAATGATCTTTGTTCCAAAGTGATATCAAAATCATGTAATTTCAGTAATAATGAAGATTTCTGATTCCTAATAAATGCTTTAATATTTAAATTCCACCCTTTTAATTTCATTTTAAGAAAATGCATTCTGTTTTTCCAACTCTTAGCTTTGTCAGAATCCAGTTTTAACTCACACAACCATTTATGCATCAGATCAAAAAAGCCATCTTGTGATAACCAAAATTTTTCAAATCTAAATACATAAATTTTCTGTTTAAAAGGAGCACCAAATTCTAAACAAATTGGGCAATGATCAGAAATAGACTTAGCTAGACTATACGAGAATGAGGAAGGATAACATGCAAGCCAATCATTATTAACAAAATATCTATCTAAGCAGGCCATTTGATCACTATTACAGCCCCTTTGCGAAGTGTATTTCCTATCAGTACATTTAAAATCCACTAAAGCATGAGATTCAATGAAATCATTGAACTGCTGCATTCTAGCATAATCAAAATGTACCCCTCTTTTTTCATTTCTTTGTCTAATAATGTTGAAATCGCCTCCAATAACCCAAGGACCTTGCCAATAAGATGAAATAAAGGATAATTCATCCCAAAATTCATCCTTTAAGTTGGCAATAGTAGGTGCATATACTGTCGTACAAGCCCATTTATTGGAATCACTCTTATTTTCAATACCCAAAGTAATAGAATATTTACCAATAAAACAATTAAAAATAGAAAAGAAATTACTATTAAGTCCAATTAATATCCCTCCAGCTCTTCCAACCGAAGGAAGAAACTTCCAATAGTCAAAAGAAGAGGAAATGGACTTTAGAAAACTGATGCTAAAATCTTCCTTCTTAGTTTCTTGAATACAAATGATGTCAATCTTTTTAGACAATAACAATTATTTCAGAACAACTCTTTTTTCAACTATACCTAACCCACGGATGTTCCAATTAGTTATTATCATTATTAATTAACACTGGAGAAACACACATCCTTTCAGGGGAAGCTTTTGAAACATCAGCTGAACAATAAAAAATAAATTCCTCAAACCTAATCAGATCCTTGGATCTGTTAACGGATATAAATTCCTCCAAATTAGAGTCTGAACAAAATTTAATATGCCAATCAGACAATAACTCTCTCACCTCTTTTTCTTGAAGGCAAGAAGAAGGAAAATCACTATGTAAAATATTAGATCCAGAGGATGTACCTTCCCCAGCAGCAGCAACTTCAGCACGGCTTCTCTTTGTCTCCCCCATTTGCGGCATAGAATCAGCATCAATACTACGCCTGACCAGGGTAGTAACAGCTCCTGTACCATCAGTCACATGCTGATTGCTAGGTGAATGACCGGGGGGTACTTGTGTTGAGGTTAGAACAAGCTGGTTGTCTGGTGAAGAAGAAGAGGAATGTCCCGGAGCCTGTGAGTTACCCTCTTTTACCATTTTATCATCTATTTGATCCTTTCCCTTCTCCATCCTACTTTCATCCCCATCCGGCGCCTTTTCCTTCTTAGAAATTAGTTGCAACTACACTCTCAACGCCTCATTTTCTGCTCTTAATTCAGCCATAGCTAACTTTTTCTTAGCTTTAGCTTTTTTCTTGTACTCCGGATTGTACCAGTTATATTTTCTCCTTTTGTTGCCACCTTGATCAGGTCCAACAGAAAAGGAAACCTGTTTTTCACTCTTTGAGTCTTGAGAGATATTGATCACTGGAGAAGGCTTAGGTGGTGGAGCTTCCACATGAGATTTTATGGAATGGGAGGGATTGACTTGAATGAGAGGTAGCTGAGTTAATTCAGCAGGTCTTGGTTGTGGATAGCTTGTCTTTGAAGTTTGACCAGCTAAAAGAGAACTAGGTTGATGTATCAGAGGAGGTTTATTTGGGATGGCAGAAGAGGCTGAAGTGACTAGAACTGAATGAAACTGTCGAGGAGGGATTTGAGCAGGATTTTGATATACAGATTGAGGAATATTTGGAGGAAGATCTTGTAACAACTTATCATTTTTTATAGAAGCTGGAACAGGTTTGGCTGGTACAATCACATCCCCTTTAAGCTGATTAGAACTAGGCAGAGAAGACTGAGCTGGAACAGGTTTGGCAGGTACAACCACATCTCCTTTAAGCTGAGTAGAACTAGGCAGAGAAGATTGAGGTCGGTTCACAGAAACATTAGAAAACTGTAATTCTGACTCTATCTCAAATCTAACCTTCACCATAGACAGCATATTCCCAGGTCTTATAGTCTCACACCAAAGAGTAGGAGGAATAAGTTCAATATCAGCAACTTTGACTAGAACCCTAGCAAAGGATAGATCAGTTCTGCACCTAGTTGGAGTATCAAGGTCATGTATTGTACCAAAAGAATTGACAATCTGAGCTAGAGAAGGAACTCCAATCATGTCATAATCCAAGCCATGAATTTTAACCCAAACAAATTTCCAGACAGTTTTGGTGAAGAGAGAAGTTAGATCAGTTGAAATTGGTACTTGCCGTGTACCTAAGAACACAAATTTATTTTGTACCGCACTATGTTGCCAGTGTTCCGGGCCTTTAACTAAAAACTGCCTCGGTTGCCATTTCTGAACCCTCCACATCTCTCTGAACTGAATTGGATGCGAAGATTGAAGATGAGACAGAAGTTCTTCCGATGTCGGCTCTTGGAATTCTGTAGGCAGCAATACCAGAATAAAAGACTGAGCATCCTCCACCATTCCCGTTGTAATCGGATCAGAAAGATTGATTCTTTGAATCAATGACGACTTCATTCCCCCCTTTTGGAATGGATCTAGAATCACCGTCGGCGATGGAGGCATTGTCTGTGAATCAGAGATGAGAGGCGAAATTGGGTAGAGACTGGAGGAATTGGGGCAGCCGGTGAAATGGTTGAGATGGAAGGTAGAGAACTTGCAGATTTTAGAGAAGAAGAGGCATCAATTCGCATGGAATTGGGGTTAGGGTTATGAATGGATGAAGACTGTCGGAGACGGTGAGCAGCTGGTTTGGTCTTGAAAGCACACTAATTCGATAAATGCCCAATTGATCCACAGGAAAAACAAACACGGGCATTTCTACAAACCGCAGCAATGTGGCCAAGATCACCGCACCGGAGACACCTTTTCTTCATCCAAAGGTCACGCTTACCCTGATTCTTGAAATCACCGAATCTCAATGCATTCTTGATCTTTACCTTCTTACCCATTTCTCCAGTTTGAACCTCCCCATTCTTCGCCCTTGAGTCACTGACAGGTAGGGATTTAACTAAAGCCGCCGCATAACTGATCGGCACAAATTGGATTTGTGGAGGCAATGATTCTGATGTCTTTGACTTTTGAGTAACCGTCAAAGATGACCCGATCGTGCGACTCGAATGCGGCCTGAAAGAGAGACAATCCATCGAGGCCGCAACAGAATCGAATCACCAGAATAAGAAATGGAATTGGATGGTTGCTAAGAGAAGAGAGTAGGATCACCGGAGAAGAGAATATACACAATATATTAATTGTTATTCAAATTCAATTCATTTAGTGTCAACTTATTTGTATAATATACACAATACACTGTACAAAAATAAGTAGCATAATAAAGTCATTAATTTGAATAACAATTCATTTAGTACGAATACTAATACAGTTGGTATCAGTTTTGGTATCCTTTTTAGAATCTCTATAGCATTTGTCTAAAAAAACAAAAAAAGTATCTCACAATCAGATTTCAAATATGCAACATCTGATAACTTGAGAGAATATTAGTAATCATTGGTTAAGAAATAACCTCAAAAATTATTAATTTATGCTGAGTTCAATTTATGATTTTACCCGGGGAAACAAGAAATTGGGACTTAAATATTCATCTCATATTTGGGGAAAGAAGAAACCGGAAACACAATATGCACATATATAAAAAAAAAAAAAAAAAAAAAAAAAAAAAAAAATTGAGTGCGTAAAAATTTAAGAAACAACCATTGTCGTTGATGATTTAATTTGTGCTAGGTGCTTGTACAATTTGTGAAATTTGGTATCACATGAGCTAAAATCATTAAATTCAATCATAAAGAAATAAAACATGCATGGATTCCCAATTATAATTTCCATGCACAAATGATTAATTAAAAGAAGAACAGTAGTGCGACAGCTTTTGCACTTCATGACAATTTTTTTTTTTTTTTGGTTGAGAAAACTTCATAACAAAATTACAGAAACAGTACCAACAATCGAGACCACTTCCAAAAAATAATTAACATGTATAAAAGCATCAATTGTGAATTTGTAATACATATTTAACGTGCACTCTAATTTATACATTTGTTCAGGAAGATAAGAGTGAAAAAAAAAATATGAAGCCTTTTAAGCTCCTCAAATTAAAACAACTAATTACAACCTTGCCAAAAATAACAAGATAAGGAGATAAAACAAAAAAAAAATCTCAATCCCCTGGAGAACTCCTTGATATATTACAAAAAAATGGTATTAATTTTGTTCATGATATCTCACAATTATATTCCCCACGGCCGATTATTTTGTTATTAATTAAATAAAAAATCAGAATTAAATAAGAAAATTCTCAGGACCCGGATTTCTGGATTTAGGTTGGAAGGAACTTTATAGTCCGGCACCAAACACGGTCTCCCAATAAGTCACGGGATTTTAAAAAAAAGTAACCTTTTGAGGGACCAGAATATACTTTTCCTACCCCAAGTCTAGGCCACCAAATTATATTCCTGCCCAAAGTTTGTATAAAAAAAATATTTAAGCTTGCCACCGGCACTTTGGGGCCGGACTATCAAATTCCTTCCAATCTAAATCTAGAAATCCGGGCCCCGAGAACTTTTTTATTTAAATCTGATTTTTTATTTAATTAATAATAAAATTATCGGCCCCCACGGTCACAAGTTAGTTTAGAAAGAAAGAAAGGAATCAAGTAGAAGCTAGGTTTTGTTGTTGTTTCAACTTTCAACTGGTATGGTTGTAGCTGACTGAGTTTCTGATGGAGTCATTTGCTCTTAGAACATCATCAATCCATGAAACAATGTTGTATGCCAGACTTTCCAGCACTCTTGAATAGCTCTCCAAAATTGCTTTTCCAATATCCTGCAAAAACAAATCAATCCTCAGAATAAGTAGTGGTAGCTTTGAAAAGTTTTTTTTTTTTTTGATCTTACAGAATAATACTGAGTGAAGAAATTATACTGACATTTTCATTGTTATTTTTTGTCAATTTGATATATAATTGTTTTATATGAACTAATGTAATTTCTTCGGTTCTGCCAACTGTTCCTGATATGGTACGTTGCGATATTCACGAACCGAAAATCCTGTTATACCTTGTTACAATGTAACTTGCTTGTATCGAGAGTGGTTTGCGACAAGCTCGGGTACTTCTCTTTCAAGCACAACAACATGCTCTTTGCTCTACTCCACAGGATCACATTCTTGTCGCCGTCATTGACAAGATCCGATCTCATGTCCCATGCCGCCCGGTTTTGGCTGAGGTTGGCCTTGCGCTTCCAGATGTAAAGCGCTGCCTCCACCTTGTCAGCGATTTCCAGGGCCTCGTGCTCCGACGTTATATTCAGGCTGTTCAGCACGGTTTCTGCTGAGAACTGGTCTGGAGTCTGCATGTGATAGTATATGACATCGCCTACACTCAACCGGCCGCTCTGACTCGAAAATATAAGAATAAATGGCACTGATAAGTTTTTGCATATTTTTTTCACATATATGGTATAGAGTAATACCTAGCGTCTAGAGAAAAAACGTCCATAGTGTCCATAGGTTACATTTCGGAATATATTTGTTACATTCTGTACACCTCTATAGATGTATGGACAGTATTTCAATGGACGCAAGATTTTCCTCAACTTACCTTCGGAAGAGTGGTTATGTACGATTCCGGGACTTCCATTTCAGACAAAATATCATTGTTGATCGCCATGGCTGCCTTGTGTATCTGATTTGCGCATTCTCTCTTCTTCTGCAGATCCTTGCTTGCATGTGCGGAGAGACCGTTATCTGGCAAGCAAGGGACCGGAACCCACCACTTGTCCTCTGAGCGGCTGAATGACTTGGAACTTTTAAACGAATCGTTTCTCGAATCTCCGTACCAGAATTCAGTGCCATCAAAACTATCCAACAGATCCTGAAAGTGTATTTTTCCATGAAACATGTAAGTATATTTGAGGTTCTGTTTATGGTTTGGCATAACCAGTAACATTATGTTCACCAATCCAAAGAAAATACATCATGTATAATGCATATATAGTGAAATTAATGGAACCAAAAATTCGCTTAATTCTTAGTTCATATAGGATCATTTTGGCCAAAGTGATTCTCAGGTTTGTAAGGTCATATTAGCACTTGAATTTTGAGGGACAAAATGTCAAATTGGTGTAAAATCAGGAATTTCTAGATGATTTTCTAAATAGATGTAGATATCGTACCAGTAGCATGTTCTCTAGCTTCTCTAGTGCCGGGAGGTTCATCATGATATCTGTTCTTTGTTCTGCTGCCATTCCCTGTACAAAGATCATCAAAAATAGTGAACCAAATATTCACCAAAGTGTTGGATATAATATTTTATTATTTCTTGCTTGAAATAGAAAGAAGAAATTAAAGAAGAAATGGATATTTATTTTGTTTCTCCAAAACACACAAATGAATATTATACAAAAAAAAAAAAAAGCATGGTTGTTTTTATTCTTTAAAGGTACCTCTACTGGGGAAGGATCGACGATGAAATCACAAATTGAGAGAAAACAATCCATTTCTCTTATCCACATCGACTTTTTCTCCGGTGGCAATGGCTCCAGTTTGTGGCATGTCCCAAAAATTGTAGCTATGTCAAAGCAGAACAGAAACACTTTTAACATTGGGGCAAGATTATTTTTCCAATACAAATTTAAAAAAGATACAATTTTCCTAAATGCAGAATGAAAGAGAAAGTAATGAATAATTCTACGGTAACAATATGACACGATCGACCAGAGGAAAAGGCTACTCGTATATGAAACAGAACTAAAACACAAGTATGTTTTCCATTTAACAAAATCAGCTTACCATAAAGATTAGTGATTGCATTTGAGATGGCGACTGCACTACAAACGCCTTTGCCGCTTCCTGACATATCTTCTCCAAGAAGCAGCTTCGTGTATTTATCCTTCATTATCTCCAATTCTGATCAAATTTGAAAGAAACCATCATTTTGTCTTATTTTATTCAAGTAACAGCAATCAGTAAGTGCACATAAGCAGGTCAATACCAGCAAAAGGATTGATCTTTTTCCTCCAACTTTGTTATAAAGAAGAATAATGTTATTATGTCATAATTGTTCTTTTTCACTAGTGATATGAAGTTCATACACAAAGCACCAGATGATACCTCTGCAACATACCTTCTTCTTCAGATTTCTGTGTGGCCGTCACACTGACATTCTTTTTCATGCTAAGTCTATTGAGACAAGGAGAAGAAGGGGGACGAGGTGCAAATCTCGAGTGATGGCGTGTTGCTGGGGTCGACTCAACATGCTCTTCCTCGTCGGCATGCGAATAAGACGAAAGGTTTGAATAACTGTGAGAATAGTGCGGCGAGCTATAACCTGGAGACGAGTGAGAATAGGCATTCGAGATGTCCTTGCTCCTCATCGGGCTGTTCATCATCCTTGCCATGTTCGCTTCTTCGACAAATCACTTGAAATGCTGAATCACCAAATAAAAAAAAAATGGCATAATTAGTACCTTCATTCAGTCACCAAACTTAGAAAAAAAAAAAACAAGCTTTTGTTTCTTATTGCAAAGAGAAACGCTATTGCGCCGATCGATCTTACCGTCTTAAAATGCGCTTTCAGAACCTTGATCCCGGATACCATGCGTAAGCTTAGTGCCTTTGCTGGCTACTTCATCTTCTTTTACAATGAAAAGCCATAGAGAATTCTTTAGGGGATTAACTAATAAGAGCCCCTGAATTTCTTCAGAGCAAATCATGCTTCCCATGATGTAGAAAAGGTAACATCAGAGTATATCTGTACCTAAATACTATAATTAATTCATAAAACTAATGCTGGTCCAATACATATCTAGTACTTCTTTATTCCAAAATGGCAAAAGTTATCAGTTTTCAGTACCAGCAAGAAAATTCCTGAAGGAAAAGTTCCTTAAGGTACATAATAAAAAACCAACAAGAAAGTTCTTAAAATATGACAGATAATTACAGATTGGTTATTATAATAAAGTGTTAGCATTTTTATTTTTTATATGGTTAGCACGAAGTAGGAGAGTGAGGTAGCCCACCAAAGAGTGGGACCCACTAAATTTAGTAAATTTAATTTGGTTTCCATTTTTTCTGGTACAGCAAACAAAGTCAGGTTGATTCAAATCAGATTCTGGTTAATTAATCCTTATTATGGATTGATCATGAGTCATGGTATATAATATCAGGTAAAAGGATAATATCAAATTGCTCTTGTTTCAACAGAATCGGAAGCCTTATTTATTCTTTATTGCATAAAAATTGATTTGGAGATTTAATTCATCCCCAATTAAGCTACAAAAGCCAATTAAATATGCCTTGAAAAAAGATGAAAAATGAAAGGAAAATGACCCATAAACCCTAAACAGTACTTTTAACACCCTCATATACACTAGTCCTAGATTTAATAATTTACATGCTAAAATTGTCTCTAAGCTCATTTTCTAGGCACCAAGTTTCCGGTTTCATCGGTCTCGAATGCTGTTGTAATAAATTTGTCCCAAGTTGCTGAGTTTCCTTCGCTCTCTACACGAATAGAATTGTCCTCAAAAGTACCATATCTGTACATGGAGCAGTCGTCTGGTATGGATAAGTCCGCCACTCTCTGTATCGCAACTTGTTGCTCCTCGGCATGAGTTCTTCTTTCTTGCTCTATTATTTGACTTGGTGGAACCTCCATTATCTTCTCCTTCTCAAGCATTATCTGATGTGGTGAATTGTTTTTGTTATTTAATTTTCATTACAGCAAAAAAGTTCTATTAAATTTAAGCAATTTTTCTTGTGTCATTCATAAAGGAAGCTTTTCTTTTTTTAAAAAAAAAAAAATAGATGTGTGCTTGAAGAAAAACAATTCTGACATTCAAAGAAATGGTAAGGGATAGAACTGCAGATGCTTGCATTTCTCAAATGACACCTGCTATATTAAAATATTCCGATTTTGAAATTTAATAAATGTTTTGACTTTTTTTTTTCTCTAGGAGGATCCTATAATTCAAAATAATTTGAAACAAATGAAATTGAGTGTCAAATCTTTGGGTTCTTACATCTAAGGCTTTCTGAGCTTCTCTCTCGATCCAGATAATGGCATGGTCCAACGTGGCATTACAGGATAAAACAATCCGTTCAAATCTCCCATCCACTGGCACAGCTGTTTTGACCACTGGAGGATATCTACCACATCTGTCATGCAATTCGACATTTTATTTTTGGTACAATTAAGCAAAATGAAAAGCAGTACTTAATTACACAATTTAAATTCTAAGTTAACTCAATTGGATATTGGAAATATAATTATATAAGTATTCAAGAAATAATAGTTGCATAAGCTCCTCCAAGCGTACCTGAATGGTCGTCTTTCCACTATGTGATACAATCGGCCAGGTGCATAAAGCCTTCTCGGATCTCTGAGCATGACGTTTTCAGGTATGCAAGTGTCCTTCATGCATCTTATGCATAATAGGCACGGCAAACTGTAGAAAATAATAATACTTGTATATAAAATCGAACTAATGAACTGTATAAGTATGGTACTTGGTACTGGTATTGAGGTAATACCGAACTTCAGTCAGTACACGCTTCTCAACAAGGCTGTTGTTCCCCAAAAATACCTTTTCTGTAGTACAAAATTACAAATATACCCAACCGATAGTCCGTAGATTTTTTTTTTCTTTTTTACTTTTTTACTTTTTGACCATTGTTACATGACATTCATTTTATCATATTGAAGATCTTCAAATATTATTCAAAGAGTAGGCAATAAATAATTCGCATATCAGATTATTACCAAAAAAGGGATTTGAATATGTCTTCCAAAGGAGTGGCAGTGCGGGGCAAAAAATCATCCTGTTCAAATATTTAAATTTCAATACGGTACAAGCGAAACAATAAAACCAAGAAACCTTAAAAATTGAAAAGATGAACTACCTGGAGAACAATCGAGTTAATGACATCAGCATACCGAACTGCTAGATTGAGAGACACACACCGAGCCGGTGCCATAGCAAAGCACCTTATCCTCTGCCGCTCCAAATTCCCCAGTCTAGATCTGTTCTGCACTGCCACCATTGCAAGCAAGGCTGCCACCCCAGAACCAAGCGAGTGCCCGGCAAAAGTCAAGGTATAGTCACTATGTCTCGACAATATTTCCTTCAAGGTCACGCATTCTGTCTCGAACACCCATTCAGCAGCTTTCAACAAACCATTGTGCACATAACCACCATCGAACTGTCTCTCCCCTAATCGGTTGTCGAGCAAAACCGTGTAGTCGCTCTCCTTTGCCATGTTCATGCCCCTAATGGCAAGAACCACATCATGGTTCTCGTGGTCTATGTACACAAGGTAAGGCGGTGCGTGGCCTTGCGTGTGGTCATACGATCTTCTGTGGTGGACCCACTGCGGGTTCATTCCATAACCACCTGGTGGCGCCCACTTTGTGGAAAGTAGAAGGTCATATTAATTATTTGTTGTAAAACATGTAGAAAATCTTTATTATTTTAACATTATTAGCACGTTATCAGTAGAGTACCCTTGAATACCGGAGTGGTACCAGTAAAACTAGCTACCTTTTCTACTGAGTACAGTACCTGTATGCAGACACTCGTACCAGTGAGGTACCAGAACAATTAATAGACAAGGTCATTAACTCTGAAGGAGTACCTGGGGATGGTTCAAATCCTCCTCATAAACTGAAAGTATGAGCCGGCAGAAATGAGGAACCGGCTTGAACTCGTCGGCTGTTGCTAGGCCCCAGGTCTCACTGTCATGGCTGCCCGAGTGGAGGCAACGTTTCCATGCCCACCTGGCGCACGCCAGGCAGTACACACACTCCACAATCGGCAGACAGCATGCTAGCGACATGATTAGTATGTCAAGAATCCTATGTAAGCGGCATTCTCATGGGAACGGTTATACTTATAGGAGAAACTAAAATCACACCGGCAAGGCGACACAAAATTGTCATGGTATGAATTCGATACATAATTCCGGGATGGAAATTGGGGCTTGATCATGGCCAATTACGCGCATGGAATCATCTAAAACCTTCAATCACATTCATTTGGGCAAAATTGTGAGTACTACAAAAAACCCAAAACAATATCTTCAATAAGGCAGAAAAATATGTTAAAAATGACCCAACAAACTCGACAGTATCCCGGCCAATTAGAATTTTGGAACCAAAACAAAACTATATATCAAAAATTAAAAAAGAAAGCAAATTTCTTGGAAGAGGAAAAGGAATGAACAAGCTTATAGCAGAGGCAAGTACCCAAATGGGGTTAGGAAGCAATGGAAACTGAGGAAGGGAGGATAAAGGACAGACAAGTAACAAATCGAGTGCCTTTCACTAAAAGAGAGTGGTGGAACTTGGAAGGAAGAGGAAGAAGAGTAGGCATGAAAGGCAAGTAAAAGACAAACTGAACTACTACTAGTATTACCACTCGAACTAACTACCAGTCAGATCAAGTACTCTCTCAACTCAAAGCCAGGAGCAGAAGAGGAGCTCTCTAGATTTGTTACACTTGACAGGACAGGACATGTTCATGGTTTCGTTAATATATCGGGCTTTAATTTCGGGCCGAGAGAAATTGCGCTTGTGCAAATTTGCTACACTTCACAGAACAGTTTTTATGGGCTTTGTAGAAGGCCCGGCCCGGCCCGGCCCATGTTATTTATGGATTGTGGATTATATTATTACAAGATCCTGGTTAAGTCAATTAATGATAACACCTAACTAGTGTGAACGTTTAGATCCTAATATTATATTCATGGTAAGTAAAAACGGTGTAAAATGTTAGATTATGTTAAAGTATTCGTGTTTGATGGTGGTAGTAAAATAATAAATAAAGTAAAGTAGATAGAATGTATAAGAAATTTAAATTGTTGGTGATCTAACTTAAAACACTTCTACAAGTGCGTTAAGTCGTTAACTTACACCTTAAATCGTTTTTATTTAATAACTTATTGTTGGGGTGCATAATTACACCCTTAATTGCTTTAAGACCAACTATATGAAATTACCTCGTTCCGTCTCGATGGTTGTACACGACTCTTTATCTGACTTGTATGCGTGAAGTGAGCTTCTGAATTCTTGAACTACTAAGAACTTGGCTTTAGATCCTTTCAAAGCTAGCAGCGTTATTGTCGAGATTCTTCTCCGAATTTGCTACTAGAATCTCGCCGTTAGACTTAATGGAGCAGTATAAAGAGACTAATCTAAATTCAAAAATTGCTTTCTTGATGATGTTGCTTTGGGGACCTATTCCTTATATGCTCGTGTATCCCGATTAAATAGTTACCGCTACTCTAATTCTGATATTCTACAAAGTAGCAAACCCAATTCTGAAATTCTGACTAAAATAGCGAGTTATGGAGGCTAACTATTACTTTAGAATCTAATTATGAAACCCTCTAGAAGACAATAACATAAGTTCTTCTAAAAACATATAGAAAAATAAAATTGGTCCATCAATATTTAGAAATAGTTACCTAAAAGTGTTATGCATAAATCAGTTCATATCCTATATGTTCTTTACCTTATTTAACATTGTAAATGTTATCTCAAATTTGATCAGTTAATATTTAGACATTGTTATTGACGGTCTCAAACATATAACTATATAACCTATGATCCAACATAATAATTAAAATTTAGATCTCTCTAAATTCCAACACTTTTTTTTTTGAAGAAGAAGAGGGCGATTGCCCTCTAAATTTTTCATTAAACCAAAAAAAAAAATATATGTACAAGTGTATATACAATAGTTTTAAGAGAAAGAAAGGAAGAAGGAAAGGAAATGAAAACGTAAGATAAACTATCCTGAAAGGTACTAATCTAAAAAAAATAAAATAAATAAAATAATTGGAATAATAAACCTATACAAGGATATCTAATGAACCGAAGATGAAAATCTTGCACATTGAAGCGTGGTCTCTCTCTAAATGCTCGAAGTAGAATTTGCCTTGTACTGTTTCCATAGTTCGATGTCTGTTATTATTGAGCAGAGAAGGCGATCTGATGGTTTGGCTTGGGATTGGAAAATTCGTCGGTTTCTTTCTTTCCAAATGTTTCAGAAAATGGCCGCTATTTGGGAGGATTGAGACGGTATGGATTTCAGCAGAAGGGGTAAATCATGTAGAGCATTTGGCGGCTGAATGTTGTTAGGCATGATGTCGCACCATAAGCGCCTCGCATAAGGACATGATAGGAATATGTGAGCAGCTATTTCCTGTAGTGGGGAGTCACACAAGATACACTTTGTTCCACATGGCCATCCCCTTTTGTGAAGGCTGTCATTTGTTAACAGCCTGTCTTGTAGAAGAATCCACAGAAAGAAGCGTACCTTCGGTGGTGTTTGTATCTTCCATGGGATGGTTGGAGCTAGAAGAGTAACCCCCGAGTGTATTAGGAACTTGTATGCTGAATTAGAAGAGTAGAGGCCATGCGGTGTTCTTGTCCATCTTAGCTGTCCTGAGGGCTGGGGTGTTTCTGTACACGCCATGAATAAGGGAATAAGGGAGGAGAGATCCTTAAGGAAGAAATAGGTCGATGTACTATTAGAGGTTAGGTCCTGAAGATCAAAAAGTTGGAAGTGCTGCCTTAGTTTGGAAGCCCAAGGTGAGGATGGTTGAAAGATGAAAATCCAAAGCCAACGTAGTAGCAGGGCTATGTTTTGAGCCTTAAGATCCATTATTCCCAAACCACCACACTTTTTGGGTAGAGTCACCGTTGCCCAGTTTACTAGGCAATGACCCCTGAAAGGGTACTGTTGGTTCCTCTCCAAAGAAATCTCCTTGTGATGCATATGAGTCGGTCTATGACCCCCTGTGGTAGCAGAAACCTGCATGTAGTAGATCGGTATTGCATTTTAGCACAGAGTTAATGAGCACCACCCTACCCGCCGAAGAGACAGTTAGGCTCTGCCAACCTTCTAGTCTCATCTGCACGGCATCAATCATAGGTTGGAAGATAGCATTGGTAGGTCTTTTATAAGACAGGGGAAGTCCTAAAGTATGTAAGGGGGAGACTGAGCGGGTTACACTGGACGATGTTTGATATTGTGGGGATGTGGTTTTGAGGGATAGAGATCGGGACGAAGCCGCTCTTCTGTAGGTTAATATGAAGACCCGAGAGAGAAGCGAAGTCATTCAAGACCGTCATGATTTTACGTAGGTTGTCAGGGTGAGCGACGGTGAAGATGACCGTGTCGTCCGCGAATTGAAGCAGTTCAGTGGACGCTCCCGGGATTTGATGCAAGTCATGTTGTATAGCCGCTAACATTGACTGTAATGTGTCAGTGACAATGACAAAAAGCATGGGCGATAGCGGGTCTCCCTGACGAAGACCTCGTCTGTGATAGAAACTGGTACCAGTTTCACCATTGACTTTTATAGCAGATGATGAGGAAATTAGAATGTTATTTACCCATGAAATCCAACAATCCGGAAAGCCCCGTTGTTTCATGAGGGCCAAAAGGTAATCCCATGATATGCTATCAAATGCTTTACGGAAATCAAGTTTAAGCATTATCGAAGGGATCTTGTGGATATGGAGAAAAGAAAGATTCTGGCGTGCTATCAAGAATGTTTCAGTTATTCGACGGCCATTGATAAATGTCATTTGAGATGGGGAGACGAGGGAGGGAAGGAAGATTCGTAATCGTTCGGCCATAAGATCCAACACTTACCTCTTAAATCAATTAATACACTATTCTATCTTTACTATTACTATACAAACTAAACGCAAAGATAATTTCAATCTTAGTACAGTATTTTCTAAAATAAATATCTTGTTACTCTTAAACATGAACATGAGAAATTGAGAATCTCCTTGTAAATAAATAAAGAAAATATCAAAATAAGAAGAAAGCAGCAGCCGGCAGCAGCTTTTTCTCAAATACTTTATTTCTAGGTCCCAATCCATACCTTAAGGCTGTGCTCCCGAGTTTGGATGGAAAGGGAAGGGAAGGGATGGAAATGAGAGGGAGGTTACATTTTTGAACACCCCAAAATTGGAGGTTACAAATGTGAAGGAAAATGAATAGAGCATTACCCTCCATTACCATCCATTTCCATCCATTAACCTCCCAAATTTTAACTCAGGAGCAAGATTACAAGTGGTTCTCCCCTCCCTTACCCTCCCCTTCCATCCATTCACCTCAATTGGAGCACACCCTAAAGGGGGAATAAAACCTCTCTACCAAACTCTGCTTTCTGCTTTGGGGCAACGTTCAATTTACTTTCGAACAGCTCTTTGACATTGACAAAGACGAAATTGTCCATACAGCAATGCTTCTCAACCATGCAACCTGATACTCCATATATCTAGAAGAATCCGTATCGGGTATGTATCGGGTGCGGGTGGGGGTGCGTACCCGGTTCGGTCGCCGATACGTCTACAGTTCGGCTAACACTTGTGTCAGATGCGTTTCTGATTGTGTCGGGTGCGTTTCTAAATTTTGAGTGGAAAGTTGGAAAATAATAATAGCTGCGAGAGGATTCGAACTCAGGTTCTTTGACATCTTAAGCAAGCGCTGAACCACTGCGCCACTAATATACATTTGTGTTATTATACTGTTCCACATAAATATATAATCGTACTAAGGAGATTTATTTATTTATTTTTATAAATCTATTACTATAATTTTTATTATAGCCGCACTCGTATCTAAGATTTTTCAAAATTGTCGTATTGCCGCACTCGCGCCACACCGATACGATACCCGCACCCGCACTCAGGTAACGTAGCTTCTCAGAATCGCAATGATATGATGGTAGCCTTAGTAGTTAGTAGGGGTAAATTTGTCCATAACAGGTACAAGAAGTTGTTCGAAAGTGAATTGAGAGCTGTCCGAAGCAAAGCAAAGCAGCTCCCACCCGCTCCTCCCGCACAAAATATGCAGACGGACCAGGCGGGAATATTCCCCGGCGACGCCCCGCCGGAGACACCGGCAACATCGGACGAACCTCAACCAGGATCCAGCCCCTCAGGCGAGGCGGCGCAAGATGCGGAGGGAAGCTCGGGCGGGGCTTATTATTCCATGGGAGACCAGAAGGAGATCATGAAAGCGCTGGAGACTGTGGAGCGGGACTCGGCGGCCATCGCCCGGTCCTTTGTGGACCTCTTCTCCTCCCTCCGATCGAGCCTCTCCGAGGTGATCCAGTTTTCCTTGTAATTGTATTGGATCAGATCAGAATTATCAGATTGAATGGAATTTCACAGTAATTATGTCTGATCATGTGACAATTTGGTGAATGCGATTATTATAGATATAGTTATGTAATCAATTCGTAAGATCAGTTTAATTGAAGGCTTATGTTTATGGATTTATCATGATCTGAACTCGGTTTCAGCTCAAAATGCTGTGAATTGGTAATTTATGGAAAGACGTTATTTCAGCTGAAGAACTGTGAATTTAGTGAGGTGAATTTGTGAATTTATTGTTGTTTGATCGTTTCCTTGCAGGCCACCTCGACTTCGATCGAGAACATGGAGTGTTTCAATGAAGTCATTGGAAGGTTGCAAGAATCCTGTGAGAATATCGTTTTGTTGAAGTATAAATATGATATGTTAAATAAGCACATTTTGATATGTTGTGATGCTGTGGCTTTCAACTTTAAGCATGATCAATTTCCTAGTCTGAATATATTAATATATAAATTGTTGTTTGTACATGGAAGTTGTTTCTGAGTTCCTCTTGCTTGGTTTCAGCACTTGATGCGGCTTCGAAGGGAAACAAGTACATTCATTCGTGTTTGAGGTACACAATTTCTCTTCTTTTTTTTTTTTATTTTTTTTAATTTTTAAATTAAATTCTGCTGTGAATTGTCACTGAATTTGGGCTCGTGATGCTTTACTACTGAGTCCATTGCCTTCATAGCATGGACCTGCAATCGATCTGTTTTGGCAATTTTTATCAATGTAGTGTGCTAAATTTATATGTTATATACTGATTTTGATTTTGATATCCAAATCTAGACTGAATGAAGAAATGAGAGGGCTAGAGAGTCTGGCAATGCAATTGTATCCTTTTTCTGGTAACTCAAGTCTGGTTTAACAGTGTGTGACCATTTTTTTTTTGCTAATTATTCAGATATTTTAGTTGCCTTGATTCTAATTGGTTCCAATGTGAACATTTTGGAACTAGATAGATAAGCCATTAACTGCCAATATTCAAGTCATTTACAATCCAAAAACTCTTAATGTCGAACCATGGTAGGCTACCTTTTTTAATTTATTTTTTAAATTTCTCTTTTCCTTGTCAATTTCTTAATTTGATTTAAAAAGAAAACTTTTGCGGAAGAATGTGGATACACTGGACCTGGCTGTTACTCGGCTACTTCATCTCCCTTGAAACTCCTGTAAAATTCATTTTTTTTTCAATTTGAAATTGTCCTTTCATTTTTTTCCCCCTCTTTTTAACCTTTTTACTTGATTGTAATTGTGATACACTCATAGTTCTCATTCATAGCAGTTTTTGCCTAGCTTTTAGCTATCATTGTTGAATGTTATATATAGAAAGATAAGTTCTGTGTTTGTTACAAATTTCTCTATGATGTAGTGTAGTAGCACCCATCTGAGCTCCTAAGAAAAAAATTTCAGTGGCTTTTTTCTAATTCCAAGTTCTGTATTCAAACAATAATATTCTTTCTGTCTCATTAAATTGACAAAGATATTGAACATACACAAAACATGAATTACATCTGAAGCAACATAGTATCATAAGAATCACGCTAGCATGGTTTTCAGAGCAAGCTATCTGACTTTGCCGGCAATCGCCTAAAGAAATTCATCGGCACAGCTGGGAGCTTGTGCCTGAATCTCGGGTGCCTCATGAAATAAAATCCTAGCAACACTGCGAGAACCTGAGTTGAGGTCACATACAAAGTGATAGCAGCAATGATACAGAACAGCAAGAACACTGATGTTGCGCGGGGGTCTCTCCAGCTCAGTAAGGCCTGAATCCTCTCTCCTTGTGTTGCTACGTCACCCACCACGGTCTGTACTCTACCGGCCACGCTCCTCAGTCTGTCATACCGCATCCGTATCAACTCCATACCCCTACTGGTAGGAAATGTATCGAACTCTTCATCTAACTCATCAGGGTGAGCACTGTCTGCATGCGACAGCCTTGTGTTCATGTGTGGTGGATACCGTGGTCTGTACCGGTAATTCCATATCCCTATCAAAAACATGTAGAGAAATATAGTTGGTAGTATTAGTTCGGGGTAGCATATGAGCATGATATGTAACACATGCACAAGGACAGTCGTCACTGGGTTCTTCCACGCGCAGACATCTGAGAGCCACCGACCAACTGCAATTGGACCAGACAGGACAGACATCAGTCTGAAAAAGTTCGCCTTGCTTCTTCTCAGGCTAAATAGGTGCGCATGTGCATCTAACATGTACTCGACAACTTCCCTTCTGAGAGGTGGTTCTGCACGGCTGAGTCGCTGTGCTACGATCTGCACAGCATAATTCCGGAGCACGTCTTGTTGCATCATGGATAGAGGCTGGACGTAGTGCAGTTTGGGCAGGAGCGGACGAGTGTACACATATAGAGAGTTGACAAATGATGTTACTGTGAAGCGTACCTGCATGATTTAGTTGCTTGCAGGTTAATTAGTGTAGTTAATTTGTTGAATAATTAGGTGGTCAATTTGTATAGGTAATGATAATATCAGATCAGCTAAAGTAAATTAGATAAACCAGTACTGGCTAGCTTGACAGTACCGGGGTATTCACTCAGTTTGCAAAGCCTACAAAGCAGTACCGATAATATAGCTCATTGACACCGGATGACATCAGGATGCAATTCGGTGACAGGTAAGGAATTACTGACCAGTTGAACACAAACTAAGATTGTATGTTTTTAGTAACTGATAAAATTAAAATATATACCGCGAGATGAAGCTCTCCCATCTTTTTGACACCCGAATTATGGAGAACGAGCAGTGGATATGTATGTGTGTAGACGCGACCGGCTTCAAGTGTGGAGAGCCGGATCCGTACCTTCCCTATGATATGATCTTTGTGGTGGCTATGATCATCTGCATCTTTCTCACCCAATTGGCAATTATCGAATACTCCGACTGTCAAAACCGTTGCATGGTCGTATACTTCCCAGGTGTACTGCTCATTAAACCGCGGGCTTAGGTTATCTACTATGGTTCGTGTCCTGACCCACTTCTGACTGTACCTGGCTACACAATATGCATCACAACTGCCACGTCCTTCACGTGTCTTCGTCGGATGGAGCCCGTTGATGTTCAGAATACCAAGCTCAAGGACACCAATTGGGTTCTTCCAAAGTTGTCTCATCGTTGGCCGGACATCGCTGACGTACTGAGTCGACTCATCAAGCACATGGTACCCGCCATCTAGCGAAATCCTTAGGTTTACCTTGCTATAGAACTTGTCTTCTTTCAATTGTTCGAGGTCCACCAATACCGGCCTTCTTAGGTTAAACCACTGTGGTCGGACAAATTTGTTGTCAGCACGCTTTGGCACTTGACTTAGGGGTATGTTTACAACCCCTAGAACCTCGTGCTTACTGCCACTCTGACGATCCTCGATGGTTATGATCAAGTCATCCTCAAACGGCTCGGCAGCAACTAGCATGTGCTCTTCACCCCATCTGAAATTCGCATTCCTCGATTGCACTACTTTTGTTGTAAACATTTGGTTACCTAGCCGCATTCTAACAAAGGCTTCAGGAAACCGAGACTTCTCTGATATAAAGACATCCTGTGCTTCCTCGATGCCCACACGAAGGTACCACAGTCGTGGGGAGGGATAGACCTTTCCACGTATGTGTGTGCTGGCAATTGACGGGTCGATGGGGACCGAGTCAGCGAAATGCGAACTAGGAAATGCCTCATCTGCTTGTGTTCCGTACCAAACCGCCAGCATTATTTCACCTTTTGTTCTCTCTCCATCCTTGCCCACAAGCCGGTACCACTCAGGTGCTAACGGGCTATCAGGCGGGACTCGTGTTGGTATTTCGTTCAAATCAAAATACACCCGACCGACAAAATCATCTTTTACCAAGTCCTTGTCTTTGACCACAACTTCAAGCCTAGATGCTTGAACTCTCTCCCTTGGGAAGGCAAACACCTCGTCCCACTCCGGGCGACTGTTCTTACTGTAGTACCGAGTTTTCATCTTGTAGTTGCCGAGTTTTATCTCGGCATACGGATCAAGGCTGCCCGTCACATCCATGGTCGGCAGATCCCTGGCCTTGACAACACGAATGAAAAGATACTGCATCTGTTCAACTAAATCATATGTACCAGATTTGCCCGTATTCGATATTATCCGACCTCCAATAACCCGACCACCGCCCAATGACGGGCTGGTCTCCTTCAGTTGGTAGTCGATTGGCTGCTGACCAGATGCAGAGAACATGCGAAGGATACGGGGTTGCGATTGCTCCTGCTTCATGTCACCGGTACCAAACTGACTCCGCCCGGGTACCTCTAAAGGAGGCGGTGGCATCGAGCCAGCCGTGTAATATGATTGTTGCGGTTGCATCTGTGGCTGGTACTGTTGCGGCATTGCACGGCTTTCCCTCGGTAGATGCTGGAAAGTCCGAGTCTGCATATCTGCTGTGTTCTGGTTCTCACGAATCATATGCGAGGCTTCGGATGGAGTGCTCGTTATGTTGTCGAATTCAGCCAGCGGGTCAGAGATGCGAACATTCGGGTCATCGGTTAAGAAAACCTTCAGACCCAATTCTCCTTTTACACGCGAGAAAAGCCCGCGCTTCTCCAAAGGGTAGTGTAGCACCGTTGCATCCGACATGTTCACAAATGATGTACCAGCGATTCGGACCTGTTATACATACCGGTTTAGTCAAATTGAATACAAAATGAATTCCATTGCACACAAATTAAGTCAACTCTGTACTGAATAGGGTATGATTATAACAAAAGATGTTATCTTTTGCAAATAGATTGAGATTCCACTAGCCAAAATTCCTTGCCCCACTGGTTATTTATCCAGTAAAAAAGTGCTCATAATTTAGTTCAGTACCTTTCCAGTATTTCTTTCTTTTGTTTTGTGGAAAAGCAAAAAGAAAAGAAAATTTTCCTATACAGAAAACTGTTCAACCAAGATTGAATCATTTGAAAATTGAAATCTATACAATAGCTAATAGTCGAGGATTGACAATTCGACATCTTCGAGATCGAGGTTAATTATTATAGTAGTATTGATAATAAATCAATCATGATTTTTTGCATATAGAGTACCTTGCCGAGAAACGACTTGGAGTTGTTGGCGCGGTTGAGGTGGTACACATAGGCTTCCAACTCCATGTCAGGCAGAGATGCCGGGTCCGACACATTGAAATAGAAGGGCTCGTTCCAGTACGGGTTCAGGTCCCGGTCCTTGACCGTGGTGCGGAACTTCTGGCCATCAAAGTGGAGCTCCACAAAGGCATTGGCGGCACCATTGCCGTCTTTCGGCATCAGGTCATGCGCGCTGACAACCTCCACACCGAGCTTCAGATTGTTCATCATTGTTCACCCCTTTTTTCTTTCTTTTGGCAATTAAAATTTGAAAAAAGGTTGTTCTCCTTCTCCTCTACTGATTTGTTGCTTGTTCTTTGAGAGGTCTTAGACTCTTAATCCTGGATTAAAGCAATTTCTATGTCAAAAATTAGGAAAAGTACAAGCTTTGAAAGTATACTTTTACTTCTTTGTATCCTATGACCAGTCTTTCCCCTTTTAAAATGATTTAAACAGTGAAAGAACTTGTAAGTATTCAGGAACTTAAATATAAAATTGAGATTCTTTCACAAAATTATTTCTTCCTCTGCTAAACAACAAACTATGAGCTGTTTCTGCAGAACAGTTATCTTCAGCACAGTTTTATAATCCACAAAATTATTTAAAACAATTGTTCATGTACAGGAAGATGTGTCTTTGCAATAAAAATCAGCAGAGAATATTGTCTTTTAAAATAAAAGGTATAATCTTTCTCAATAACCGTTGAAAAGATATATTTTAACAAATTATAAATAGTAAAATATATCTTTTTTTTTGTCAAAATCAAGTGCGTAAAGGAAACAAACAGAAATATTACGTTTTTGACAAAACCTCTAACAAAAGAAGAACAAGTCTTATATATGAAAGAACCAAAAGAACTGAGCATACCAACCAAGAGAAACCAATCAATCAAGCTCCTTCCTTCACTTAATCAATCCATATATGGTGTCATATCATCTTTTCTGTTGATATGGAGAAAACCCAATAACAAAAGAGACTAGGAAGAGCAAGTAGGACTGCAAGAGCACTCAGTATAGTATATAGCAGAGAACAATATCAATATGCACACTGATTGATTAGTAAGTAGAAAGAAAGGAAGAGAAGAAAGAGGGAGTGGGGAAGGAGTCAATGAGGCAGGCAGGCATGATATTTGTAGTTGTATTAGGATTTGTGAAGCCAGGAATTGCCAAGAAAAATCTCATTTTTTTGAACACGTGCCTTTGGATATTTTGTTGGCAGTGCATGTGTGGCATTTTATGTGCACTTCTGAGGAAGTGAGGGAGGGAATGAGGGATCTTCATTTTTTTTTTTTTTTTTCTTTTGGCAATTGTTTGTTGATTATAGATTATAGATTATTAATTTTGAGGTTTTTATGGGTTGGGATTCCATGCAAATCATTATATGCTTGCATTTATTATGGTATGCTTTTAGCTGTGTGTGAAATACGAACTAATTTAATTATATGTCAATTTTGGCAATTAGGCAATTTTTTCATTGGAAAGTGGAATTTAATTAATTTAGTTATAGATTTTGCATTATGTCACAACTTTAATCATGGGAGTTTCCATTTTTTTTGTTTCTGAGAAATTTAAAGGTCAAAAGGGTTCTTTTTCTTTTTCTAATTTATCAAAATAATAGATGTTCGATATTATTTTATTTCCATCACTCCCTCCAACTCATATTAAAAATTAATTATTTTTAAACCATTAAAAATAAACAGCGTATCATTCTTTCAGCACAAACATCAATTAATTATGTTCCAAATAATTGTGGGTCGTCCACATAAAAAAAAAAAAAATGCATCTCTGGAATACATAAAATCTAAAATTTCGTAAAATTAATTACATGCAAAATTAGTAAAACTAAACTGCAAAAACCAACCTTTAAATAGATATAATTAGCGATAATTATTATGCTCATGAATGATGCCTGTCAGCTGTAATTGCGTATTAAAAAAGTTTGACTTGGGGTCTTTTTTTTTTTTTTTAACTCATGAATTGGGGTCTTTGATGGATCCGACTGATTAATTAATTTGTTTGTGTTAACTTCTTAACTTATTTCTCGCTGAACACCAAATTTAAAAGCGACAAACACTAATCTTTGACTAATAGGAAATGATATGATTAATTAATAAAAAGTTATTGTCATATTTTTTTAACTTGGAAGTTGAATTATAGACTTGTGCAAGTTAAGATGGATTTTCAATAACAACAAGTAGTTTGTGTTAACGAAACTATCCAATTAATTATATCATTGAGTGAACTCCCTTTATCAACGAACTAACTAAACTTAATTAGTGAGACATTTTATGAAAATGATTATCGATAATTTGGACGGTGACATGGATGAACAGTGCTGCACTGTATAGTGGAATGATAGCTGAAAGACTACAAAGGTTTCAGCTTCTATCAAGTCTAATAAAAGCGATTGAATGGACACCTGGCCATTTACACCGTCCATTACAAATCCTTACGCCTAATAAAAGCATATTAGATTTTTTGACATGAAAATTCTATCATTTTTATTGGATTTTTTGATATGAAAGTTCTATATTCCTCAGAAAATAAATCTCAGCCGTTGATTGTTTACTTAGATTAATCACCACTGTTGACGTACTTTAATGTCTCAACCCACTAAAACTTAAGGCCCATATCAATTTTCTCAATTTAAGGCCAATTGCAAAAATTTATTATAAGAAATAATAATTTCAGCCCAAAGCATGACGTGCGCTCTTTACTAGGTGGATAAAAAATGTTTCTTATCACGAATAATATGTGGATCAAAAATGCTATCGCAAACTGAATAGGGACACGCGATACAATTTAATTATGATTTTCAGATTTTGATTTAATGTCATACATGAATGGACTATATATGTTTGCTCTATTGTTGATGATCATCAATCATCATATCATCTTTATTTTTTTTCTTTTGATTGATGATACCATATATATGACACGAAATGATATATGTTTGAAGGGATGGGGATGTGAGAGAGCGAGTGGGTCCGAAGTGCGAAGGAGACGAAGATGCAGAGACGATACCATGAAGGCAGGCAGGCCAAAGTGGAAGGAAAGCTCTGTTTCATCCACCACCCAATGACGTTGACCTCACCTCACCTCTATTTCTCTCTTTACAAGTGTATCAGTATTTGGCCTCTCAAGTCAAGATAGATATTCATATCTGATATCCCCCATTGGCAATTTACCTCCTGTCGCCTGTCGGGCTGTCTCCTCCTCAAATATACATCCTAGAATTTGCATACAAATTAGTAGATTTACTTACTTACAGTAACTCACTAGCTCGGTGCTGCCTGCATTGACCCCAAGTCAACTTTCTAAGTACACTGTACACGGTGTCCGTAATATGCTATTCACTGACTTGCATTTGTGAGGTATACTTAGATTTCAAGTCAATTTCTTTCCGCATAGGCATAGCAGAGGTTGGTAAATTACCATGTCATTTCCCTTCTTACTTTAGTTTTGGCAGTATATATATTAATATATATATATAGCAGAGTCAATGCATGTCTTTTTAACTATATTTGTTCAAGGTGTTAAGGAATCCATCTCATCTAAAACATCATAGAATTAATTAGTAACTTTTTACAATTGCTTTGTACCTTAATTATCTTACTATCTCACCCTTTTATTCCACTGGTGGAGTACTGGTACTGAGACTTTGAATTCAACTGCTTCGGTCAACACTAGCTTGTTTTGTTTCTACTAATTATATACCATATTAATTCAGCAAAGTTAAGCATAAAAAAAAAAAAAATTTTAAATTGATTAGGCACAGTTACGTCATGCTTGCGTATTTGGTGGAAATAATCTGATCTCTATATTATAATAATATATGCCGTGATTAATTAATTGTTTATGATTTCCACGATTGTGACACTAACAAATTTCTATTAATTAGTTTATTGCATTGAGAAAAAATCACCATCCCCGGACCTCTATCCCCTAATAAATCTCCGGTACCTTTCTCCTCTCTTCCATTTTTCTCATTTTGCTCCACTTTTCTCTTTTATTTTTCTCTTTCTATCCGATCACGATTTCTCTCATCTTAGACAATCTCTCCCTCACCTCAACAATCGTGATCCCGGCCTCGCCTTCCGGCCATCGCGATCCCAGCTATCACAATCTCGACCGCGCCTTGTGGCCATCGCAATCCCGACCGCGCCTTGCGGCCATCCCGATCCCGGCCGACGCGCCTTCCGGCCATCGCGATCCCGCCCGACGCCCTTCAGCCATCGCGATCCCGCCCAACAAGCCTTCCAGCCATCGCGATCGCCTGTACCGATGGAGATGGACACTGTGTTAGTACTTAAACCGTACTGCACAGTTATTTTTTTTTATGATTTGTAGCATTTTAATGGTTTTTATACTACATCAACACTTTTCAATTCTATATAAACACATTTCAATAGTACATAAATACTTTTCAGTAGTATATAAACACTTTTCAATCTTATATAAACACTTTTTCAATATTATCTAAGCACTTTTTTAAGCCATATAAACACTTTTCAATACTACATAAACACTTTTCAAAACTACATAAATACTTTTCAATTCTACATAAATATTTTTCAATAGTACATAAACACTTTTTAATCTTATCTAAGCACTTTTTTAAGCCATATAAACACTTTTCGGGTATAATGGTAACTGCTTTTTGTGGGCCAAGTGGGCCTATCAATAAATGAACTTTAGTTGTACATAAACACTTTTCAATAGTACATAAACACTTTTCAATAGTATATAAACATTTTTTAAAGATATATAAACACTTTTAGGGGGGAAACTGGTGAGTGTTTCTGTGGGCCTGTCAATGTGTCGCTAAGAGAGCCACTAGACAGGCTGGCAACGCGTTTTCCGTTTTTGGCAAATTCGGGATGTGCGCTGGGATTGTCTTTTAGCTGAAAATGGAAAGTCAGTTTGGGAGACTTTCGTGGGGGATTTAGTTCGGGGGACTATTAGTCTCTTCCTATTGCATTATTCAATTTTTATCAAACATCATGCAACATATATCCAAACGCTTTACCTATTAAAGTGTAGTTGGCAGTTGGATTGGATTGGGATAAAATCGAATCAAGTTAGTTAGATAGAGTCTTTTTTACTGCGAGTAAGAATCTAATATCGATTTGTTTTGATCGAGCTCAACAGATTTAATTCAGGTCGTTTATCCATATCTTAATTCATTTATCATAATTATCAAATCAGTTTAGGTCATAAAAAAACAGTCAAATTGAAATAAATAAAGCATAAAAATTACTAGTATTTAAGAGAACACTAGCTATTATTAATTTCTCATGATTGTATACAAATTTATAAAGAATAAGAGCACTTATATCAAAATAGTGATTATCCAAATTTTAATTGTTTGCATTATCTGTAGGAAAAAAAAAATCTTCCACAAATTAATTTGGATTTTTAAAAGAGTCGAATATATTATTATATAATTATTGGTTACATGTCTGTCGACACCAAAACTCCATATTAAAAAAAAAATTCGGTATACCAAATACTAAAAAGAAATTATATCAGTTAATATTAATCCATATGTTAGAACCACTAAATTAAATATTTGTTCCCAAAAAAAAAAAAAGAACCCATAACCACACGAAATATAAAAATTAAGCGTGCTCAAATTAATTAATTAAGGTCATGCAAGAGCAAGAGAGAATGACGTACTGATTAATGAGTTGGTTTGAAACTCTTAATTATTAATTAATACGTGTCAATTTGGGTACATGTAACATGAAAGGGATGCCCATGTCTATCAGCCTATCCAGCACCTTAAAAAATATATATTCATCGTTAAAATATCGATGACTTCATGAGATAATATAAGATAATAAATGCATACATAACAACGACATGTATTGTATTTGTATTCTAATTAAACGATCTTATTTATTTATTTATTTATTTATTTATTTATTTATTTATTTATTATTATTATTATTATTATTATTATTATTATTATTATTATTATTATTATTATTATTATTATTATTATTATTATTATTATTATTATTATTATTATTATTATTATTATTATTATTATTATTTATAGGAGGACTGCACAAATTGTTGTGTTTAGAAGTAGAAACATGAATTGAGGAAAATATCAGTACAATTACAAATACAGCTTAAAAGTAATGAAAATCAAGATTTTTATTCATAATATTCATACGAATTCTGTCGGAACTGAAATATGTTGTGTTCTATATTATTAAAAAAATAATTTATATTAGCCAGCAAATTATGATATTAGTTTTCATAATAAAAACTGTTGATATATTTTTTTAAAATTTATGTTCCTTGATCCTTATCTTTATCCAAAAAAAAAAAAAAAGCAAAATAAAAATGTAAAATAAAAAACTAGCTATACCGGAAGGAACCAAATACCGCATAATATCTGATATCCTGATAAAACATATTATTAGTGCATAAAAGTACGTATCCATATCAGACAAAAAGTGACCCATTTTTATAATCACCCATTGAAAATTGAAGGCATCATCATTATCAACTCTATATATAAAATAATCCGCAAACAAACAGACGAAACTAAACCATCTACGATCGTTGTAAATTTCAATCTTTTTATTACTTGTTCAAATTAAAAACCATTAGTCAGAGGTGTTAGGTTAAGCCGTGCATCATGCGTGTCTATATGTGAACTGGAGTTGTAGTGGCCATCCGTGTAGCCATCACACAAGGACTATTGATTAAAAGATCAAAAAAAAAAAAAAAAAGGACTGTTGATTAGATAGAAGATGCTCTCTTATCCTCCCATCACTGATCACTTTGCCTCGTTTCGCTTTCAATTGCTTTTTTACCTTGATCGGTACATGAAAGTGAAGTTTTCTGTTTTTTATTTTTATTTTTCTTCTTTTTTTAAGAAAAAATAATGTTGCAGAGATACTAAAAATGATATTAAAATTGATATTGAGTGTTATTATTCATAATAAATGAGATGCTATTTAAATCAATGACTTTTACTATGCTACATATTTTATAGTGTAGGGGTATGTTTGATTGGATGAAGAATAGCAACTTTTTGGGTTAGTAGCTATTTTATTTGTTATTCTATATTTGGATGAAAGAATAGTGTTATAAAAGAATGGGGTTAGTAGCTATTCTACTAACCCAGCTAAAAGTTGAGTTAGCTATTCCCTCAAACTTTAGGTTAGTGACTATTCTTACTAATTCATCAATTCATTCAAACACACCCTACATGAATATCTTTTGAATACTAAATGAGTTAATACGAATTTAAGAATATTGACCCATTTAACTTTAAACACAATCAGTATTAAATTTGGTATTTTTTTTTTTTTTTTGGTATGTATGTACACTTCTCCTTCTTTAACAAAAATTCCATTTAGTTGGTTTGATTATTTTCTTCATTCAATTATTATTTTATTTTATTTTATTTTTGAGATAAAGATGAGATTCAAGTCACTCAAATTTAAATGTCTATAACAAAATATCTCCATCCAGATTTCGAACCTGATTATTATAAAAGACCTCCATCCAGTAAAGACATATGCCTCTCATATTTAGATTTTATCTAACGAAACTTTTAATTTTTATATAGTAATTTATGTCTTGTACAAAACGAAACACCTGCGACCACATTTTTTAAAGTGCTAGCAAAAATATCGTGAATTGCTTGGGGCAATTGATTTAGAAAGTTACATCTTAAATAAAAGATCAAAAGAAGGGATGATAGATGCAAATCCATAAAGTTTTTGTCTCTAGTTTTTGGCAATACATGGCTTGTGCAGAACATCTTACATGTGTAACGGTAACGCTGCTATACCCACCACCCCCCATAAAAGTGACATTATATTAGAGTGAAGCTACATCGCTTGGCTGGTGCGTTTCGACGATATATCTTTTAAATCGTGACTCGAATGACTAGTTCAAATTGCTCACCATAATTTTGATATTGAAATCTAGTTGCATAGCAAATTTTTCTATTTTTAGAGTTTTCTTACTATTTTTTTGAATTTTTGAAAAATGACCCATTTTATATACAAACTTTTCGCATTTTCTATACAACTTTTAAAAAACTAAAAAAATAGTTAGAAAACTCTAAAAATAAAAAAAAAATCTAGTTGTATTTTCTATACAACTTTCAAAACGTAATAGCCCCACTCATTATAATTGATGAAAAAGATCAAAGTACTCCTTTTTGGGTAGTTTTTACACCACAATTTTCATTTACTGGTAGGTAGGTTCTTAATTTTTTTTTTTTTTTTTTGATAAAAGTGATATCATTTCAGAGATTAGGGAAATCAAAAGTAACTACAAGAATCCTAACAAGTTCTGCTTATTACAAGCCTACACTGAAATTTCCAAACAGAAAATAAAGTACTGAAGGTCATTGTATAACTATAAAGTACTGAACTTACAGCCTCGGCCTTTCCATGTGTTTACTAATTAGCAGCATCCGCTAAAATCCAACTCTTCCACATGGAGACATCAACAAAAACATCATCAAATAATATCAAATCAACCGAAAGTTGAGCTTGGTTTTTTAAGATATGTATGTAAGAAACACATGAGAAACTAAACAATGTGTTACACGTTCTGACAAGCTTGTGCTTAAAAAAAATAAATAAATAGGACCTAGTTTAAGCAGTTTTATTTATTTATATGACAACAACTATAGTTCATTATTTATTACAAATGGAAAGGTTGGCATGTAAGTAGAATCAAAATTAAGATATAAAAAATTATTTCACTATCAATAAATGACAATCTGATAATTTGTTTTAAATTCAAAGCTTGGATGAAGCTTTGTTTCTCCTCTTTTCCACAAGAACCTTCACTTTATATAAAATCCCATGGACTTCATGAAAGTGCGGATGAGTTGCTCTCTTCAAATTTTCAATCCAGTCCCTGATTTTTTGGTGTGGTTCCAAGATTCTTGCCCGCTCTTCATCATCTATCAGCTGTTAAAGTTTTTGAATAATAAAAAAATTTCCTCATTTATATGTCTTAATAATGTTAGACCAATTGTTGAGGCACTTCATCTTGACTTCTTTGTCAAAAGGTAAAAACGAGTAAAATTATAACAATAAAAAAAATTTTAAGAAAGCAACCAATTACTGCTCTTGGGATAGCACACAAACAAATATGCCTAAATTAACCAAAGGTTCAGCTATTTTCTGTGGATGGAGGGGTAAGGGGGTTGTGTATCTCGATCATTTGTTGTTGAAAAATAGTAAATGAAGTTATAAAAATACCTCCAACTGCATGAGTTCACAGACAAGACTGAGATCAGCAATGGATGGCTGAGAATTGCCTAATAAAAATTTTGAATCCCCTTTTAGCCACACTGACTCTATTTTCCGAAGAGATGAGATCAAGAGTTTTTTTCCTTCCTCTGCAACTTGTACATTTGATGGTAAACCAAATAATGGGGCCAGGACACTGTTAAACACATAGGCCACTGAACAAGTATGAAAATCCTTTGTTAGGTCCTTCAAAATGTCAAAAAAAAAGAAAAAGAAAAAAAGAAAAACTATGTATATATATAGTTTTTTAGCTTACATTTACTTTTGCTTACTAAGACAAAATGGTATCATGACTAAACAGCTGTGTATATTACTAAACTAATTAGAACGTTTATCTGCTTCATGTATGACTCGGTGATAACTAAATAAACTAAGATCTTGGTTAAACACAACTGATTCTATATCTCTGAAATGCAACATTTATGGTTTTCAGGAAGGGAGTCAACTAACAAAAGAAGATATTAGAGACGTATTAAGAAATCTGAAGTTCAGAATGTTTATCTGCATTGCTATGTTTTGTACAGAGTTATAAGTTAACTGCATACCACTGCCACGGCGCAAGTTTGCATGATGCCAATCCAATATGGAATCGACTTTTGCTTTAGTTGTCAGATCGTTAGGGTACCTGTCATGGAGAAAATAGCTTTCATAACTTATTATTGAAAAACATATATGTTACATGTTTGTCAGTTACTTATAAGCACGTGTAAACTACCCCTCTTTTACAGTGTTCCCTCTTTGAGAAACAGAAAGAGGGAACTGAGGGCAATTTTGGCAATCTTCTCATTCTTAATACACTAAAGACCTGAAATACGTATACAAATATGTTGATTTTCATGTTGGGACATGAAGAAGCTTCCCTTATCCCTACTGTTCTCATGCACTGTTCTCAAATAAATAACTAACACAACAGATAACTCAACTAAAAGACAAAAGACAAAACATACCAGTGGTCAGATACCAAAGGAAACGAAGAAGCAAGATACCGCAGGATGGCATGACTGCAAAAAACGGAATGAATGTGACATCAAATGACCAGTGCAAAACATAGGGCTAATGTGACAAAATAAACATAAGCTACAAACATAACAGAAGCTGCAGACCAATTAAATAACATATGCTACAAAACTAATTGCGAAAGACAAACAACAATAGATCACTAATTTTAGACCGTCAGAGCAATAAGGCGAGTACAATATTCCACCATCAAATTATATACTGACACAAGTACCAGATGCGCAAAATAAAATGTACCTTTCAAATAGCTTGAATCTACCATCAACAATTGCTGGCAGTTGTTTCATTGGATTAATTTCTGAATGCACAAACTTAAGTTAGTTAACAATAGTATGGTACCAAGAACAACACTATTAGTAGGGTAAATAATTGAACACCATTTATCAGAATAGTGACTTCTGTATTTTCATTCAGTATTTAGTCATTGGCATAGAAGAAATACAAGTTTTGATGATTAATTATAGGTAGACATTTGAATATCAGAGAGAAACAAAGATAACTTTCTTGGGCTTACTTGCGAATTCCAGCGATCTGTGTTCGCGCTTAAGGAGATCTATCCTCACCTCCTCGAAATCAATTCGGTTTATCCTAGCATTACAATAAGTCACACACATAAATAAACATAACAAAATTTGTCTTTCGGACCTGATCCCCCAATCACATGCAGGGAAACTTTTATAAGCATCCAGTACTTACTCATAAAAGAGAATCAAAACTGCAGTAAAGTGATATTATTAAATATCACTTAACACTGGCAATTTGAATTTTGAAACATTACAACACCAATATGAAAGATTAGAACAACTAATGCATTGATGTATGTTTCAAGTTCATAATTGGTGAATACAAATCAGTTCTAAGTGAGGGAACATGATCAGCAGATTAAAAAACAATGAGTAAATCGGACGTTATTTAACGAGCAGTCGGAGAAATTACTTGCAGAAGATGATGATTGCCCTGGAGGGCTGCGACATCCGATCCACATACAGCTTCAATACCATTCTGCTACACCGCACCGTATCCGAGCTGTAATCAATCCGGCGCACAATATCAAATATCAAATCACTAAACATAACATGATAATAACATTTTTTCAAGAGCAGCAGATTTAATGCAGATAGTAAATTCAATTCGAAACGTTACCAACTCACTCCATTCCGAAACTAATTCACACAGCTTCGTTAATTCCGAACGTATCAACTACAAAGATTATACAAACTTTCAATAACATGTTGGCTTTTTCATGCGCCTATCTAAATCCAGCTGGAATTGGACAGTAAAAGATGAAACCATCTCAAATTTGGCACCGGTATATTAAAGAGAAGAGAAAGGGAGCTGCTAGCTCTGCTCAACTTACGGAGGCTATCGGGAACGGCGTGAAGGAAGGAAGAAAGAGGGGGCGAGAACGGAGAAGCAGCAGCAAGGTTGATCGAGCGCTTGCTATCCTGCTCCGACCTCCGAATCGCGGGCGAACTGAAACTGACGGATGAATTGTGGTCCAAGTCAGTGTGTTGCCTTGGCTCGAGTGCTCATCCTCTGTAGCGCTGCATTGTGTAGCGCAGGTTGTGAACCGTTGGATCATATCGAGATTCGTGTTAGCACAGATCTTGAGATGGTCGGATGGTTCACATCCTGCGCTACACAATGCAGCGCTGCAGAGGATATGAAATCCCTTGGCTCTCGGACGCTGCTTTGGGCTTCGGCAGCGCTAAAATTACTTACGGGCAGGTTTTGTATCAAAACTGACCAAAATACCCCTACAATTAAGGATACGTTTCACTTCTTCAGCAAGGGTATTTTGGTCATTTTTATTATAAAAGTTGTCCCATAAGTAATTTTAGCGCTGCCCAAAGCAGCTCCCCTCTCTCTGTCTCTCTATCCTGCTCCGTATCCTCTATAGCGCTGCATTGTGTGGCGCGGAATGTGAACGGTTAGATCATTTCGAGATCTGTGTTGGCTCGCATCTCGAGATGATCTAACGGTTCACAGTCTTCCCTACACAATGCAGCGCTACAGAAGGTGAGCACTTGGCGAATTGGGGAGAAGGCTTTTTGAGGCCGCTGTGGACCGGTGTGGGTTCCTGACTAGAATGAATGCAGAATGGATAAGAGGAGTTTGTGGATTAGAGGAGGAAATCAGAGGCCCAATAATGTTATTGAAGCCCATATATGCACGGAAAAAAGGATGCTTTATATACTTCTATTTATACTTTTCAGATTGCCCAAATGGAAAACAAAATAATAATAAATTGTATTTGTTAGTTGTTACCAGGGCATTTTTGTTTGAGGAGGAATCCATTGACAATGCTTATCTTGACAATCTTGATGATGGGGATTTTAAAAAATTTGTAAAAATAGTTAAAAATTCTAAAAAATAGAAAAAAGTTTATAAAGATATGTTTAACTTATAGATTGATTATGTTTCGGATTATATTCAATTTAAGATGTTTGATAGCTCTTTAAAGCTCATTGAATTTCAACCATTAAAAAATGTATAAAATTTTGATAAACCATCAAACAATGTTTAAATTAATTGAAATTTGAAACACTATTAATCTATAAGTTAAAGAATGCACCCATAAAAGTTTTTTCATTTTTAAGATTTTTTATGAATTATTATAAATTTTTCAAAATCTCTATTGTCAAAATTGTCATTATAAGCATTGTCAATGGATCCTCCTCTTTTTGTTTATACATTATTTCAGTGAGGAATTTTGAAAATACACTCAAACCGGGAGTAACAAAATTAGATTGTTAAAATTAGCACCATTACATTATGTGTTTGGAATTTGTATTTTAGAAGCAACACCTGTAGACCATATATATATGGAAAACATATGGGTCTAATTCGGATTCGGATTTATTAATTTAGGAGTTAAGCTAGCATATAGTAAAATAAAAAAAGTAGAATCTTTAAATAGCATTACATATTTGGAATTTGTTTTCTTAAATTAGCATTATATATAGTACTAATGGGTAGTTAATTAATAGTTAGCATGCATGTACGTCGGCAATCACATTATATATACCATAGAAGTTGCTTGTAATATTATTTCATGCTAATTATTAAGACATGCAATATACGTTAATACAGAAGAAACTGTCTCTTCTCTTTCTCTTCCATTGAAATTCTCATCAAGAAAGAAAGGGCACTACAATACCTGAGTACCTAGTTGAATTAATTAGGGTTAATTCTCCCTAATTAATATGGCACATATGGATCCTAATTTAATGACAAAAGACATGAAAGCAAGATTCAAGGAGCTGCTCCCGGAGTTCATGGCTCTGGTCGCCGTGCCGTTACTTGTCATTCTAGTATCGCTCCGCGCTTACATCTTCGGCAAGGACGGTATGCGTACATCGATCTTTTAATTAATTTCCCCTGTTCAGATCTGATATATACGGTAGTGAATTAATTGATGATTTAATCTGTATTTTGTTCTTACATATCACGCACTTAATTTCTTTTTTTCCAACTCGATCATGCAGCGTTGCTCCATTACGAGCCCAAGCTTCGATTCTCCGTGGAGTACGGTTGGCTCTGCGCGTGTTGCACCATCACGGCATACATCTTGTCGCGGCCCTTGAAGCATCTGAAACCGATGAAGGTTGTCCTGTTCATCTTTGGTCTACTCTCCGTCTACATGCTCTACTTCGATGTCCATGGCTACTACAATTCATTTGCCGAAAACTTCTATAGTACGTACTATGACATGAAGTAACTTAACTAAAAAGGGTTCTCTGTTCTCCTATGTATGTTCATGAATAGGATGTGAAATATATATTTGATGTGTTTTATTGAGAGAGCGATCCAAAGTGATGCCTGTTTGTATCCTAAGAATATTTTAAATATTTTTATTGAGGGAATGCTGGGTCAACCGGTTTTATATACTACTGATCCTTTAAACGAAATTATATGATGCCTTTGTGGTCAAAATTCACACACTACACGTACGAAATCAAGATTTCATGGATAAAAAGTTGTAATTTGAATTTGAAGTAATTAAACGAAATCATAATTAACCCTCATCGATGCATAGTCTCATATATATAATCATGCACAGCTCCATTCCTCCATCTTCCCAATAGACGAGTGTTTGTAACTCCAATTAAACAGCCAACAGCTAGCTGATATGCCAGTGCATGTGTAAGCCTTCCACTACTATACTCTCGATCCCTTTGTGCCAAATTGCCAGTGGGTACACTGGTGAAGCCTGAAGCACCTCTTCATTTTATCAAACACCGTCAAGGCGTAATTGTTGCATCACGTACTGATCAAAAGTTTAAAACTGATTATCCTATACGCTATAAAAATGGTTCCAGACTTGATATATATTCTCTGTATAAACCGGATATATCCCCTATTACCCCACAAAAGAAAATAAAAATATATAATTTATTTTTGGACATATTATCGAACACCTTCAAGACGGGTCCGCATGTGCTGCCATAAAAAACTATGGCGGGATCTTCAATTCCATAGTTTAAACGGTCCGTCGGATCGTTTTAAACGGCAAGGATGTTTAGAAATTGTAAGTTTAAATTTTTTTTAAAAGTTGTTGATGGGAATTGTAAAAATCTATCATGTTGTTATAATATGAAAGATCTGTGGGAATTCTGGTAAATTATATGTCTTCTGGTTTCATGTACAGTTTAAATATTGGAATGCTAACTTCCGATTTGTGGTCAATTCATCATACTTCAATGATGCACAGAGGCAGGCAACTATGGATGATTATCGTCTGACCCGTTGGATCTCCTCAGGATTCAGGTTTGCCCGAATACCGAAGGGATTCAACCGAATCCCGAGGAGATCCAACGGGTCACATGCCTCATGGCATGTAACCCGGGTCAACAAGCATTAGCTTTGTTAATGGCATACAGAATTCGTGAATCAATTGATAAAGAAAAAGGAGAGAAGAAATAATACTTTTATATTTTGTTTGATTGGTTATATTGTTTTCATTCTTTTTGACTTATAAGTCTTCGGTAATTGTTACATGAAGATGAATATTATTTGATATACTTGAATCACTTCACTTTGGATTGAAAAATGACATGCTTTAGTTAGTGTGTAATGTGATGCCCTGCATGTTAGAGCGGGTTTTTTTATATGTCCATCAATAATGCAAAGCTTCTTCCATTTTACATCTAATGTTATTTAAGTTTTTTTTTTTTTTTTTTTTTTGCTATCAGAGAAATGTTAATGTTAATGGAATTAGAGAATTGTTCTTTAGTACGGTGTACTATATACATATTACAATAACTATACAACTTTATGAAATATTGTATTATTGTTTCAGCCTATCAGTAATCATATATAAATGGTGGAAGCAGATACAGACGACCAGGAAACAAAACTCACAGAAAATATTTACATGGAACCTAAGACCAGTTATTGATCTCTGTATGACTTCAGTGAGTCTTTCTTTGGCTATTTTTAAGCCAATTTAGTGAGATGAGAAACATGTGTTCTTGTCAAACTCGCAGGTATATATAGCCATGTCCATGGCATCGAGCTGGTTACTGTGACAAAGCAAGTTGAAACACCAAAGCTTCAGAAGCTTGAGACAGATGGTCAGTAATATATATCAGTATGTAGGAACTTTCCATCTTTCTTTCATTCTTTCAGTTTCTTTCACTGATATACTTGTCATTTTTCTTTCAGATTATCCTGGTATCGGTATCCTATTCCTATCAGCTTGTGGATTGTTGCTGATCCAGCACCACAGTTATTAATACATTTTGCTTGTAGTTTGTAGGTTGGGTGGTGGCATCTTCTCTTTTGTGTCTGTTTGCTTTAGACCCTTGGCACAAAATTTTATAATATTCTACTTTGTGATAAACTGCAATTTCTTATTGGTAGTCTAATTAGTTTATTTCACAATTATATTGTATCTTCTTAATTATATTTGGTATATGAAACTATTATGAGAATTGGAACAAAAAATGATTAGTATTGTCTATTATTCTATATATTTTTTATTAATACCGGTTTGTCAAGATGCTTAGGCTTCATGTGAGTAACTGATAGACGATGCTTGGCAGAAGCATGGAATCTGTTACTAGAAAGATATGCTATTTAAAATATCCATTCCCTTATTGTGGAAGCAAATCAGACTAGGTTATTTAGGTTTCTGAATTAAACAATACTAATTATACAATTTTAGTTTGTTAAACATTGCTTCTAATGATTCTCTTGACTGTAAAAGTAAACCTACAACTATCTACTTTTGCCTTCATTTTTCTTTGTATGATATTATATAATTTTCTGGCATGGTGTTCCTTCATTTCTAGGTTTAAAGCACAGAGATGAAAAATTGCCAAGGGGTAGTCCAAACAAGATAAACAACAACAGAACATCAATCTCCTTATCAAGGTTGGTTTAATTTTTCATTATATGCTTCCTGTTTTAACTATTCATTTTTTTTCCCAGTTATAGCTTTAGTCTTTTGATGAGGAGATCAAAGGAGCAGTACATAGTTACTTCGGAGATAGAGGGGTTAATGAATGGTTGTATGCACCTAGGTGGGTAAGAAATATCGAGTCTTGTTTCACAGGCGAAGGATTCAAGTCGTATGAAAGTTTTTTTCTTATCAAGGATGAATGGTCGATCATATGCACCTATAGCATCCAATGCATGGTGGAGACTGCACCATCATGATTGATTCTAATGAATTGCAGTGGCTGCTTCATAATAAGCTCCCCCCAGAAGTCTCAGAACGACAAGCGCACGGGGAGGTAACTCGGGCTTGGGAGCTTGCTCAAGACATGCGAGGCTTTGACTTTCAACACTTACGTACACAGAGAGGGAATTCTATCGCCCACAGGTTTGCGAATCCGGGTAGAATTCATAGGATAGAAATAGAATAGAATATGAAGGCTCTATGTTTCCTATATTTCATTCTTGTACCTGATATAATTTGATCTATCGCCCACAGGTTTGCATCACATATCTTTACACTATGCCAAACTTGAAGTTCCCAGACTCTTTAAAATATTTTTAGGATACAAACAAGCATCACTTTGCATAACTCCCTCAACAAAAAACATCAAATATATATTTTACATCCTATTCATGAACAAATATAAGACAACCCTTTTTAGTTAAACTTTATGCCGTAGTAGTGATGGACAAATAAATCGTAGTAGCCCTCAACATCGAAGTAGAGCGTATAGAAGGAGATCAGACCAAAGATGAATAGGACAACCTTTGTCAGCTTCAGATGCTTAAAGGGTCGCGACAAGATGTATGCCGTGATGCTGCAACACGCGCAGAGCCAACCGTACTCCACGGAGAATCTGAACGCATACTGGTAATTATGAAGCAAAGTTGGCATTTCGCCTGCTACATCAAAAAAAAATATGAAGCAAAGCTGAGTTGAAAAAAGAAAGTGCGCAATATATAAGAACAAAATGCAAATTAAATCATCAATTAATTGACTACTATCGGATCTGATCAGGGGAAAAAGATGTGCATACCGTCCTTGCCGAAAATGTGAGCACGGAGCGATACTAGAATGACAAGTAACGGCGCGGCGACCAGAGCCATGAACGCCGGGGACATGAGAGTATCCTTGGCCGGGAGCAGCTCCTTGAATCTTGCTTTCATGTCTTTTGTCATCAAATTCGGATCCATACGTGCCATATTAATTAGGGGAGAACCCTGCTGTATTAGGTATGTCGTAGGAAAAAAAAAAAAAAAAATTTCTGCTACTGGTTACTCGGGTATAAAATTCTGCTAGCTATAGCTACTCGTATAATGCATCTGTCTTGGCATGAAAATAATATTACAAGCAACTTTTATGATATATATAATATATGTGATTGCCGACGTACATGCTAAATATTAATTAACTACCCATTAATTAGTACTATATGTAATGCTAATTTAAGAAAACAAATTCCAAATATGTAATGCTATTTAAAGATTCTACTTTTTTTTATTTTACTATATCCTATCTACTCCTAAATTAATAAATTCGAATCCGAATTAGACCCATATGTTTTCCATATATATGGTCTACAGGTGTTGCTTCTAAAATACAAATTCCAAATACATAATGTAATGGTGCTAATTTTAACAGTCTAATTTTGTTACTCCCGGTTTGAGTTTACTTTCAACATTTCTCACTGAAATAATGTATAATAAACAAAAAGCCCTGGTAACAACTAACAAATACATTTTATTATTATTATTATTTTTGCATTTGGGCAATCTGAAAAGTATAAAGTATAAACCATCTTTTTTTTTCTGCATGGGCTTAAATAAATTTGGGCCTTTGATTTCCTTTCATGGCCACAAAATAATAGAAAGAAGTTCTTTCTAATTACAGCGGCCTCAAAAGAAGAGACAACTTTTCTAATCACAGCGGACAAATAAAAAAAAAAAAAAAAAGAATACAATTTTTTTTTTATTTTTAGAGTTTTCTAAGTATTTATTTTGCATTTTTTAAAATAGCAGGTACAAACATCAATGTTTTATTAATATTTGTGAGCTCTTTTCAAAAATGCAAAATAAATACTTAGAAAACTCTAAAAATTAAAAAAAAAAATTGTATTCCCCAATATTTTCATATAAAGAATCTATTGAGCATCATAAATCGTGATTTCGAACACAACAACATAAAATTTGGGACCGAAATGCTAACATTAATATAATAGTCTTACTTGTTATCTAAATAATTGTTTCCTGTGCTTGATATACTTTCCGGATACTCTGTATTTTCTAGTGATTAGTTATTGGCTTGTTGCATGCAAAATATCGTCGATTTCTGTTTCCTATGGTAAAAAATATTACATGTATGTGAATTATGAATTGATCTTTATTGGTACGAAGAACATGTGATTGAGTATCAACCAAGTTAAATATAGTCAGTGGTCTACTATAAATTGATTACTCAAACAATTAATGTACAACAATGAATCTATATATATAGCAATTTTTTTTATTAATCGAAATTAGAAAGTTTTTTTTTCGGAAAAGAGTAAGATGACACCCATTTTTACACCACTAGATAGAACTGAAAGATTCCTTCGGTATGGCTTTTTTTTTTTTTTTTTTTTTTTTTGCAACCGGCCAAATAACTCATCAACTTTCAAAATGTGGTGGGTGGAAAACAAATTTTCAAAATGTGTTTGCACCCGAAATTTTTTTTAAAATGGGTTTGCACCTGTTTATTTACTATATTTTGGTACTATATTTCAGTACTTATGTGGCTAATCATAATTATAATATGATATAGAGTTAGACTATTATACTAACGTTAGCATTTGAGATCGAAATGTTAACGCTTAAAACCCATTTTGAAAAAAATTTCGGGTGCAAACCCATTTTGAAAATTTGTTTTCCACCCACCCCATTTTGAAACGGTTTTGGCCACATTTCAAAATGGGGTGGGTGGAAAAAAAATTTTCAAAATGGGTTTGCACCCGTTTATTTACTATATTTCAGTACTTATGTGGTTAATCATAGTTATAATATGATATAGAGTTAGACTATTATACTAATGTTAGCATTTGAGATCGAAATGCTAACGCCTAAAACCCATTTTGAAAAAAATTTCGGGTGCAAACCCATTTTGAAAATTTGTTTTCCACCCACCCCATTTTGAAAGTTGATGAGTTATTTGGCCGGTTGCAAAAAAAAAAAAAAAAAAAAAAAAGTCATACAGAAGGAACCCTTCGGTTCCTTCAGAAAGGGACCGAAGGGACCCTTTGGTTCTATCTAGTGGTTAAAAACGGGTGTCATCTTACTCTTTTCCGAAAATTTTTTTTTTTCAATTTCGATTAATAAAAAAATTTGTATATATAGAGTGAAACTTTTGTGCTTTGCAAAGCGCATAGAGGTAGTGCGCTTCGGTCCGTTATCTCAAATGGTCAATCCAAGTTGCCCCACACAATCTACATATTGAAATCTTGTAGATTACCGAATTTTTCCATTTTTTAGAGTTTTCTGACTATTTTTTTATTTTTGAAAATTATATAGAAAATGTACAAAATTTTGTATATAAAATGGGTCATTTTTCAAAAATTCAAAAAAAAATATTTGAAAACTCTAAAAACAGAAAATTTTGGTATGTGACTAGGTTTCAATGTCAAGATTACGGTGAGCAGCTTGAATTGGTCATTCAAGCTACGGTTGAGGAGATATGAGGTCGAAACACACTAGCCATCGCGTTTTGCAAAGCACAATAGCCTCACTATATATATATATATATATATATATATATAAGAGTAAATATACCGTGAGCTTAAGCTCACGGAGCCTTCCGTGAGCTTAACCTCCAAAAACCTATCAAATCACTTCCAAATTTCGATTTATATGGCTCAATAAATTCTTCATATCAAAATCTTATAGCACGCAAAAATTTTTCATTTTTGGAGATTTTTAAGTATTTGTTTGAGATTTTTTAAAAGTGACTATAGAATATTAATAAAATATTCAATGTTTTATGTATCATTTTAAAAAATCTAGAACAAATACTTAAAAATCTCCAAAAATGGAAAATTTTTGCATGCTATAGGATTTTGATATGAAGAATTTATTGAGCCATATAAATTGAAATTTGGAAGTGATTTGATAGGTTTTTGGAGGTTAAGCTCACGGAAGGCTCCGTGAGCTTAAGCTCACGGTATATTTGCTCTATATATAATATAATATATAGGGATCTAATACAAACTTATATAGTTCCAACACAAGTTAAGCTTGATTCATCATCTCAGAGAGCAAGACAATATAAATGCTATATGCTACTTGGAAGAATTAAATACACATATAACCTCACAGTTAAATTACAATCATAGACACCCAATACACAAGCATGATACTCATTGCTTGATTCCAGTTGTTACTGGTACACAAGCTGACAAGCATAATACTGATCATGTTCTTCTTGTTGTCAACATTGACATGACTAAGATAATCTCGCAAGGAAGTTGACCTTTATTGCATGAAAATGATGAGACCGGATTATTGAGCTGTAGCTTCATTGCTTAACCTCATTTACGGCTTCTAGTCTCTCTATTATTGAGCTGTGCGTAGCTTCCTTCATTGCTTAATTTCATATATAACTTCTAAACAAAAATTAAAAACTAAATTAGTTATAAGTCAATTTTATGTATTAAAAAATGCTTTTGATCACTCATCACAGGTATTAAACATAATTAATTTATCATATTGTTTATACTTTTTGCATGATCAGGTATTGCAAGCCACTAACTTTTTTAGACATGATATAGTTGAATCCTTATGCTTATACATCCATAGTGGAAAATATACAAATTAACCAAGTTTTGAGTGGCAATTTTCTAAACTCAAACTTTAGAGTGATGATTTTGGAGCGACAACTCTATAGTTTTTCCTATTTCAATATGTAGAATGTGTTGGTTCAATTAGATTTGGCATTTGAAGTTCGATTTGTGAGATTTTGAAGAAGGTGAAGTAAAAACCACTTTGTTTCCTGTGCAACATAATCTATAGTGAGGTTATTGCATTTCGATGTCATATCTTCTAAACTGTATCTCGAAGGTCCACCGAGTTGCTCATCATAATCGGCATATTAAAACCTAGTTGCATACCAAATTTTTCTATTTTTGAATTTTCTCACTATTTTTTTAGATCTTTAAAAGTTGTATATAGAAAATGTACAAAAATTTGTATATAAAAAGGATTATTTTTCAAAAATTTGGAGTACCATACAGTGACGAAGCCAGAGTAGACACCAAGCAGGGGACAAAAAATTTTGGACCAACTAAATAATTGAGGTGAAATATTTAAATAAATAAATTGCCATAAAACCTTAAAAAATCTTTAATTTTATTTCTAAATTCATAGTATCCTATACCGAAAAAAAACAAGTGAAAATAACAAAATTTAAAATTCTATGTAAAAATTAAGTAGATATTAATTTCGATCTGTGTAATTTGTGTTAATTAATAGATGAGTTATAAAACAAGAAATAAATCTTTACATTGTTGGTTTTTACACCATTTGTAAATCACCTTTCTCAATTATATAGAAAGTCATCATTGAGATATCAATCAACTAATTGCTTTTATGAATAATTAGGGGGGGCCAAATGGCGAAGTCCATTAAAAATGTATAAGGTATTGCAAATTCAAGGGGGGGACATGTCCCCCCCAAAACCCTGCGTAGCTCCGTCATTGGTACCATACATGATTTCCATGCTTATACTAGATAATATATATTACTTCTAGTAGTCTATTATAATTTGATTTCTCACGAGTTAATTTATTATTACATATGAATTTCAACAATGGACGTAACTGTTGAATGTTATATATTTATTAGCTGTATATATATATATATACATGAATAATCGAAATTCAAAACGTATTGTACTTCAAGAATGGTCAAACACTCAAACATAATTGTATAAAATTAATAATCTAACAAGGTAACCTATGTCTCTTACACGTATAGAATTCTTCAACTTGAAAATAAAGATGTGGGTATATATAGCGATATATATAGATTGAAAATTATATAATTGCTCGGCTTTTTCAAATTATTTATTTGCCGTAGAGACACTAATTTAAGTCCGAAAACTATCATATAAAAGGTGAAATATTCTAAAGTTATTGGGAGTTATATTTTGTAAGTACAAAGTAAATTTTCGATAGTTTTAATTAGACCATTATGATATATATTAAGATTTTGATGACATATATATATGAAGAGGAGTGACACATCAAACATTTGACACATTTAGTACACCAATGCGAAAAAATCTTTAAAATGTAAAATTTTTTATAAACATATTCATTTACTAATGGATTGATTTTTTTTTTTTTTTTAAGTTTCATTCAATTTGAGTTTCGTTTGATGCTTCATTAAGAATCATTAAATTTAGACTGTTCTAATTACTATACAAATTAATTTGTCATTGAGTATCAAATGACACTCAAATTGAATGAAATTTGAAGCACAATCGATCTATAAGTAAATGAATTTTGTACAAGATTTTTTATTTATAAGATTCTTATAAATTTATATCTTTTCGTGTAATATTTGTGTCAAAATTTTATTGTGTCATTGACAAATGCACGACAATTTCAACGGGAATCAAATCAAACTTATCAAATGAGATGACAAAAATAACTTGTAGACATTAAATTTTTAGTTAGATTGAATATTTTGATTTATTCTAATAAAACCGACCATATATATATTTTCCTTACTTAATGGAAGCGAGATTCGGTCTCTATATATGTATTGACTAGCAACGGCATATATATGAGTATAAATTCGTGGAGAATGCGTATGTTTGCTCTTAATATATTTTGTAGAATGTGATAGAATTTTCATTATTTATCGAAATATAAATTCTTACTATATATAAAAGCATATTGGAAAAAAAAAATGACATGAAAGGGTTATCTTTCCAAATAAGAAACCTGAGCCGTTGATCATTTTCTTGGATAGATCAGAACTGTTGATTTATGTTAATCCCATTGACGTTAATGTCTTGGCCCATTAAAATTTAAGGTCCATATCAATTTCCTCAATATAAAGTCTATTATATATTATCTTAAAAATTTATTATAAGAAATAACAATTTCAGCCCAAAGCAACGCGTGGCTATTTACTAGTATAATATACTCTTTACTAGTATAATATAGCTTACATTGATTTTAGTCCCAATAAACCAACTTTAATTTCACCTGGTCTTTGAGAATATATAAATCTTCATTGCTAAGTTACACATTACCAAGTCTCAACTAATTTTATTATTTTTTTTTTTTGTAAATGATATAAAAAATATTTGTTGTCACTAATGATGTGATCATGTGAATAGTATATGTATATTAAACATTACCGGAACTGGTCTGAATTTGTTCATATTTCTTAATTTTTTTTTTGAAATAAATAATCCACTATTATTCTATTAATTGAAGATGTTTAGAAATTAAAGCTCCTCATTTATACAGCTGTTTGCGTGTTGTCTATTATAAACTACGGCTCTCGGCGCATGGTGCCGGGCATGTTCTTCTTAGCCTAGCTACAAGTCTAAATTAGAAAAAGAAAAAAAAATTAATTAATCACTGCCTAAATTAATAATTAAATTAATTAAATTTTATATGCCAGTACAAAACAAAATTCACATTCATTTTAAAACAGAAAAAAAAAAACAATACAAAACATTAAACCATGTACAGATATAAAACTGTGAAAGGAATTCAATCGAACCCATAAAAAAATTACCACAATTAATCAAAATAATATTCATTAAAACTGGACTGTTCCAGTGTTGTGAGACTGGAGAGAAAATCGGTCAAACAGAGTGCACAGGACGTGGGAGGGACGATGCAATGCAACAAGTGATTAACTAACTTGATCTCCATTAATTCTCCTCTAACAAACAATTCATTCCCTTTCTATTTTTTCTCCTTGTATTCTGAACTCCCTCATCATCTTCTTCATCGACATCTCTCCCTCTCCCATACATCCCTTTGATCTCTTCTCTTACAAACAAACGAATTCGTCCTTTGAGAGGATCGGTCGATCGGTCGATCGATTTGTTCAAACTTGTATATGGTAAGTATTTCTTTCCCTTTCTGTTTATATTTCATGATTGTCATTTTATGCATAATTAACCTGTGTTATCTTATTCTTTCATAACTAATATGTCAACTCCTGTTGAGATGAAAAACATCTGCTTAAGTGTTTTGAAATCAATCACGTTTCTGTACGATTAATGCTACAAATAATGGCATACATGCATACTCATGTACATATGCATGTTCATTGCTAGTACAATAGTCATAGAACATAGATACTTTCATTTTTAATCCAGCATGCTTTTGTTGTTCACCATACTTCTTCAAAGCTTCTAAGAGCATCTCCAATAGACTCCTTAAAACACTCCTAAAACAAAAATTGGGAATTAAGGAGAGAAAACCGTCTCCAAGAAATATCCAAAAAGCTTTAATATTTTTAGCACTCCCAAAACCAGAACCAAATATCCCTATTTTGGTGGCCTTTTTGGGCACTCCCAATCCAACTTCCCAAAACCAGAGCCAAATCCAGACCGTTCAAATTTATTGGGATCCATATTTTGGCCCAGTTTAAATGTATTGGGATCCATATTTTGGGAATCTGTTGGAGATTGAGGTGAAATTTGCTCCCAAAAAATTTAGGATGACACCCAATATAGATATATTGGGATCCATTTTTAGAAAGTCTCTTGAAGATGCTCTAAGTAAGTTTCATACTCATGGTCAACTTTCATTTTGAGATGATTCTCTTGCAAATTAGAAAAATTCCTCATATGAGGAAGAGCCAAAGAGGATATGTGTAGCTTAGATTACGAGGATTGCTTCGATAAAAAGGCAAATTTAAAAAAAAAAAAAAAAAAACCTTCATTGCCATATTGCATCGACTCACCAAGAACACTTGTACAATCTTAACTATCTTTTTTGTTATCTCAGTCTTTTTTTCCATTTTTACTGATTACATATTTCTCAAAAGGCAAATTCAGCCTCTGGACTGGCGGTGAATGATGAGTGTAAGATCAAATTCATTGATCTTAAGGCCAAGAGGAGTTTCCGCTATATCATCTTCAAGATCGAAAATATGCAGGTATATTTTGTTGTTCATCACGATGAAAAATCGACGATTAATTATGATCTCATGACAAGGCGATCGGTTTTTGTTACAGGTAGTAGTGGATAAGGAAGGTAAACCCGAGGAGAACTACGACGACTTCACTGCGCACCTGCCGGCTGACGAGTGCCGCTATGCCGTGTATGACTTTGATTTCATTTCGACTGATAACTGTCAGAAGAGCAAGATCTTCTTCATCTCCTGGTACGATTCCAAATAAAAAGTACATAAATTACGAAAATTCAGATTTTCGATTCTCTTACATTACTTTTCTAATATGTTTGATTTGATTAGGTCTCCTGACACCGCAAAGATAAGAAGCAAAATGGTGTACGCGAGCTCCAAGGACCGTTTCCGGAGAGAGCTCGACGGTATCCAAGTCGAGCTACAGGCAACTGATCCCAGCGAGATGAGCATCGATGTCGTAAAAGGACGTGTGTACTAAAAGAATTGAAATTCTAAAATTTATATATACAATCTACATATGTTTGGTATGTACTTTTGTGTGCTCTATTTTTCATTTTTGTCCATTTTTTTTCTTTAAGTTTCATGTGAGTTGTTAAATTAGTTCCTTTGTTTCCTGCTTTTCGCGGGGAATTGTCATGTTACATGGTTCAGTATTGGATTGTTCTTTTCTGAGTAATTCAAATGTGTAGTGCTATGAATTTTGTTTAGTAGTATTAATTATACCAGACACTTTCATGTTCTGATTAAAAAAAAATACTACCGAAGTCATTGTTTGGATGAATGTTTCATGTGTGTGTGACAGTATTTCCAGTTATCTGGTAGTGTTTCAGTTTTGCACGATTTAATTCTGAAACCAAATCGAAAAAATGAACAGTGAAGTTGTAAGCATTGTGGAGTTTTGAATCTATTACTGACGTTTACGGTACTTCCTTTGATTTAATCGGATTACCTATCGAATGGAGAAGAGAAGAATGTCTCATTGTTTGTACTGTTATGACAAACGCGACACTCATGCCAAATAAATTAAGAAACTAATTCAAATTTGATTATAATGTTATCTGATCAGTACATCTCATAATTAGTTTATCAGTATGTTCTCAAGTTTGAACCATATATCAGCAGACCAAAACTTCTCGGATTAATCTCCCTATTGAAGAAATCCAAATTAACCTCTCTCAAAATCAACAAAGTTAATCTATGGTGTCAAAATTGGGTGGAAAGATATTAGCTTTGTTTTTAATTCCGCTTCTATCTGTTATGCACCGACGGTCCCCGTACAGCTCCCGCGTAATCCATTTCGACTAGTTCTTCGACGTTTCTTGATTCATGAAAAGTCGATTTTTTCCCTTCGTTGGAAAAATATCCTAACAGTTTGTGTCTGCTGCCAGATCTCATCTCCTGCTAAAAGAATACAAGACATATATATACATGTTAATCCCTATATTATTAATACTGAAAAATAACATAACAACCTCCACAAGTTAAGATCTTTCACAGACCCCATATAATAGTATAGAATAGCTTATAAATTAGAAGGATTTGATAGCATAAATTTGCTATATAATATAGTTAATAATTGACAGTTGGATAATACAATAAAATTCAGCAGACAACTATAATTTTCCAGCTGCTGAAATCTCGTGGGCTGATTGATTGACAAACTTATACTTTGATAATAAAAAAATGGCCCATGAAATGGGTTCAAAGATACACAAAATAAGAACATGAACATAACATGCTTGTATGCTAGAAAAAAAAGAATTGAATTAATTAAGTAGTATACACAAATAAGAACAAGCGAAAGCTACCTTGAATTTCATGTTGAATCCTTTAGAGCTACCATGGTGGTACAATGTTCTGAATGCCTTGAATCCTGCATAATTGTAACATAAGTTTTTGTAAAAATTAGATTACAATTTACTCATTCGCAATTAGTAATGTAGTACTATTAGAGCAGATCGAAGATCGAATTTTCAATTTTATTAATATAACTAGCCAGAATGCCAAGTAGCAAATTATTCTGCACAAATATTTAGTCTAAATGATGAAATAATATCACAAAAATCAAAGGCTTGCTACCAGAAAAGCAAACCTGATGAGATGCCTGATATGATCAGTTCTCGTATCGCATCAACTTTCTTTGCTTGATTTGATGCCTCATCTCGAGCAGGAATTTTGTTACCATCATACGAGAATTCATTTCGTTTCTCCTCCAGATTACTCTGGAAAATGAATTCAAGAAAACATTAGAAAAAAAAAATAGTGCTAAAACAACTATAATAGGAATGCAATTTTCCAAAGAAATCGACTTTGTACCTCGGTTGGATGTACCCGGCATTCGCAGAGACTTACGGAAAGAGTTAGGAGGAGAAGCAACAGAGTAACAGTAGACATGGTACACTTATTTCTTAACTGACTGGTAAATATTGTACAGTGAGTAGAAGTATTTCGAAAAGACCATGCAGTGAATGGTGCTGTTATATAAGTTGGTACAAATATGAAACTATATCAAACTGTTTCACAGAAGGAAAGAATATATAGTTGAAGGCAATGTGATTATGTGAATGTGAGGAATGCAGTTAATTTGTCTGATGGAAGGGAATTCAATTCAAGCAGTGTCTAAGGTTGAAAGAAAGATTTGTGGGTATGTATATATACAAACAGGCAAGGCAAAATTGAGGTATGCTGAGGTTTGGAACCCAAGACTGTGGGTCAGATATTATAAAAATATGCTGGCATGTCTATGTTGCAAGGAAGTATGGCAGTGATTTGGGTACTTGGTATTTGTGTTGGTTGAGGGTACAGGGGACAGTTGACAATGTGATACACTAGACTAATTAATTGTATGTTTATAAATCTTGTTTTCACTGTCTTCTGTTTCATTTTTTTTTTTTTTTTTTTTTGTACCTCAAAACACTGGTAAATGCAAATGCTCATGTTTTGTCAAACATTGTAATTTGAGTCTTGGAGAATAAAGAAATCACTAAAAGCGTTTTCCCTTTTTCCCTTTTCTCAAATATAAAATAACAAAAGGAGCTTCGTGTACCAATTATTTTGCAATTGATGTGAGAAAGTAAATGTGCCATTTTTTAGTAATTTGTAAAATGCAGGATTTCACTTCTGGGGGTGGCCTCATTCCATATGATTTGAATCAAACATACAAAATTAATAAAAAAAGGTTTGGATTGAGCAAGGATAAAGTTGTTTATGAAATAAATTATAAATATTTCATCACATATATATCTATCTAATATACATTTATATACTTGATCAAACGGTGCATCAAGAATTCAAGACACAAAAAAAAAAAGGTTGACTGAGGTTGTTCACATCTTTGCTGCTATATATATTGATACTGGTAAAAGCCCACGCCTTGCTTTGGGCTGAAATTGTTATTTTTTATAATAAATTTTTAAGATAATATGTAATGGGCCTTAAATTGATATAATTTATATGGGCCTTTAATTTTAATGGGCTAAGAACGTCAGTGGGCATTAACGTACATCAACGGTTCTGATCTATCTAAGAAAATGATCAACGGCTCAAGTTTCTTATTTGGGGATGATAGCCCCTTCATGCCATTTTTTCAAATATGCTTTCATATACTAGTGAAAAGCCCACGCCTTACTTTGGGCGGAAATTGTTATTTTTTATAATAAATTTTTAATATAATATGTAATGGGCCTTAAATTGAGATAATTTATATAGGCCTTTAATTTTATTTGGTTGAGAAGGTTAACAGGCATTAACGTACATCAACGGTTTTGATCTATCGAAGAAAATGATCAACGGCTCAGATGTGAGAATAGCCATTTCATGTCATTTTTTTCCAATATGCTTTTATTATTAGTAAGGATAGTAAGGATAATGATATTTCCCACAATATAAATTGTCCTTATCCCTATAAATATAATGCCCCATACGCCACTGATGCCCCATTTGGCAGAGACACAAACTAAATGTCAGTTTGTCACAAAATGGAGACACCCAGAACGTGCTCTTGGAATTTTTCAATTGTCCAGAGGATGTCTGTTCTTAATTAATTAATTAATTAAGGGCATATTGTTTTTTTAGTGGAGAGCTTTTGAACTTGGCTTCTTCTTGGCCTCGTTATGCATGATAAAGGGGAACAGTACGCGCCATTTCTCAGGCTTTGATTAATTAATCCCACAAACAAAACAATGCTTGGATTTTGGACAAGTGTTTGTTTGTTTACTTACAGGTTGATTTGTTTACAGATCCTAAGCACTTGTTCTAAGAATGTTTCTTCAAACAGGAAGTAGTTTAAGGTTTTCAGATCTGATACCATTAATTAATTTACCAGTAACTGGTATAAGGGAACTACTGTTATGAAGTTTGACACAAAATAATTGAAATTAAATTTAAAAAAAAAAATCCAACATTATATTGAAAAAGAAAATTAAGTACTTTTCAGTGGTTTCAGATTTTTTTTTTTTTTTTCACCCCTTGATTTTCTGCTTAGCAATGCAGAGTTTCAGGACAGAAAGATAATTAAACACCTTACTAATAAGCTGGAATATATACAGACATGATCCAGCGTAGTTGTTTTATTTTTAATCCACAGTGACCAACTAAATTAAAAGAGAAATTTAGAAAGCACAACAATTTAGTTTTATCAGTTGATCAGCTCCAAGCCTCCGAATGTGTTTTCGCCACTGTAGATGAAATACAAGAATCCGTCTGGATCTTTCTTGTCCTCGTACAATTTTGACATTATAGTACCTAAATATCATAAGAACACAATAATTATGTCAGCAAACCTTCAAGAATATATAGAGATTGTAAGTACAAACAGAATATGCTGTTCAACCCCTAAAAATAATTAACTTAGAAACTTCCAACCCATAAACAGAATATAGAGATGAAAACAGCCTTAAAACTCTCATGCACTACAAATTAACCATCATAAACCAAGTGACAATCTATCAAGTGTAATTAATTAACCATTAAGAAGTAGACATGCATAAATTTAGGACAACTTCTGGGAATTTCTTTTGTTTTGAAATGGGCATAAAGGTAAAAAAATCAGATATAGATAAGGGGACTATTTGAAATATTATGTTTTGCAGAATACTGAGAAAACTCGGCAATACCTGTAGGAGGGAGCACATTATCGACGAACATAAATATGGCCTTCTCAGAACTGAGATTTATTCTTTTACGAATAACATAGACAAATTGCCCCAATGTTAAGTCTGACGGCACCAGGAACCTATATATAGATTGCAAACACAAAGTTAGGATATATTTTACTTTCCAAATTGATATATTTTATTTTGTAATATGGTATTATCTATCTTTTCTTTTATTGGTACGTACATCCTTCCTATCTTTTGTAAGAAACCAAAACAATTTCAGTCATTTTAGAAAGAATTTTTTTCTTTAAAAAAAAAAAAAAAAAGCTAGCAGAAAAAAGAAACGCACTTCTTCTTGTCAATGTTTGGCACATCGCTTTTATCGGCCTTCTCAACGATTACCTACAAGAACAATATACAAATCAGCATATGAAACTTCAGAAGTAATTTAACTAAAAGTTTGCAGCTTCCAAGGTCAAAAGTCAGTACAGCAAAGAAAAAGGATAATAACGTAATCTATGTTTTATCTTGATAAATTTAGCATACTATCAATCTTCATAGCATTAAAAACAAACAATTTCATCCACAGGATGCGGAGTTTGTTCTCAGCACCACGGCATGCATTTAGAAAATCAAATAATCGAGTTCTTTTTTAATCTAAATTGCACATCAAGATTCTGTAACATTCTTATCCCCGGCACCCACCTTATCAAATTTCTAAACTAAGAACACAATTGAGTAATCAAGAATCGTTCTATACTGAAACAAAATTAAATTCCACTACTTCCAGCAATTAACACTAAGAACACAATTGAAGCCAATAATTAACAATTATATAAAGAACCAATCTTTCATATGATTAATTAATTAACAGAGATACAGTACCGGGATTCTGTCAGCGTATTTCTCCCTAATTCTAGCAGACTCAGACTTTCTCTTCTCTGCAAGTAAGGCAAAAAAAGGGAGCAAAAGATTAGTTCACAGTTCATATACACACAATTGTTCCTCAATCAAAGAACAAAGAATTTGTACACAGAACAAGCAAATTTATACCAAAGTCATGCTGCTCCTTGAAACTTGTCTTTGCCATGTCTCTAAAACCTACAAACAGTACAATCACAAAAGAAAATTAAAGATGATTGGAACAATTAATCAGTTAACATGAACTGCAATTTCTTATCAAAATCAAACACCAAGAACAATTCTTTATTACAAGCAAGAAGTTATTGCGATTATTGGATAATTGGAAGCGATGATCAGCCAGAATTACTCAATTTTAGGAGGAAGAAAGAAGACAACAAGGGGAATTGAACATACCAAGTTACAATTGCCTGCAATCAGGGGAGAAGAGGGATGAATTGGGGATAGAGAAGCAAGAAGAAGAAGCAACAAGAGGGATGATTTATTGCACAAGCGATGGAATAGAAGAGGAGTAGGGAAAGAGTATTAAATACTTGTTGAAAGAGGCAAACAAAGGGAAAGAAGGGAAAAGGAAGGATGGATGGATGATTGATTGATTAAGTTTGGAAGTTTGGAGTTTACTCCAAGCACAAGCTAAAAATAATTATAATTGTTGTATTGTGATTATTATTATAAAGAGAAATTATTTGTCCCTCTTAACTTTCTCCCTTTATTTATTTTTCAAGCTAAAATTTGTATAATTTTACTTCAATACTCCCACCAAAAAATTAACTGGGTGTGAGTATAAAGGTAACATCCTAATTTGTAATATTTTATCTTTTTTTTCATGCCTTCATAAATTTTGAGTGAATTTTTTTATTCTTTATCTTTCAACTGTATAGGTATATAGGTCTTTTGCTCGGTTAAGAATGTGAATTGCAACCGGTAAAAGTGTTTTTTTTTATTTAAAAAAGAATTTTCAACTAAAAATGTATTGGGGATGGATAAGGAGAATTTTAAGTAGGTAATTATCACCTCCCTAATATAAAATAGAAAGGAGGAATTTTTTTTAGAGAAGATATGTTCTATTTGTTGGCATGGCTGGGTCTTTCTTGTGGCTACCAAACTCCCCTCCTTGTCAGTTGTCAACGCTTAAAAAAAAAAATTATTTGTTTGTGCAAAAGTTGAAAATTTTAGTGCTTAAATAAATTTAATTACCTCATTATATATTTCTAAAAAATTGGTAGTACTAAAGTTATTACATATATAGCATAATTTGGTAGTATAAAAATATTTTTAAATTGATAGTACCAAAATTAGCAGATATATTCTATCATAAGATGGTTTTGATTTAGTAAATGTATTGCTTTGCAAAGCCAGTACCATAATTTGTGGATAATTTTTTAATATGACATATATAATTCGAGAGCTTCAATAATTTAAAAAAACTCACAAACATAATTTCTAAAAACCAAAGAACCAACCTTTGGTCTATAAGGACAACGCTCTCGTGTGGAAGGTCGTGGGTTCGAAATCTAGATGGGGAAGAAAGATCTTTATTGACATTTATATTTTGAGTGACTTGACTCTCATCTTTATTTCAAAAAAAAAAACAGTTTCTGAAAATTATATATTTTGGGTATGGTCCATGAATAACGTTATATTAATATATTTTATGTGTCATACAAAATATATTCGATATTTTTTTTTTATTCAAAATGATGTCCTCATACTAATATTGAATGTTGTCCAAGTATATACATCATCCAAGATACAAGATGGATTGTATAAGGGCATCATTTAGCCGCAAAGATATGCGAAAGAAACGTGGAGGTAGGTGACCCCACTCTTCTTCTTCTTCTTTGGCTTGGCTAAGATTCCTTTTTGGTTACATAAGACAATGACCCTTTTTTTTTAACATTAATCTAACTTGTATTATTATAATTTTGGATAAGAAATAGATAAGCAACTTCTAATCTAAATATTCGAAGAATTAATATTTTACAAATTAAAAAATATATATATATTGTTTTACAAATCAAGCAACATCCCAGAAAAACATCAAATATTTGGTGGCTTTTTTTACTCTTTTTATGTTCATTTTTTTATCATTTTTATGAAAAAGAAAAGAAAAAAGTCAAAAAAACTATTTCATGCTTTTCAGTTTTCACAAATGAGACGCAACACTTGGGCTCAATCTTGGTTCTGTGTTCTCAACAACATTGTGGGCTCACATTAAACCTGAGCCCAATCTTTGTTCACCATCATCCAAATACAAGTCCCATCTCAACAAAACTTGTTAATACCAGAGATGTGAGATGATATCTCGGGCTCCACCTGAAAAATAGTATAAAATAAATAATCAAAAATTTTGTAATTTTTAATATTAAACAAATTTTAAACATAATTTTAAAATCTTTTGATATAAACAATAATAATATAACTCATAATTTATAAATAATAACACCTATATGTTGGATCATTTTAAAGACCAAATTTTGTTTCAAACATATCATATTTATATTTTTTAATGTTAAGAAAAAAATATATAAAATAAAGAGTTTCAAACAAAATCAACGGTAAATAACGAGAAATCATAGATAATTTCTAAACCGGGCCGTAATTTCATATCGGATATTCGGATCCACTTTCAAAAGCCCACCACAACCCAACCTTTCCAGGCCTCCATTTAAACCTCCACCGCACACCTCCAGTTGTTAAAAATTGCTTTCCCGCCCTCATATTACACGCCTCTCTCTCCCTCTTTCCCTCTTTCGAAGCCAGCGAAGATGAATCCGGCGAAGGAGGCGGGTGGCGCCCTCGACGCGCTCGTGACCGCCGTCAACTCCCGCATCGCGGAGCTGCAGCAGCTCGTCGTCGCTCGCAACAGTAACATCTCTCACTCCAATCCATGAATTTCATGAACAGTAGTTGATGCTGGTAGGGTTTGGGGGTTTAACAGTACCACGAGGAAAATTTTCATGGATGCCCAATAGTTCGATCTTATCTCTACCACTGTCTAAACAGTTAAGTTATTTTCACCAATACCTAAACTTAAGGGCGTGAATTCAACCTGCACACTCTAACCTCTTTCTGTACTGCCTAAACAGTCAAGTTATACGGGCAATGGACAAAGGTGGACAAGTTGATATGAGTCTAAAATTGGGCATATGTGAAATTAATTTAACTGCTTAGGTAGTAGTGTAGTTAAGATAAAAGGTTGGCATGCATGAAATTTTTTCGTACCACGATACCGGTTGATTCGAGCCAAATGATTAAATCAAGAGGAATTTCCACTAACATAACATAGATTTTGGTAATAAAGTGTATGATTTAAAATGATTTTAGTTTGAATTTTGGTTTTGGGACGTTATCTAACAGTGTACGCGCCGACGAGTGTTCCCGATCTGGCGTCAGTCGACACGACGCTCACTGCCATGGAGTCCCAGATCGATGCCATCAGGCACAGGCTCTACGAAGAGAGGCGCGCGATTCCTAAAGCCAAGGTTTCATTCCTTTATTCCTGAACTAGTAAAGAGTCCGCGCCTTGTTTTGGGTAGAAATTATTATATCTTATAATAAAGGGCTGAAAGCTCATCCCTGATGAAGAAATTAATATGGGCCTTAAATTTTAATGGGCGGGACATTAATGTACGTCAACGGTGATGATCAATCTAAGTAAACAATCAACGGCAGAGGTTTATTACTTGGGGAAGATAGAACTTTCATGTCAAAAAAATCCAATCTTCTTTTATTAGGAGTAAGGATAGTCACTTGGTCACTAGAAATTAATGGTTGTGTGAATTTATAATTTTGTTCGATATAGAAAATGATAGAACAGTCTGAGAAGCAGCAGAGAAAGCTCGAGCACATGCTGGCACACGTACCTCTAGGGATGCAAGAGAGCGTGGCCCCAACTGATCAGTACCCCTCGAGGTGCTTCTTAATTACTTTGTTCTATTTATTCATGTTATTAGTAGTTCTGTGCCTGCTGTTATGCTTCTCACATTCCCTGTTTTTTAATGCTTAAGTTGTTTTTTGTCCCTTTTCATTGTTAGGAAATTTGATGATGGATTGGATTTCATTTCAACTCCCGGTATGTTCAACTTAAATCTACAAGCTAGTGAGTCCTCGAGGATTAAAGAGGACCCTACTGCACCCCCTAAGGTACATAGGGTGTGTTTGTTTGTAGGATAAATGGGAGATAAATTGAGAGATAGCCTATCACCACTCTCACAAGGGATAAGCTATCTCTCAATTTATCTCCCATTTATCCCACAAACAAACATGCCCATAAAGAATAAATAATCATGTTTGTTATTTTTTCTTGGCAGCTGTACAAATTGCAATGACCAATACGGCCTTATTGTATCTAACCTGGTATTGTCATCCTGGACCGCTAAGAGTTTATGAACCTTGCACCCCTTATACATCTATTGTGATGATTAATTGTAGTTTGAGAAGAAGGGAAAAGGTCCAGCACCCCGCTGGTTTGTCTCTGCAGAAGAACTTGATTCAGTACCCTCGTGAGTTTATACACTTCTTCGTAATTTTTCTTTTCTTAGTAGTTTAATTTTTTTTTTATCAGTCAGCTTTATACCAGGCTTCTCATTTCTTTCATTTTTTTTTTTTTATTACAGTTATATGAGGGGAAGGTTAACACTCGAAAAGATTAATATAGCAATCAATGAGGTGGCCACATATGCTGATACCAATGCGCATCTAATTTCTTGCTCAACTAAGAAGGTATATTTGCTACATGTTTTGACTTTTTTTTATAGATATGTTGCAGAATTATGTCTTTACTATTTGGTTTCTGCTATATATAGGTAGCAGATGATATGTGGGAGAAGGTTTTGGTAAGTTCTTTGCATACTTTACTAAATTTCTTTTCTGTTTGTAAATATGAGAATATATTGCACCTCAAAACTGCAAATATACTGCTTGTCTGTGCTGTGCTGTGCTGATAGTAGTTAACACCAAAGCCCGTATATGTACTTAGTACCTACAATATCTCTTTCATTCAATTTTCCATCTTTTTATAGATTCATGTGTAACCTGAATAATGTCAAATATTTCTGTGTTGCTCTATATTGGAGATGTGGAGGGATCCAATAACCATGATTATTGGTGACATTGGTGACCATTTTATTATTTATATATAAATTGGTAAATTCAAACTGTTAGATATATTCTAAATCATCTCAATAACATATACATAAAAAATGATAAAATTTTAATATCGTTTCGATAATCATCAAGAGAGGAGAAAAAATCATAAAATTTGAACTGTTAATTTTTGTTAATGCTTGATGCATATGTAAATAAAATCAAAATGATATAATTTTTTTTTGTATACATAAAATATGATATACACAACCTATTCTATCAATTACTTTTGTTAGGGAAGAGTTTAATATGTATTTATTTAAGATTTAATTCCATGGTCACCGATCAGTCACCAAAAACATGGTTATTTGATCCCTCCTCCTTGGAGATATCATCATTGCAATTGGACTTGTTTTTTCCAACAAATACAACTTAAAGGTCCTCTCTAACTTCCTCTGGAACAAGGGTCGTTTGGGTAAATTCTTAGATATTGGAAAATTAGAACACAAAACTCTTTTTTTTTTTTAAGAAATGATTACTGTTTTGCTAATTGTAGTTCTTCTATGAGCATCATTATCATCTTACTAATTTGTATTTTTTTTTTCAGGAAGTGAGAGACGTAGCTGCGCACGTTAAAGGGAAGCACTTTTTTCTTGAATCTGATATAAAAGGTCCTGGCTTAAAACTTGACAACACCGGAAAGGCAATTCTCACGGTAAGTTCATCCAAGATTCATGCGCTGCACCAAATCTAAAACATCACTCATATCATTGCAAGATAAAATAAATTTTGGTACCCCTATAGAGATTGTTTGAGATTAGATTTATGAATAATACATGAGCATTCTCCAAGTCATTGCTGAAAGAAGTGCTATGACTCTTCCCGCACATGTCAAAAAATTGAGGAAGACAAGAGCGCTACTTAACATATATTTACTAAATTGAGAACATAATGTGATATTCTTTTTAATCTTGTAGGTTTAAATCCTTCACATCTTATGGGATTTTGATAACTTATAAATATATATTTTCATTTTATTTTAAGAATTTGTATAATGTTACAACAAGACAGAAATATTAAGATAGTTGCTCTCTCAATTTTAGGTTCTCCGGCATCTTGGTAGAACTCAAGAAACCCGGGTTGGGTCACACCGTGTAATAATCCTGAAACCTCGAGCTCACTGAAGGAGAACTGAAAAGGTCTATCGTGGTGTACCAAGCTGCTTTGGTCTCTTGTATTCTCAGTACAAAATTCGGTAGACACTTGAGGAGATTTGGAATTGGAATTTCATAGTATGTGACTATGTGCTTGTGGTTGCCATCAGTTCTGGCATCTCTCAGAATTCTGATGCATTGTCTTTCTCATCAAACCCTGTGATGCTACATGTGTGGTTAATATTCTTTCTGGCATGTCTTTGTTTTTTTTTTTTTTTTTTTTTTTGAGAAGGCTGGCATGTCTTTGTTCATTGTTTTCAAAATGGAAAGTATTCGGTGCACTTTTTGGTGATAATCAGGACATTTGCCAAAACACTGATAAAACCTCAGACAACTGAAAACCAGATACATAATAATAATTAGAGGTGACAGATTGTCAGGTTCAGGGTCAGGAGGGTTTTTCGAGTTTGGTATCTCTTTTCCCAGGTCAGCTCGGGTTCTCTAAATCACAGGTCGGGTTAGGTTCGGATCAGTTTGACTTTCTTCAAGACTCAGGTCGGATGGGATTTTCGGTCAGATTTTGCCACCTCTAATAATAATATACATTGACAGGATGGAGAACAGGAGTCAAGTAAATTCATGAAAAATATAACACTGACAACAACAAGATTGAGATATGAGGTAACAAATTAGACATCGAAAAGCTTAAAAATAACAAAATAATCTAACAGCCTAAAACCATGGGACTGAAATTTAAAACACGAAATAAGAAAATGTGCTCCCAGTCTTAACATTTGGTAACAAGCCTCCAGGAAGAAGAAAAAAAAAAACAAAATTTCTCTTAATGTGATTCCACAAGAACAAACAAGGGCTTGCCCTTCAGCCTCTCACGGCCCTGAAAGTTATTGTTGCAAAAATAAGATCAGCATATAAACGATATGCCAGAATTTTGTTTATGATCAGGTCTAAGGTCAACAACCATATAACTTAGGACAATAAAATCCATGAATTATATGAAAGGCAATCTGATAAAATCATATTATAAATTGAAAAATTTTATGTCTCGAACAATATCCTTGTTGTTTGCCTGACCTTTTTTTATCTATTTTGAAAAAAAAACTAAACATAACAAATTATCTCTGAAGTAACAAAAGCAAAACAATAATTCATCGGATAATCGGCACTCGTTGCTAGATTTTGTTTTTAAATTTTTTGTATATTCTGACAATTCGAATGCTAGTACTCGGACACAAATTCCTGGGTAACAATTATACTGGTAAGAATGTACCTTGAGCTCTGGAATTTCGATCACACAAGCGCATTCAACCACCTCAGCACCTGCACGCTCTGAGGCAAGGAATTTGTGCAGAAACATTAGTAAATTTGTAATGAGGAATTTAAAGAAACCAACATGTTTACAGCAACAAAATTACCAAGTAAATTAATGGCAGCGCACAGTGTTCCACCAGTGGCGATTAAATCATCTACAACCAGCGCACGTTCGCCAGGTTGTACAGCACCAATATGCATCTCAAGACAATCGGTACCATACTCTAGCTCATATCGCTCAGATATAACTTCACCTATAGGTAGATATACCCAAAATTTTATTTGGTAAGTAAGAGGATATTATCACTTTCTCTTCTTTTGTAATTGAAGAATGCTACTTACCGAATTTGTCAACAAAAAGAGAGGTTACTAACAAAATTTCAAAACTGAAAGATAGCAGTGGTACTGGTACCTGGTAATTTTCTTGGCTTCCTTAAAGGGATAAACTTTGCCCCAATTGCAAGGGCAATTGAGGGACCAAAAATAAAACCTCTTGCCTCAACCCCTACATACAAGTGAAGACACTTGTTATTAAGTACCCTTAACAAAACATTTGGTACCATACCATACCAGCTTAACAAAATGGTTTCCCCCAGTGCCTAAATTACTTAAACTAGAGCTGTGAATCGGGGCTTCCCCCCCGAAACATAATGTTACATAAATTAATAGATATTGAAATTAAATATACATTGTTTATGAATATATATTACTAAATAACTATTGAACTAAATATTATGTCTATACAATATATTTTTAGCTACAACTTAATTGATATAAAAGAATACAATGAGTTGCAAATATTTTGCGTCTTAAATTGTTCTTTAGGTACATCATTTTCTTAATGAAAAAAAAATTAAATTGAACCATTTGATTAAGATAAAGAAGAGAGAGAAACAAAATCAAGAGTTGAGAGTAATGATGATGTAGCATAACTAAAAAGCTTGGAAGCTCAACCCTCTTTCTAGAGGATGAATTTGTTCCAACTCCATGTATATATAAAGTCAGTATAGATGATTAACTAAGGTGGTGCCCAACTCTGAGACTATTTTTACTGGTAAAATACTGAATTGTTAAGGTAAAAGTATGGAAAATAAAATAAAAAAAAAATGGTCCCAGTGAACTCATATTGATATGAATAAAAGTATGGAAAATAAAATTGTTAATTGTATCTTTTTTTCTTTTTCAATGCTTTCATATTGATATGAATAATGAACTCAACTGTACCTGCTACAACAGAGATGTTCATATTGGAGTATCGCTCGACGAACAAATCGACGGTGTCTTTGAAAGCTTTCGGGTTTAAGAGCAGTGTTGTAATGTCCTGAAACATTATCCCTGTCAGACAGACAATCAAGACAACATTATAAGTTATATGGCCTCATAATATCATAATATCATACCACCTAAATACAAACACTATTTATTGACTCATTAATTGGAAGAAAGCAGCTTCTCTACTCTCAAAAAAATAAAATAAAAAATAAAATATAACTATCTCTTTTTTTGCATAATTTCAGTTAATTTAGGAAAACCAGGAGGCTCAGTCTCACCACAGTTCCATTCTTTATTATCCTCATGCAAGATTTTTAAATACAAAAAAGAAGTAAATTTAACAAACCAATTAAGAATAAGAAAGTAAGAAACAAGTGTATATATATATATACCAGGTTTGGGGAAATGGGGAACCACACGGATGGAAGAGGCAATCCCTTCAAGTTTGGCTTCTAATTTCTTGGCATTCTTCTTCAGCATGAGCACCTCCTCCCTCTCCTTGCCATCAATCTCCTCCTGGGGGAATGTCATTGTTGGTACCAGTATTTCTCTGCCTTCCCTCCCCTGAGCAGCCTCCTGGTGTGTGTGTGTGTGTGGAGGCAGGCAGTGGCAGAGTGGCTTAATTGGCAAAAAATGGCAAGTGAGAATGTGAGACAGTTTTTAAGGTTATATAGAGAAAAAATTAACAGGACTTTGCAGAATGGTCCTAAACTAAACTTAAATAAATCCTTACTCCTAATAATAAAAGGAGGTTAGATTTTTTGACAGAAAAGTTTTATTTTGGGGCCCAAAGTAGAACCCTCAGCCGTTGATTGTTTTACTTTGATTGATCACCACTGTCGTTGACGTATATTAATGCCCCGGCCCACTAAAATTTAAGCCCCGTATCAATTTTTCACAAGAGATGAGTTTTCAGGCCTTGATTATAAGATATAATAATTTCATTCTGAAACAAGGCGTGGGCTCTTTACTTGTTGGTTTGTGATAATATGTTCTTCTTTTTTTATATTTTTGGTTGAATTATAATTTACAGGTCGTTTTTTGGTCTCCACGTCCACTGTCCACTTGTCTAATTAATTTTAAAATAAATGGTTGATTGGATGGAGATTTTTTTTTATTTTGATATCGGATGGCATGGAATTAATTATTGTGAATGAAAAAGAAGAATCCTAGCTACTATATATCAGGATAAGGATATATACCTAATGAAATGGTTGTGAGGAATTAGAAGTATATATAAAGTGTGTTTTTAATCTGTAATAAATAAGTGATTGTTGGATTCGTTTTTATGTGTGCATCTTTTTAAGTGTTTATCTCATGGTTAGATTGTTCATATTTAATTTGCATAGTCAATACAAACTCAGTTTCATTTTATTTTAGTTTTGGTTTAATTTAAATTTATAATCTTTTTTTTAGATGGGAATATAACATTGAAATGCATACCAAGTTCCGATATTTATTTTCCTTACTAAAAAAGTGCTGAACGACGTATCTAAAAAAATGGGAAATATAACAAAAAAATTGATCGATGAATGCAATTGAATATAAGGTTACCTTCTATAAATTTGTAAGGGTGCGTCTAGCAACCTATTTTGATTATTTTTGAATAGTCTATTCCGGAATACTAGTGTGCCATCCTATTTTTTGTGATTGCTAAACTGTCAAACACAAAACAGCTAAACGAATTGTGATGTGAATAAGCTAATCCGGCATTCGCCCATATAGATGGAATACCGAAATAACTACACTCTATTATTCAACTATCACACTAACATGTTACCAAACAATAATTTCATTATTCCGAATAGTTCAAAATATCATTTTTACTTCCACTCTTTCACTTTTACTGATCCAATTACACTGTACTTCTATTTCTTTTCTTCTTTTTTCTGCGAAGAGATCCTAAAAGTAAAACATATAGTATAAAAATCAAATAGGAAATATTCTATATCAAAAGATACTTTTATTTTGCGTTCTTTCTGCTCTATAAAGTGCCTACCATGGTATAATATATATTATCCTCTGTAGCGCTGCATTGTGTAACGCAGGATGTGAACCGTTAGATTATCTCGAGATCTGTGCCGGCCCGAATCTCTGGATGATCTAGCGGTTTACATTCTATCCTGTGCTACACAATGTAGCGCTACAGAGGATGAGCACTCACCGTGGTACCATTTCTATGCCAAATTTTTTTTAAAATCGAAAATATAAATAATAAATTTATGAAAACATCAAGATGACACCGGAATTTATACACAATAGATAAAGCCGATTTTCAAAATTGGGTCCTTCTATTGGAACCGATTTTGAAAATCGGTATGAACAGTGTTTTAGCTACACCCGTATTACACACCCCACATGCCACACGGGATCCATACCGAATTTCAAATTTGGTTCCTTCTATTCGAACCGAATTTCAAATTCGGTATGAACAGTGTTTTTTTTTTGGGGAGACCGGCCCTCTCCTCTCTTCTTCTCCCATCTTCTCTCCCAACCGAATTAAAAAGGTAGAAACCGATTCTCAAAATCGGTTCCTCCCATTGGAACCGATTTTGAGAATCGGTATCTACTTTTTTTTTTTTTTTTTCCGGATCCAATTGTGGCCGAACACGGTAGTTAAAAAAAAAAAAAGGTTCGAACCGATTTCAAAATCGGTTCCAATGGAAGGAACCGATTTTGAAAATCGGCTCTATCTATTGTGTGTAAATTCTGGTGTCATCTTACTATTTTCATAAATTTATTATTTATAATTTCGATTTTAAAAAAAATTGTTTCTATGCTATATATATTTCGGATCCGAATCTGCTATAAGAAAAGCAGACTCTGCTTTTCTAATCGGATGGTCAAGATTGGTTTCGGCACCGATCTTAAAGTACTTCGGTTTTTACTGTACGAATATCGAAATACTTCAGTGTTTCTCAGCCGTCGGATCAAGAAAAGCAGCGGATTCCAATCCATATATTTCTCATTAAAATAAATCTCTCTGATCGATCGTTTCGTTTCGTTTCGTTTCGTTTAGTTTCGTTTCGTTCTATTTCTCTTCTCTATCTCGCTCGCCTTGCCTAACTCGGATCTTCATCTCCTCCCTTCGCACACGCAACATATCCCAGCGAACAGAGAAAAAATCAGTGGAACTGTAGACGTCATTCTTTATTTATTTCATCGTTGGCATTATTGTTATTGTTATTATTATTGTATCAGAGTGAGTGGCCAAGTGCAGCCTATTGACAGTTGCTTTTGAGATTTTTTTTTTTTTTGATTGAAACGCTTTTGAGATTTAATGCCGGTATATGTATCGTGCCATTTGTTGCTCTGGTGATGATAAGAGAAAAATTTATTACGGTTAATTTATTGACGCTTTTTTTTGTTCTTTTTTTTTTTTTGGGTGGCAGATATACAGCTGCTGAAGGGGTACCAGTGTAAAATTTAAGAAGTAATGTTAATTTAGAATAAAAATTAAAAAGAACTGTATTTTTATTTTATAATTATAGATTGATTTGTTTTTTACCAATTTTATTAACTAAAATATAACAAGACGTACAAATGCTAATTAAGAAAATAAATTTCAAATAAATAGAAGATGGCCAAGCAGAACAAAATTATAAACTGAGAGGTTTCTAATATTACTGTACCTTAATTTAATTTTTATTATTTTACACACAAAAAGAATTATAAAATTATAAAATTTAGTTACAATCAATTATGTAACGTAATTAAATTATTGTTGTCAAAACGTATGAGTTGAAAATATATTATATATTCATTACTGTAATAAGCAACTCTATTTCTTACAGAACAAAGAGGAGGATACTAATTTATTTAAAGTCCTCTGATTTTTATTATTTATATATATATATATATATATATATATTTTTTTTTATTTTGTATTTTTTATTTTTTTTTTTGAGGAAAGTCCTCTGATTAGTTGTGTTTATGCAAGCTCAATTTGTCATAAAAATGATGCCTTTGTGATATTTTAAAATGAAGTAAAGGAGAAAATAGTTGATTATAAATCATAGTCATTTTAGGCATTTTTTTTAGTAGCATCATGCATGATTGCGTGATTGTTTTTTTCTTTATAAAATAAAAGTGTGGATAAAATTTTGTGTAGATATTTTGTTGCTTTCAAGTTTATTTCCCAAACGTTTAATTAATCAAAAGAAAAGGGTAGGAGATCTCATAGTATCTAACTCAAACACAGTGGCTAACCACTAAGTATAACCAAAAAAAAAAAAAAACAAAAGGCATTATTTCTTAAATATAAAGGACCATCACTCCAATAACTGATCTGCTCTTTTTATGCACATATAGTGCTTTTTTATATCAAATCTTGATGGAGCATATTTGTTGGATGGTAGATGTACTGGTTTGTCTGGTGATGAAAAATTTTATGGATGTATATTACGTTCACAATCTTGGCAATGCAAACTTTTGAAATTTTGAAATAATTCATAGAAAATCTTGAAAATAAAAAAAAGTTTATGGATGTATTATTTAATTTATGGATTGGTTGTGTTTCAAATTTCAATCATTTTAAATATCATTTGATGGTTTATCAAAAAAATTTTAACGATTCTAATTTAACGGATCTTTGAAGAGTTATAAAACATCACTTCAATTGAATATAATAGAAACATAATCAATCTACAGGTTAAACAATATTTATGTAAATTTTTTTCTATTTTGAGAATTTTCAGTGATAAGTCTTCAATTTTTCTTTTAAATTTCATTGTCAAGGTTGTCAAAATAAACATTGTCAATAGATCTCTCCTCTAATTTAAAATCAGCTGCAAAAGCAAATCTAACAAAAAGAAGTCCCCAACTTTAGACGATTTAATTAGTAACTAAAAATGAAAATTATACAATTAGTAATGCTATAAATTTTTCTAACTTTACTCAAAAAAAAAAAAAAAAACTACAGATTGATCACAGTTCTCCTTCAACGTTGCTCAAACGGTAATTATACTAATATCTGAGAAAATTTGATTTGGAAATAAAAAATCTTGATCTGAAATCTGAAATCCCCAGGCTGACGTCCGAGAAAATATTTGGAAGGTGAATGATCAATGATATAATGCATTGTGTTGCTGATGTACAAAGTGGGTACCTGAGCGGTTGCTGTTTCCTTTTCACATTACGTTGACGCTGAACTGAAAGCATGACTTTGCATCCTTAATTATTCCAGTTGCAGATGTAAGAAAAAAAATAAAAAATAAAAAAAAATATATATACCGTACTAAAAATCTAAAATTTTAATTTTTCTTCTGCAGATGTTAATGATATTTTTTTTTTATGTGAACCGTATGTACATGATCAATAATCCAAATAAAACACAATTAGCATGTTCGACACAGAGGGATCAACGCGGCTCAAGTCTCCCCAACGCTTTCATCCTCCTTGATCTCTTCGAACACGTGTTCTTTAGTGCGGATCAAGAACCTCTCCTTAAGCCTTTATGCTGCCCGGCTTGATCCCCTGCCCGGATTCTTAAGGAAGGGGAACCCATGTCTCAAATCTCCTCAGCACTTTTATATAGATCAAGTCATCCGAATGTGAATTCCTCAGTGCGGATCAAATTTTGATCCTCGTTGGATTGCGGAACTAACCCATATGAAATTTGAAATTCCAGTGACAGATAAGAAAGTAAGAAACCATGTTGTATTCTTGTGTTGCTTGCTTACCATAAAAAAAAAAATAGAATTTTACTCCAATATTCCTACCAAAAAAATTTTCTTTTCGATCTGACGATTATAAATGAATATTACCTATTATGTGATTCATCTGTAACCGATAAAATCATTCAGGTGTGGATACGGTAGCAACAAACAAAATAAATATATATAAGAAGAAGAGAGAAGAAGAGAGACAAAAACATGAGCAGGTATTAGTTAATCACTGTTACTTTATTCGCTGCAGCGAAAAACAGAACGCAATCATGACCGCACGTCCCACTGACGCGGGGGCCCCAGGTGGCGGTGGCTCGCGAGACAGAAGGACGCTGGAAAAGGGGCGCAGAGGAGAGGGGAGAGGACTGCGAGGGAAAGAAAAAAAGAAAGAAAGAAAGGAAGAAAGTGCGTCCAAAGTCCAAACAAAGCCCGCCCCATAATGATTCGCGCGGGTACAACGAAGAGATCGCGCTGACGTCGCCGCTGGGCCTCTACAGTGTCGTATCTTTTCCCCTGATCTTTCTTTCCCCCCGTCCTATATATATATATGTTAGTCCTATACTATGGACGGGACGGACGGGCGGACAGACCTGGTCTATGTCTGTCTATCGGTTTCTGTTCCTCTACAGGCCCCGTGCTACTAGAATTATTTTTTTGTCCGTGCCTTAAATAAAAAAGAATTTAAAAGATATGTCCGGTCTAATAATAATCATAAGACTATACCTACTTTTTAAAGTCACGTTCAGAAGGTCCAACCAGACGTCAGCGTTCGGTTTATTAAACTTCTCGGACTTAAAAAATTTTGCCAAAATTTCTCTTGAACGCCGATGTCTGAACGCTGATGTCTAAACGCTGGAGTTTAGAAGAAAATTTTGGCAAAATTTTTTAAGTCCGAGAAGTTAAAAAATCGAACACTAGCATCTAGGTGGCCTTCTAAACGTGGCGTTTGAAAAGTAGCCACAGTCTTGTGATTCTTAGAGTGTGCTCCAGAAGGGGGGAGAGAAGGGGAGGGGAGAGGAGGGGAGAGTTGATCAAGTTTGAAGTTACCTGTCTAAAATCATGTTATTTGCTCTACAACTACAATTACTAGAGAGAAGAAAAGAGTAACAAGATACAAATTGTAGTTGTGGAGTAACTAACATGATCTTGAGGAGGTAACTCCAAACTTGATCCGCCCTCTCCTCCCTTCCCCTCCCCTCCTCTCCCCCCTTCTGGAGCACACCCTTATTAGACCGGATATATCCTTTGATTTTTTTTTATTTTAGACACGGACAAAAAATTAATTCGTGCTACTACTGCTGCACAGTCTACACTGCTACTTGTTGTGCCAGTAGTCCGTAGAGATCTCATGTCCTCTGCAGCGCTGCAATGTGTAGTGCAGGACGTGAACCGTTAGAATATATAGAGATCTGCTTACGCACGAATCTCGAGGTGGTCCAACGGTTCACGTCCTGCGCTGCACAATGTAGCGCTACAGAGGACTCGGGAGCCGTTTTATGTCCCTCAAGCGGTCAAGTCAAGACTCAGGAGACTGGAAGAGGGAAGACGTTTTGTTTTACAGATTTTTATGCATGTTGTAAAATAAAAATTTAGTTATTTTTGTATGGACAATCATTCATTTTTAATCCAGCGATTCAAGTTTCATAGATCAAGTATTTCTCTTTACTTATACCTTATGAATATATCATAACCATCCAATTCAGAAAAAACGAACGGTCTACATCTCTTTCGATCCATTAAATAATTCACCATAAAAGTTTCATAATACTGTACTAAAATTTTATATCATATTTTGTGTCAATAATCGGTAATAAATAATATTGTATGAGTAAAATTACGACAAGCGCATGCACTTTCAAAAACATATTAAATCATCTCTGACGCCAAAATATCATAATAACAAAAATTATATTTAAGCCAAATTTCTGTCAAATTCCAATACGAAGTAATAATATTTAGTTTCTACTTTCTTCGTAATATTTGCATCTTGTTGGTGTTTCGTTGAGCTAGAATATGAAGCAAATTCCATAGATACAAATTCAATACCTTTAAAAATTGATATGGAATCTTTGGTACGACACAAATCGTTACAATTATAGATAGATGAAGCGGGGATGTGAATTTCCCCCGGAATGAACAGTAACTCCCTTCTTTTGGGCCGTCCGATTGAAATCCAACGGGTCCCATTACGCCATCCAAATTTTACTTCCGTTCCCCTTCGCCCACTCGGTCTTTTTTTTTTCTCTCTCCTCCATTCTCTTTGGTTTTTGCGTGGGGATGGAGGTGAGAACCAAATTCGGTGAGCGACAACATATATTCAAACATACATAAGTAAAATCTTTAAAATATAAATTTTGTATAAACATGTTATGAAATTCATAGATTTACTATGTTTCAAATTTTGACTAATTTAAAAGTCATTTGATACTCTCCATCTTTTAAATAAAAAAAAAAAAGTTGTTTGATACTCTATCGGAGTTTCTCAAAATTTCTTAATAAATTTCTAATGGTTTAAAATATTATGAGTTTTGATATAGTATCAAACGACTTTTAAATTGAACGAAATTTGAAACACAATCAATCTATGAGTTTGACAACATGTTTGTACAAAATTTTCTATTTTAGAAATTTTATTTATATATTTATTTGAGGATCCGTTGTCGCGGTTGTCACCCGATGCTCACCCATATATATATTTTTTTAAATAATATAATATAATATAAAACCAGGTAGCATGTTGCTGCGGAGTAGCAACGAGGCCATCTAGTTAGTGTTGAAAATTGGGATGGGGTGTGAGCCACTGAGCCAGACAGCCGAAACAAAACAAGTTGTCAAAACGCAAGGACGGTACTCGCACTCGCACTCGCACTCGCTCCCACGGGTCCAATGATCCAACCCGGTACGTGCGTACGAACCCATACATACATACATACATGATACATGGACCAACTCTTACCTGTCGACGGACCTACCTACCTCAATTATATTTATGCCAACTGCTGCTTCACATCTCAGCCTTTTACATGCCACTTCCAACTTAATTGCAACCATCTTGTATTAGGCAAACGCAGAAATATGTACCCAAAGTAGTACAATCCATGTTCATGAATAAATGAATTTTTAGGAAAAGCCAAAAGAATTAGTAAAAAAGTGAAATTACTTTTATACCTTCAATTTATAATCATTACATAATAATTGTTCCAGTTAAATAATATAGACAAAATGGTAATCATAACATTGGCAAACAAGTGGATTCAAATAACTTTACTAGACAACTAAGAAACGAATAGAAAAATAATATTGAATCGGTAAAGTTCATTTAATTGGAGACAACATGTAAAGGGTATAAATTCATTTAATTGTGGACGGAGGTTATAGTATTTTTTACAAACAGAATATTTGGAAAGTGAACATTCTTGGAAGAGTGAAATTATTTTTATGCTTTCAATTAGTAGAAACGTGAACATTTTTGGAAGGAGACGAGGCGCATTTTAGAAATTTTGTAATATATATATATATATATATTTCTTTTAAGAAAAAAGTGGGTTCAATCGAAGGGTGTAAATTTATTTAATTATAGATAGGTTGTAAAAGATATAAATTTATTTAATTGTGGACGGAAGAAGTAGTAAGTAAATTTAGTTTAAAACGTTACAAACATAAAAGGAAAGGAGGCACATATTTTATTTTTGTGCACCCGAGGAGATAGGTCTGACAACTGGATCCCTTGATGAATGTATGGCGTTGGCAGGCTGTCACGCTCACAATCTAGCACATAGTTTCATTTTGTACTTGTTTTGAAGGAATTAAACATGTCCTAAAATATATATACATATATATCAAACAGATTTGATTTGATGGGAATGAAAATCAATGCTTGCGGTTGCAAAAATTATTGTAATTAAACGAAAATAATTGTAAGGTTATATACCACGAGATAATTTTTTTGAGGAGGGATCTATTGACCATGCTTAAATTGACAATTTTGATAATAACACATTTTAAAAATTTATAAAAATCACAAAAATTCTTAAAAATGAAAAATTATTTATAGATGTATTATTTAACTTTTAGATTTATAGTGTTTCAAATTTCAATTAATTTGAACATCATTTAATGACTTATCAAAATTTTGTGTGCTTTTCAACAGTTGTAAATTAACGGGTCTTTGAAGAGCTATCAAATGTCGCTTAATTTGAATATAATTGGAAACATAATCAATTTATAAGTTAATTAATACATCCATAAACTATTTTTCATTTTTAAGAGTTTTTGTGAAGTTTTACAAATTTTTTGAAAGTTTCCGTTGTCAAGATTGTCAAATTATGCATTGTCAATGGATCCCTCTTTTTATATATAGATGAGGGTTAAGACACTCAAATTTAAGTGTCTATAAAAGACCTTCCACCCAGGTTTTTGAACCGCAACCCCCAAACAAAGAGCGCTGCCTTTAACCACTAAATCAAAGGTTGGTTCTTACGAGATAATTTTTTCATCTTCTTACACAGCTGACAACTGATATCTCTTTTTTTTTCTCAAACCAAATACCTAAACATTAAAATTAAATCTCACGGAACTTTTTTATAAAGAATTTAGTAAGTAAAAAAAAAAACGAAATTTGAAGATGTCAAAAATACGGTTTTTGAATCAAGCTCCCTAAAAATACTCTTAGTTTAAGCCAATTTCCCGAGCAAATCACAGCAAAATGCTTGCACAATATTTCAATATTGTACGGAAGTGGTGAACGCTTTATGGAGTTTTTTTTTTTGAGGGTAGCTTTATGGAGTTTTGTAGCAAGCACTTTAACTTGATAAGAAACCCTTTTAAAACTTCAAATCATATTTACTTTATCTTTGTTGACCAAGTACCACAACACTCTCATCATTGTTGTAATTAATGCTCATCACATCAAGATTTTTATTTAGCTAGCTAATTTTTTGGGACGACGTACCGTTCATACTATGGACATCCATAGAATGTAACAAAATCACTGATATATAGGTCATATTTGTGACAAAAACAGTCACAAAAAGTGACTATAGGCGTCTGTAGTGTTGACGCGAGATGTTTCTCCTAATTTTTCTCTGGCTAAGGACAGACTCTTGGATCAGAATTAAATAATGAAAACCAGTAATTTACGAGCTCTCCTTACAATATTATGAGATCCAACCTTAACATCTTTGACAGCCGCTGTCAAGCTTTCAAAAAAAATAATAATTAAAAAAAAAAGAATTCCAACCTTAGCTTTCAAATAATGTTCTCGCCATAACTCAAGTTCTTATGTCCGAATCAATTAAGATCTTCGATTAGAACGTGTGATGTTACACTAGATTTTAGTATTGATAGAAAGTGATAGAACAATCTTAGTATAAATAAGTTAAGGGCCAAAATGATATGCAAGTGAAATTTTAGGGACCTCAGTGGTACATTCAGAACTTTCAGAATTCAAAATGATAGCAAATCAATATTTTTAAAACCAGATTATTACTTTTATTACGTGATGATGATGACCAATTTGGTGAATTAGCTAGTGGGTAGTGAACTAGTGATACTTCATAACCATCCTTGTACTTTTTCTCGTTTTTTTTTTTTCGTTGTTATGTCTTATGACACAGATTAATCTTTTTTTTAAAAAAAAAAAAAGACACAGATTAGTCCTTATAATTTTCTGACTAGTTTCCATGTAAAAATCAAGTATCTAATTTAGAAGATGCAAAATAATTTATAAATTTCAAAATTTTCAATATAGAAGCTCAATTGCGTTTAGCGCCGCAACGCCTCACAAATGAAGCACAACAAATGCAGAAAATCAATCACAGTAAATCAGTAATCTAAGCAAAAAAATTAGTTGACCAACGAAAGCACACCGGGCCTATTGAAATTTAGAAAGCCATACAAATTAGTCATATTATTATTTACAACATTATTCAATGTAAACGAACGCTTGCAACGTGCCACGCACTAATTTTCATTATATATCCCGTATAGTAATCAATAGTTTTTCTTTATTTTTTTTAAGAAAAAGCATTTATACATATTTTTTTACAATACCAAAGATTATTTTTATTTATTCTTTTTAAGATAAAAAATGAGGCAAATACCACAGAATTAATCAATACATTAACATTTTACACTTCAAACTAGAAACAAGGGTATTTAAAATGGAGGATTAGATTTAGAGGGTTGTCAAAAAAAAAAAAAAAATTTCAGAGAACAAGTTACCACAAAAGAAAAATTTTAAGGGTTTGATGAACTTTGAAGTCATCATCCCTCCAAAAAAAGAAAAAAAAATATTATAAGCTTAGATATCAAGGACTTTGGTGCATTTTTTGTGGTGCAATAACAGCCTCAGTGGAAAAATGAATGGGATTAGAGGGTTGTTTAGTGTGTGATTATCGCAATCAAATAGTTCAGAAAAATGTTTGTAACAAAAAAAAAATAGAAGTTTGGAGAACAACCTATCATAAAAAGAAAAATTTTAAGGGTTTGATGGACTTTGAAGTCATCATCCCTCCAAAAAAAAAAAAAATTATAAGCTTAGAAACTAGAGATTTTGGGATCGGGATGACCTGCTTTTTTTAATCTGACGGTTGAGAAACATCAAAATATTTTGAGATCAATGCCACAAATAACGAAGTATTTTGAGATCGGTGCGGCAACCGATTCCGACTGTTTGATCGGAAAAGCAGATCCTGTTTTTCTGAATGATTCTGATCCGAGATTTTGGTGCATTTTTTGTGGTGCAATATATATAGCAACCTAAGTGGAGAAATGGTTGGGATCCACCAAACCAGAACGACGGCCGGAATCAGGCCTAGGATCCTCTTGGATTACCTCCTGTTTCTTTTTTTTTTTCTTACTCATTTTTTTCGTGGGGTCACAACTCACAAAACCGTACCGATCTTGCGGTACAAATGTTTGTTTATTTCTTTTTTGAGCTCTAGTACGTACCGGATTCAAACACACACAAAAAAAGCTCTAGTGTGTACTGTGTACCGTGTCATGATGTCATCGGTCCCTTTGGCACTTTTTTTTTAGGAAAAAAAAAGGAAAGTATCTCAAACTTATTATTGTATCATTGTGTGGAATGACACTCAAATTGAATTAAATTTGAAACACAATCGATCTATAAGTAAATGAACATGTTTATAAAAGATTTTTAAAATTTTTAAAATTTTTTATAAATTTATATGATTTAGTGTAATATTTGTGTCAAAATATTGTTGTGTCATTTGATCCCTCCTCTTATAAGATAGTGATTGAATCGAGTCCAGATAGACTAGTGTACAACTATTTGAAAAAGTTTACATTTCAGAGTGAAATGTAAATTACTCAAATTATATTTTATTATTTCTAACATTTTGATTTATGATTTCCAATGATTCCAAAATTTTGAAGCTTTTTAAGTAGTTGTTTCAGATTTTTTAGAATTTATGTACAAATAAACGCTATTTTATTAATATTTCAGAATCATTTTGAAAAATAAAAAAACAAGTACTTACAAAACTTTAAAAATAAAAAATTTGAATTTCTTAGTATTTTTATATGGCGACTAGGTATCATGATTCAAAATTTTGGATGTGGTATAGTACAATTTGAGTTGTTAAATATTTTCATATTAGTCGTCTAACTTGACATACTAATATAAAAAAATCTCCTCAAAATATATATAATTTAGATCAAAATTTTGATTTATTACTCGATCTCAAAATATTCCTCAAACAAGAACATTGGGAAATATAAAATTTTTCATATAGTGACTTCATATATATTGGCTCAAACATTAAATTATTCTATTGAAATCATACGTTAGTAAAGATTTAAAGGCTGAATATACATTCAAAACTTGATTACCAGAATAACAACAAATAATTAAGAATCAAATTAATATTTTTGAAACTCGGAGAGCCAATTTAAAAATCTTCTAATTTACTCCATCATTAGTCATGCACTAAACGACTGAACATCAAATAATTGAATCCAAAATGAACAAGCTGTAAACGCCAGTGAGTAATACCTAGCGTCCATAGAAAATCCGTCCATTGCGTCTATAGGTTACATTTCGGAATGTATCTGTTACATTTCAGAGTGTATCTGTTACATTTCGTACATGTCTACGGATGCATAGACGGTTTTTCAGTGGACGCAAGATGTGTTTCTCAATGCTAATCTCACAATCTATTTGATCGAGTTGGAGGGTGGCAAAATTTGATCCGATCCGAAAAAACCCGTCCGACCCGACCCGAGTTTTAGAGGAAGTCAAACTGATCCGAACCCAACCCGACCCGACCCGACGATCTGCCACCTCAGTGAGCAGAGAATTACCATCCCATCCCAATAATATCCCATCCCATCAGCTGACTTCAGTATAGAGAAAACATCACACCAACACCAACACCAACACCAACACCAGGCATGACAATCTTATCCTGAGTTACAGTTCTTAGTTCAATGGTGCCCGTGCTAGTGTGCTGCCTATATAGCTTTCTTCACCTTTTTGGCCCTTGGGTGCTCCGGTGCCTGCTTATCTCATGAGATCTCGTTATCTGCTGGATTCACCAAATCATTGCCCCAATTATGTATCCTCACCTCACTCTAATTGTTTGTGTTTGTATTGGTACCATTCCTTGTTTAGTGATAGATAGCTAGATACGGTACCATACCGGTTTCGTTTTCTTAAGTTGCTTTCAGTGATTTTTTTTTTGTTAGATAAAAGATGAGAGTCAAATTACTCAAATTTAAATGTCTATAGGACCCTCCATTCGGGTTTCGAACCTACGACTTCCTACATAGAGATTGTTGCCCTTAGCCACTAGATCAAAGACTGGTTCTTTGCTTTTAGTGTTCTGACTTCTGACCCCTTTTCTTTTCTTTTTTTTTTTTATAATAGAATTAAGAGAAATGGAATGGAATTTTGTCCAAAACCATGTTGACGGTCTCTGTCCAAAGGGTTCAAAGAATTTTGTTCAATGAACCGTATGCTATAATTATTGGCAAATGATCAATGATGATAGCGTGTGATCTCATCACTCTAAATTTAACCAGCGGGGGCGGAGCCAGACTCCGACGTAAGGGGGTCCAACTTTTTCGATGAAACATAGTTTTATAAGTACGGTATATTTTTATAAAATTTTTAAGGTACATTTGTGCAAATATTTTCAGGGTAGGGCCAATTTTGTAAATTATCTTAGAAATTAAGTTTTTTTTTGTAATTTTTTCTCAAAAAAGAGATATTTTTGCAAATTTTTAGGAGTATATTTTTGAAAATTTTTTTCTAGTGGTGGGCCAGTGCACACCCCTGTAATACACTGGTTCCGCCCCTAGTAAACCATCATACAATGTATCTGCAGATTGTTCTTATTTTTAACACCTACACATGACCAAATCACTGTTGATCAATTTCGAACAATTATATCGCACAACTCTTTGAATTATTTGGACGGAGACTGTCCAAGCGGCTTTGGACAAAACCCAATTCCAAGAGAAATAACTTGTCAAACGATTTAATATTCCAGAGTTATAAATCTATAATTTGAAATATTTTATTGTATATCGGATCGTATAAATGTATAATTCAGATTATTTTCTTTATTTTTTTCTTTGAGTTCTAATTTAAAATACTTTCATGCACTGATAGATCTCACATAAAAACAACAACCAAACTGTGACAAATTATGGTCCTTGAAAGAGTAATGAGAGCTGAAAAATATTAGATATCAAAATCGGCTTTAATATTTTTTCTAATGAATTATTACTTTTTTGCTAAATTCATATGTTTTTTTTTTGCCAAACTTTGTTTTTTTTTTTTTACAAGATTGTATTTTCATTTTCATTTTGTGCTTTTAATAAAGAAGAAAATAGGGGCTTTGACCTCTATTTCTTATTCATAAAAAAATTTTATTATTTATGCAAATAATTTTATTATGCTATTAATGTGGTATAGTAGTTTGTTATTTAACTTCAGTTGTTACTTATAATTATATGAACAGATTTTAAATCAAATAATATAACAAATGAACAGGTTGGAATTTGGAAACACATTAAATTATAATAATAGTGTGTGATTTAAGATTTTATTGGTGATTCAAAATTGGCATACCAATAGAACACAGACAACACGATTACTAGTGGCCAAAACAAATCTCCTTCTTACATACAGCAGAGATCTGATGGACGAGTTGTCGAAATGAACAGGATACAGGATACTGGATACTGGATACTGGATACCCAATGAACTTCAGTTTAAGGTCAAGACAAAGAAAACTAAAGACAAAATTAATCTGGCAGTGTCCAAATAAAGCACTTCCATCCAAACTCTCAACATTTTTGATACAGTATATTATATATATACGTGTCTTGAAGTCTTGGTATACAGCACAGGTGCCGATTTGTTTATATTATATTATATACGAGAGTAAATCTAGCGGAGGCATCCCGTGCTCCTAACTCAAAAATTATATAAAACTATCATGAAATTTTGATTTATCATTCTCATTAAACTCTTTATATGAAAATCTCTTAGAATACAGAAGTTTCTCATTTTTTTAGTTTCTTAAGTATATGTTTTGGAATTTTCTAGAATGACCTCAAAATAATAATAAAATAATGTATAAAACTATGTCATCTTTCAAAAATACAAAACAAATATTTAAAAATATAAAAAAATGGAAAATTTTTGTATCCTATGATATTTTGATATAAAGAATTTAATGAGACTCATAAATCGAAATTTCGAGATGGTTTAGTATAATTTTTGAGTTAGAAGCACGGGAGGCCTCCATGCTCCTAGGAGCGCCATAGTTTTACTCTATATACGATGCCAATTTTGGTAGTATGCAATTATTTTATCATTCAACTTATTTTGTATATAAGTTTGTAATTTTATATGGATAAGTTATTATTCATATTACCGTAATGGTGCCTGAATTTATTTAATATTTAAAGTACTATATTTTTCTGAAACAAATTTAAAATACTATTTCTCAATAAAGTAACAAAAAAAAATTGGTCACTTACTTTTTTATATCGGAATAATACGTTAAATCACTTTAAAACACTAAAAATGATTAATTATCTTATAATAAAATATTAAATCACTTAAGATCACTTGTACAGTATTGCTAAATAAACGCAGAAATAAAGTACCAAAAAAAAACAATTACAAAATATACATTAAAAGTTTTTAAAAAATTATCCCTCCGTTTGGCAAATGTAGTAAGTTAAAGCGGAGTAAAGTTAAATCACCTTAAATCAGTGGTGTTTGGTGGTAGTGAAGTAAATAGATGAAGTAAAGTTGATATTATGTATAAAAGATGTGAAATGTTGGTGATTTAGTTTACTATACCTATATAGCTACATTAACTTACTACACCTTAAATCACTTACGTTTGGTGACTTAAAATTGATTTAAAGGATTATCACTTTTACATCAGTTACCAAACGGGGGATATGTTTCACGTTCTTCAGAATTCAGATTCAGTTCAGATGGAGGGACAAAATTGCAAGTCAAATCATTTTGACGTTTTCACAACAAACAAAGAACTTATTGATAATTTGATATCATATCGATAATTCTCCTAGGGCCCGTTTGGCAAATCAAAGAATAACAATAGAATAGTGCTATCCGATTAATAAAAATGGATTAGTGGTTGTTGGAAGAGTAAAAATAATAACGATGTTTAGAGCTATTCGGATAGGAGAAATATTGTTTGGCAAATGATAATTGGAATAGCATTGTGATAAATATTTTTAGAGTTATTCCACTGTTCGACCAAATACGAGGAATAACAGATTAGCAATTTTTTGGAGCTATTCGAATAGCTATTTTCTGTTTGGCACATGGAATAGCTATTATTTTGCTATTCTATTCCAATTTTTGGTTGCCAAACACACCCCCTAGTGGTTTCAAATTTTTAAAAGGATAAATGATTAAACAAAAAAACTAATCATGCACCAGCCGGGAATCGAACCCGGGTCTGTACCGTGGCAGGGTACTATTCTACCACTAGACCACTGGTGCCTGTTGTTGTCAATTTCCATTTAATTGGCTTATTAACTGTTGATCGTAGAGTTTTGGAGGCCATTGAGATCGTTAATCACGCTAGTTGAGTGGTTCTTTTATGGATCAACTAAGTCAACTTTCATTTTGAATCGAGCAGATCTTATCAAGTATGTCTCTTTAATTGTACTCAAAAAACATATCATAACTATCTGATTATGAAAAATGAACGGTCATATTTTACAACTCAATCATCACACTGTGTTTGACAGTGTCAATTCTTTTTTTTTTTTTTTTTTTTTGAGTGTAGACAGTGTCAATTCCGGACCCAATTGACTTTTAACGCGTCTGAAAATTTGCTATAATACTGAAGGTACCACTGCTAACAATGAGTCCGTATCGGCTACGATCCAAATTGGATCGGAGGACTCTCCAATCGCGATCCGACGACTGTGACTTTTAGAGGGGTTTTTTTGGAATAATCTCAGCCGTCCGATGAGGATTGGAGAGCCCTCCGATCCAAATTGGATCTTAGCTGATTTGAGCACTGCTAACAATGTACCACAGCCCTTGATTTGCAAATCAGTTGCTTTATGGCATGCCATTTCAGAGTGAAGATCAACCAAAGAAATTGAACAAAAAAGAAAAGTTTTAGTCAAGAAATCACACTGATTTGAACCTTCCCAGTTTGGCAGTTGCCACTCTCTAATCATAATATATGGGTTACAGCTACCTTCGACTCAAAAGAGAACAAAAGAAAAATTAGCTGATAGAACCAACTCAATTGATTTTATTTTTTAAAAGGCACCAAGCAAAGCTTAGAATTTTATTTTATTTTATTTTTTTTGAAGAAAGTGGAATATTCCACCAGTTTCATTGAAACTTTTTATTTTGCGTCCACGGAGGATTGAACCCATGACCTCTTAGAAGTCATCCTAATTAGCAGAAGATAACTAGTTCAGTTGATTTTTATTTTTTAATGTACATAACAGAAGATAACTAGAAATAAAACAGTTTCTGTAACAAAGCAAGGTTTTTTTAGATGTAATGTTTATATGATAATACCCCTATTGTTTAGCAGATAAGAATGACATAATTACAACAGTTGAATTATTCACCAATAAAAGGGGCATCAAGCTTTTGAGATGGAAATGAAATTCTAACACCAAAGAACAATTTATTCGAAACTTGTCCAAGAATGGCGGTTGCAACACAGTCACACAGAACACTTTCGTCTGCCCTGTGGGTACCACATTGAAATTTAACTAAGGAAACATAGTTCGTCCATTATTATCTGTACACAAAAAGATTAAATTTCATTTAGTAACAAAATTTATGCATATCCAACATGCGGGAATGTCAACAGAAATACAGAATGTGCGACCTATCACAGCAATATAATACCTTTGGTAGTCTTTTCTATGTTCCGGAAATGCTGTGAACAAAGTTTCTCTCTTTTTTGCACGATTTTTAACAGAAAAGAAAGAAGAGTATGACACTATGAATGAATGGCACTTGTTGGATGACATGGTGCAACATATCCACATTTAATGCAGTTATAATCACACGTGTTATAGTAATGGCCTTGTGGAATGTTTATAAATCATGGAGTACTTTTGTTGGTAATAGTACCTAAATCTTAGAATATGGCAACATAAGGTTTGGATGCTAGCGGCGGTACTACATTTGACTCAAAATACCATAGTTTCTTACTCAAGTGAACTTTCAGGATTCATCAAATTTTAATAGTGCTTTAGTGATTTCCTTTTTCTATTGTCATATTTACCCCTTACGCTAGAAGAAACAGAAGCATCAAATATAGAATGGAAATGATACTATATTGCATGTGGTGGTATTAGGTAATGACTATGATGACAACGATGAACACGATTAGTGGTACTATTAACAAGATGAAAAAAAAACTAACCTGTGTTCAGGCTTTCGGAGAGCAGGGTCCACGATGACTTGTGGCTCGTAATCGGGCTTCAAATATCTCGCAAATAAATCAGCATACATGTCATAACGAGCCGTCATTCTAAACGCCCACTTATCCTTTATCTGTCTGCACAGATTGAGATCCAGATCTGATATAAGCAGTCCATCTCGATACCGGGATAGAGATGGGGTGCATGATGAATCTGGGCCTGAAAAGTGGCTCGATCCGTAAAAGTGACCAAAGTCCGTATGTGCAGGTTTACCGTCACCTGATGTAAATGGGTTAGGGAAGGTTTCAGTTCCGACACGGTTGATAGATCCAACATAGTAACTATTAGCTATGGCAGCATTCCTTGCCTGAAAAAGATATAAGGTATTGGTTAAAGTGTACGGCAATTACATAAATGTAATTCACACCTAGTATTTTTGGGGCAAAAGACCCAGATTTTTAAGTAAAGATATATGCCATGTAATTAAACGGCTAAAGTTTCTCATATTAAACGAGTAAATTGCTTCTTATAGTTTAAACTTCACAAACCGGCTGCTTTGCATTTATTCTGTTTTTCTCATTACACTTTTATATGTTTGTACTTTCAGAGGAGGAACGCAGGGTGGGTTTGTTTGGGGTGGACAAATACCTCTAAAACGCTCCAGGGTATACGTGCGAGTATCAAAACAAAAATCGGGTACCTTTGCATAGCCAAAGACCCTTAGTTTGTTTTTTAATACAAAAAACCTATGTGCCGTGAAAGCATCAAACTATCACATATAGTGGTAGAAATTAACAATATCTTGTACAACACCCTCCAAATTGCAGGAAAATGTGATGTATACAAATAGCCATCCTCTTTCCAGTTATTTGAAGTAGCTATTCTTTCTTGACAATTAAGCAAATAAAAAGAGAATACAATTACTGGCAGTTTAAGTATATTGAGAAGGAAATGCGATAACAAAGGTCAAAAAAAGAAAAGTTCAACGTTCTGTGACTCTAGCTGGGTTCCATTTCTCATAAAGGGTATCTGTAGTATCCTACACCAGATTTATTTGGGACTAAAAGGCTTTGTTGTTGTTTCATGTAGGGTATTTGTAATATCTCATGTTTTATTAAGATAATGTAGTAATGTATAAAAAATCTCATTTTGTAGATGAATAAAAGATTCTTTCCAATGTAGCAAAGGAGTACATCAATTTGAAAAATTAAAAATAAAAAGACTAAATAGAAAGCATCGTACCTCAATGGGCCACATAGGTTCACTCAATTCACCAACAGTAGCAGATGGGTTGAAAACAATTTCAGCACCATTAAGCCCGAATGCCATCCAATTCAAGGGATGGTGCCTCCCGTAACATATGTTTATTGCTATTTTGCCAAAAGCCGTCTGAAATACAGGATGGCCGGTGTTTCCTTCCATGTAGTACGTGCTCTCATTAAAATCTCCAACTCTAGGTATGTGATTCTACATTTGTTATGCAGCTCAAAGTTACACACAGAGTATGTTGAAGAAATATTAACTTTATCTCAATAATTGTTTTCCAGGAAAGATCTGCATATTTCAGATAGGTTGAGGCCACATTGTAATTTGAAGGCTGAAGGGTTAATTCGAAAACTCATACTATAAATAAACTGAGCCTGATATAATTTGTTGTAAGAGATGCGCCAACATGCTACCTTCTTACCCTGTGGTTTAGCTTGTAGAAATGAGCTCAAGATATCTCCAAAAACTCTTCGCAGTTCGCACAATATTCTAAGCTAAAGTAACTTTTATGGTATTAGATTAAGCAAATAACTAAAATAGCTTATGATCCTACCTTACGGTGAATACCAATTATGTTTCCATGATTTCCAATGACAACAGCAGTATTCCAAATTGTTTCCCCATGCTTTAAATCTCTCTCAAGAATGGGGCTGACGATAACCATGTTGTATTTGCGAGCAAAATCCTGGAGGAACTGTGTGCTCTCTCCATCTACGGGCTCAGCGAATTCACACCACTTCTTCTCTCTTGTACAAAATGCAAAAGGCATCATCCATGCCTCCTGTTATAGAAAATTAACAAATGATACAAACTCCCCTTTTTTATTTAAATGCCCTTGAAGATTTTGTTTCATACGCCTATATAATTGTGTTTCTTAGGAATTATATAATCAAATTGGAGATACTGATACTATAGCACCAAGTGCTAGTGAGGTATTGGGCTAAGCAGTCAATTTCATTTAGCTCTTACTGCAACATAAAAAATAAAGTATTGACATAAAAATACTGGATGGTCTGGTGCATTACAGGTGCAATTCAGTTCAGCACCAGTTCAGAACAGAAACCACAGCTTGAACCTTTGTGAAAAAAGAATATAACATATATTTGACGTACCTGTAGACATAAGATATTTACTCCAGATGCACCAGCAGAGTCGATCATGGGTTTTATCTTTTCCATTATAGCCTTCTTTTGATCGGGGTAAGGCGAAGTAGTGGGCAGAGAAATTGCGTTCTGAATCAGCCCCACACGTACAACCCTAGGCTCCCTCAATTGCTCTTTGTCAGCTTTGAAAGAGAAAGCCTATGCATAAAGTATAAACGCATCGAAAAGAATTTATACACAGATAAGTGAACATTTTTTCTTCTTTATTTTTATTTATTTGTTTTGTTTCCAAGCACTGGGCATTCAATTTTGAATAACTATTCAAGTTAATCTTCATTTGGTATAAGAGAGGTTCTGTCAGTACACAATCAAAAAAAGTTTGGTTGCTCGACTTCAGTATATCAGAATCTCACAGTACATGAAGAAAAGGGCAATACCTGGAGATCAAAATTAAACTTTGACGAGAGAGTAGCAGCATCTTCTGGCAAAGTGAGACGTCCAAGTGGAGAACCGCAATTCAGTCCCAATAGCACCCTGCTTACTTCCTGCTCACATAACAAACTAATTCAATTGCACAACATATGCACACTTTTAATTTAAAAAATGGTACAAGAACCATTCAGGCAACACAAATTTCCTGAAATCCCTTGGTGTCTTTTTTTTTTTCCCACTACCAGACCAGTTTTTCAGTTTTTTCTCAGATCAATTGTTTGGTACCCAAAAAAAAAAAATCCCAAGATATTAACAGAAACAACAAAATTATATTACTAACTAGACACAACTCCAGCCTCTGAAAGAAAATCACATGCCAGTCAGATAATTATATTACTAATTATACAATTAGTAATATAACAAACTAATTCAATTGCACAACAAATGCATACTTTTAATTTAAAATAAATGGTACAAGAACCATTGAGGCAACACAAATTTCCCAAAATTTGTTGGTGTCTTATTTTTTTTATTAATTTTTTTTTCAGTACCAGACCATATCAGACCAGCTTTTAATTTAATCAGATCAATTGTTTGGTACCAAAAAACTCCCAAGATACTAACAGAAACAACAAATTTACATCACTAACTAAACACAACACAAATTCCTGATAAAATCATGCACAGAAGCATAATTCTACTGATTTCAATCCGACCCAATTTCCCATTCACAGAATCAGAGCAAAAGCAGCAAACTTTGTTATGTGAAAGGGGGAGGAAAAAGGGAAGGGAGGGACAGGACCTGGAAAAGCTCCGGCTTGAGATTGGACTCGAGCAGGCGGTGGAGAGACTCGTAGCCCTGGATCGATCCCTCCACCACCTCCACCTTCTTCTTCCCTCCATTCTCCCCGTCCATAATTGAGACACTGATCAGAGTATGATGATGGAGAAGACGACGATGGTTTTGAATTGGTGCCAACAATGGAAGTGTTATTATTGAAGAGTTGTTGTTGGATGGATGTATACAGAGTTACAAAGTTACAATTAACAAACTCTTCTTCTTGTTGTTGTTGGGTTGAGATCCGTTGCTCTTGAAAATCGAGAGTAGGGTCCTACTCTGATGATCAGACGGTTGCGATCAATTAAAGAGTAAAGTTCGGTTGCTACCGACCGCTCGATCATAAGAGTAGGGTCCTACTCTCAGGTTTTAAGAGCAGCAGATATTCACCCCTTCTTGTTATTTGTCTTTTGCTATGTTTTGGTAGTGGGAGCCGCATGTCAGTGGCAGTGCTAACTTGTCAACACTAATTGGAGTGGATGTGGATTGTGATTAATAATAACTTAATCATAATTATAGAGATCTAATCCGTAGTATTATGTATGATTATCTATAATTATTAAGTAATTGATTGATTGCATGCAGTGCAGTAGTTGAGTGGGATGGATTTGTTGGGCTCGATCCAGGACAGCTAATACAAGTGATAAGGAAAGCAATTAAAATTGACCGGAACCTCGTTTCTTATTCCGCTGGGAATCTCTCTGGCGGCGTTCGGCGGTTCTATTGACTTAAATATTTAAATATTACTAAGTTATACATGTTCGGAAAAAGAAAAATTACTTAAGAAAGTTTAAGCCTTAAGCTATGGATATGACTTCCTTAAAAATTTGGGTAAAGCTTAAGCCCTAGTCAAAAGGAGGCTTAAGGAGAAACTTTTAATCTGTACTAAGGAATTTGTGTTCGGAAGAATTAAAAGGTTAAGGAAGCTTATGGAAACCTAAGAAAAGATTGTCCATCATGCACTCTAATAAGTAAGAGATGACTTTGCAAGGCAAGAAAGCTTACTTCATTCATTTATAAGTGATTGAAAAGTACTTGCAAGTAACTTTGCAAAGCATGTATAGTGTATAGAGAAGGGATCACTTGCCAATTTTGACATCGGGTCCTTTTAAAAAATTGAAACAGAAATACTTAAAAAATCGGAAAAATAAATATAAAGTTTATATATGTATTGTTAGCCTTATTGATCGAATATAATTTCAATTTCACTCAATTTAAGCGTTGTTTGATAGTCCATTAAAAAACCATTAAATTAAAACCGTTTAAAGTACATAAAATTTTGATAAGTTATCAAACAATATTCAAAATTGATTAAAATTTTAAACACTATCAATCTATAAAAGTTGAATAATACATCTAAAAGCATTTTCTATTATTAAATATTCTTTTCATAAATTTTAGATGACATATTCATTGTCTAGATATGCTTTGTCAAGTAATCCCCCTCTTAATTAAAATATTTCACAGATCAGTCCGCTTTTATGGAGTGTTTTACAGTTTTACTTGGTATATTATGATATCTACTAGTCTTCGCAAAAGCCCAATGGGCCACTGATCAACTATTTCGATGAGCAGCTAGATAATGCTAACTTAAAAAAACTTAATTATTTAGGCCTATTAAAATTGGGGTTCAAGCCTATTCCAATTTGAATCGAGTTCATATTCGGAATAACCGAATAAGTATGGCTAAAAACTTATTTATAATTTATTTATTTATATTCTTCTTTTCACTATTTTTTTCGTCACATTCTTGCTCATGCAATGCAATACTATGATTTTATTAAGTCCGTCGAATCATTTTGTCATAAGTTATGAAATTCAGTGATTTTATCGACTCTTATTTTTATAAAAAAACATCTATAATTTAACAATTGTATCGTCTTTACCAAATGCGAATACAAACTCTTTTGTTATAAAATAAAATAAAAACATGGATTAAAAAAATAAAAAAAAGATGGTATCCAATTTGATGTATCAATCGCAATATCACATTTTTTAAATAAAATTCAAGTTAAACCGTAGGAAATACAGATCTTAACACCAACAAACGATTTTGATATATATCCATCACATTTTCTAATGAAAAATACGTAAAGTCCACTCTATAAAGTAGGCTATCCATTCATGGTCCATCCACCTATCTCTCACAGTTAGGGGTGGCAATGGAACGGAACGGTTGCGGAAATGGGGTGTTCCGTTTCCATTCCATTATAATGGACGGAACCAAAATCCGTTCCGTTGAACGTTCCGTTATAACGGACGGAACCAAAATCCGTTCCGTTATGACGGATGGAACCACAATCCATTCCGTTGAATGTTCCGTTATAACGGAACGGAACGGAACGGAACAACGGAAATATGTGGGAAATACGTGGAAAATACGTGTTTAGGGTGGAAATGGGTTGTTCTGTTTTCGTTCCGTTATAACAGATGGAACCAAATTTTCTTCCGTTTCCGTTCCGTTATACTTATAACGGACGGAACCAAAATCCGTTCTGTTGACAATGGAAAAACTTGTTCCATTGACACCCCTACTCATAGTCTGACACATTTACATACACCCATACGCTTATCACAGTTGTATAAATATTTACTGGAAATCTTAATTTATCTGTTCATAAAAAATAATATCTTTAATCAAAATGATATAAATGTTTAGTAAAAAATAACATTTATTAATTGAAATACGGTGGATGAATACTGAATAAGTAAAAAGAGCGGTCGGTAGCTATTACCTTTTTCAAAATAAACCCTAATCTATAATAGTTCTAATTCTCGGGTTAGTCCATCTACAACTTATCCAACGGTACCTGTTTCTCAGCCATTCTCAACCATCAGATCAGAGCCCCCATCACGTCTTGAGTTGGAAAAAAAAATAGTTACAAATCACGAGATGTCTCTTGATCATTGGCCTTGCCCTGTGTAGGAACTGATACAGACCCCTTTATCTTTTTTTTTTTTTAAAAAATAAAACTCGAAATTGGACACAAATATCACTGTATTAATTAACCTACTGATCAGGGATCCTCTGCATCCTCTGCAGTAAATACTAGTAGGAATAATGCAAGGAGGAGGTTTCAAAAGTAAATTTAAATTGCAAATCAAACAATATATACATATACATAGAGTGAGGCTATTGCGCTTTGCAAAGTGCAGTGGTTAGTACGTTTCGGCCTCAAATCTCCTCAACCGTAATTTGAATGACCAATCCAAGTTGCTCACCATAATCTTAATATTGAAACCTAGATGTATACCAAAATTTTCTATTTTTAAAGTTTTCTAACTATTATTTTGAATATTTGAAGAATGACCCATTTTATATACAATTTTTTGTATATTTTCTATACAATTTTCAAAAATAAAAAAATAGTTAGAAAACTCTAAAAATGGAAAAAATTGGTAATCTACAAGTTGAGTCTCTCTGTCATCAACCTTCAAAACTTTCCAACTGAATCTCTCTGTCATCAGTCTTCTATTTGACATTCCAGCTGAGTCTTTCTGTCATCAGCTTTCCAAAACTTTCCAACTGAATCTCTCTGTCATCAGTCTTCTATTTCATATTGAGTGTCTCTGTCATCAGCCTTCCAAAAACATTCTAGCTGAGTCTCTCTGTCATCAGCGTTCCAAAACTTTCCAGTTATGCTTCTTATTAGTGAGCCCTTTCGGGGGTCAACAATATGTAAAAAACGACCCATCTGTTGCGCGGCCATCCATATTCTTGGTGGTAGTAAACAGAGTAATTGGTAGTAAGATGGTTGATTGGTTTCAGGTGGATCGGACCTAATCTATTTATACTGACGTACACTAATTTTTAATTATACAACTAACTCCCACTAAATAACTTGCTGCATTCAAATTTATCAAATTTGTAAACATGATATGTCACGAGGCAACAAAGTGTAATGTTCATTCTTATTATATATGTGAACTACACAAAATTAACAAGGTCCCTATTCGTCCTAATCAACAAGCATTAAACAGTATGAAATTTTGAGCTAATGAAAACTGGTTATACTATATAAAGATGGACAAAGTTAATGCAACCCTTCCGTGTTAATGCAAAACTGCTTATACTATACTATCCAAATTTTGATTTATATGGTTCAATAAATTCTTTATATCAAAATCATATGGGATACAAAAATTTTCCATCGTCGAAAAATTATAAGTATTTGTTTGAGAATTTTTAAAAGTGACTATATAATATTAATAAAATAATCAATATTAATAAAAATTGGCGGCGTTATCGCATATATAGATCCGCATATGCAGCTGCATGCCGCATATTATCTTCCACACACATATTCAAATTTGTATCAATTTTCCTATAAGAAAATGTGTCTTCTGGAGTATTGTAGTCGGAGCAGCCGAGTAGCAACGACACACTAGCAATGGCATATCTGGGCCCTGATAATTCCTCGAGTTTGAGAGAGGCGCACAAAATGCTTCGCGGAAGAAACAGGAGGGAGGCGTACGTCACCTATACCGTCGGTGTAGCCTATCAAATTTCAAGGAATCAATTTTTCTATTTGCAAACTAATGAATGAATTCACTTCGCGTGTTTTTTTTTTAAATGCTAACGGTTATGGACATGGATTTGGTTTACTGATAGGGTTGATTTGATGTGATGGTAATTGTATTTATTTTATTGTATTTTTTTTAATGAGAATGATGTTTTTATTAAATAATGCAATGAAAAAGAAATCACAAATATATACTCAAATTATACTCATTAATTACAACAATATAAATAAAAAAGAAAGCACGAATATATACTCAAATTATAATCATTTATTTTATTCATTAATTACAACAACTAATTACACAATATAAACCCTAATTTAGTTATATTGATTCATTATATTTATTTACTATACCATCTCAATCTCAGCGACGATGTCGGCGCCGCTGGTGGTCAACTAGACCGGATGCTCTACTTGACATCTCAGCATCGCCCCTCTCATCCTAAACATGGCGAAGCAATTTAACTTATAGCGCCTGAGAAAGTGTAGCGCTACGGCCACTCGTACAAGGATCACCAGCACCGTCCTCCCTACTCTCCCAGTGCTCATTATTGCAGATATAAGCCCCGATTAAAAATTTTGGATCGATGTGTATATTATTAAATTTGTTGTGGGGCTTATTTATTTATTCTTTTGAACAACACTGTGGGGCTTCCTTTTTTTTTTTTTAACAGCACTGTGGGGCTTAGTTGGAGTGAACTATTGATTTCAAGACCCAGTATTTATAATGCACCTCACCCATTAATACCAATCCACTCATGCACTAATGTTTTAATAATTACCACTAATAGAAAACACATACCTGTTACCCACTAAAATTTAATTATAACAACACTAAATAACATGTTAAATTAAAATTTACATACTGCATATGTAACTCTTCATATAAAATTACATTTGTGGCATATCACATATATAGATCTGTATATGCAGCTGCATGCCGCATATTATCTTCCACACACATATGCAAATCTGTATCAATTTTCCTGTTAGAAAATGCGTCTTCCGAAAAATTGTAGTCGGAGCAGCCGAATAGCAACGACACACTAGCAACGGCACACTATATGATCTCAACGTCGCTGCTGCCGTCACTGTCGGTGGTCGAATCGGGCTGCTCTACCCGGCATGTCATTGTGATGCCCTTCACCCTGACCGTGCTGAAACAGCTCAACTCAGTGTTTTATTAACCAATACGTTATACGTTGCCAGTGCTGTCGCAACGAGCACTGAAAATATTGTGCCTATGACCCTCCAATTGCTCGTTAATTAACTAAAAACCCTCATCAAGCAAAACCCCCGCACGCTCAAGGCACGTGCTTATCACGAGTACTCGTCCTCCATACCGCGACGTGCAGCCACAACACCATCCGTTGGATCGTCTCGAGATCCGCGCTGACACGAACCTTATGTTGGTGCAAATCTCGAGACGATCCAACGGCTGACGTCATGAACTGCACAGAATCTGAATTCGCTTATTGCCTATGACCCTCCAATTGCTCGCGAATTAACTAAAGACCCTCATCAAACAAAACCCCCGCACGCTCAAGGCACGTGCTTATCAAGAGTACTCGTCCTCCATACCGCGACGTGCAGCCACAACACCATCCGTTGCATCGTCTCGAGATCCGCGCTGACGAATCTCATGCTGGCGCAAATCTCGAGACGATCCAACGGCTGGCGTCATGAACTGCGCAGAATCTGAATTCGCTTATTGCCTATGACCCTCCAATTGCTCGCGAATTAACTAAAAACCCTCATCAAACAAAACCCCCGCACGCTCAAGGCACGTGCTTATCACGAGTACTCGTCCTCCATACCGCGACGTGCAGCCACAACACCATCCGTTGGATCGTCTCGAGATCCGCGCTGACACGAACCTCATGCTGGCGCAAATCTCGAGACGATCCAACGGCTGGCGTCATGAACTGCACAGAATCTGAATTCGCTTATTGCCTCCCAAGTCCCAATACAGACCTCGCACAGCAGATAACTCCTCGACCGCTAGCGATGGCGGGAGCAGCGGCCGTGGGACGGCGCGCGGCAACGGTACTCCTCTCCACGCGTCTCCGGAGACCTGCATCCCTCGCCCCGCTCTCCGCTCTCCTCCCCACCGTCCGAGCGACAGCCAGTCGGCGCTTCTGCTGCGCCAGCTCCAGCTCCAGCTCGGTCACCGAGGCCGGTCCGGAGTTGGGGGAGAGAGTGCGGGAGTTCAGGAAGAGACTGAGTATTGATGAAGTGAAGGGGGGTGTAGATGAAGGACTGGGATGGGTCGGGAAGGGACTGACTGTCAGAGGGTGGGTCAGGACTTGCAGAGTCCAGAGCAGCGTTACTTTCATTGAGGTATACAAAAATGTCACAAAAGCATTGAACTTTTTTAAGAGCAGGAATCCTACATATAAAATTTTATATTTTTTTTGTAAGAACAGGAATCCATGTTGCATTTAGTAAAAACCTACAAAGAGTCCATAATTGATAGGAAAAAAATAATTGGATGGAATATGGGCCGTTTATTTTTCATTATTGGATGGTCACGATATGTCTTATAGATACAATTAAAGAGACATATTGGATAAGAACCGTTCGATTCAAAATGAAAGGTTGCTTATCCGATCCATAGCATGACCAATCTTATGTTTGACCTAATTAGGGCCTGTTCGGTAGTCACTGATCCTACAGAAATTTTTTTTATTATAACAGGATTCCAAATTGTATTTGGTGAAATCCTACGAAGAGTGCATCATTGATAGGAAAAAAATAATTATGTTTGACTTAATTAATTTTTTCTTGTAAAAACAAGTGTTTTAGAGGAATAAATTCTTAATAGGAATGGATAGTATAGTCCGCCGAACAGGCATCAGAAATTATTTCTTATATTATTTCTTATAGACTCTCAATTCCTATAAAAACCTATAGTATTTGAGTGAGTCTGCTGACTGAATGCATGTTTGCTTTTGACAAAATTGGGTGACTGGTATGTGTTGTACTGTACCATTGGGTTCTGTTCTGACTGGTAATTATAACTGAAGTTTGGTTATTTGATGTGTAGGTTAATGATGGTTCGTGCTTATCTAATATGCAATGTGTCATGACATCTGATGCGGAAGGTTATGATCAGGTACCTTTGATATCCATCTTTTGTTCCTTTTAGTAAGGTATGTTCATTTTGATGAGTTTGTTTGATTTTTTGTAAGATTGAGTCGGGCGCAATTACAACGGGCGCATCGGTCCTGATAGATGGCACAGTCGTAGCAAGTCAGGGTGCTAAACAGAAAATCGAACTGAAGGTCACCCGACTTGTTCTGGTACCTCTCTTTGCTCAGAATTTGATTAGCAGCTTAGATGCAGTCAATGTACAGTTTATGGGTTTCTGACGTCACTTACTTTTAGTTGATATGAAGTTTGATGTGTTTATTTCAGATGGGAAATTTTCATTATGATAATTTCAGTTTGCTTGCTTGTTCATCTTTTGGGTGCTCGCAATTATAAGTGACAGCTTCTAATCATAATCTTCTTTCTTTTTACTATTTATAGATAGGTAGAAGTGATCCCACAGCTTATCCGATACAAAAGAAGAGAGCTACTAGAGAATTCTTGAGAAGCATAGCTCATCTACGTCCTCGAACAAACACCTTCAGTGCGGTAAATTTATTATCATCTGTAAAGTTACCATATATGGCTCAAAAAAAGTCAAGTAGTGAATTGCTGGCCCTCATCTTTACTAGTCTGTTTTAGCTTTATGATAAAAAATAAAATTAAACTAAACAAGCATTCCAACACTGAAGAGCTCTTAAAGTCAAAATCAAATGTGAAGCATGATTGTAGTTTCTGGTTCTTGACTTAACTGATAGGATAGCAAATTCTATAAGAAATTGAGATTTCAAATTAAAATTGTATGTTATTACATACTCAGGCTGTACTCATATTGGAAGAATTTATTTTTTTCTTTTTTCTTTTAATAATAAAAAAGGATTTTATTTTACTACTGCTTCTATTCAGATAAACTATTTATGTTTGCAGGTAGCTAGAGTAAGAAATGCATTGGCATATGCAACACATAAGTTCTTTCAAGAAAATGGGTTTGTTTGGGTTGCAAGCCCCATTATAACTGCATCAGACTGTGAAGGTGCTGGTGAACAATTTTGTGTCACTACACTGGTATGCCTCTTGATCCCTCTCTCTTTCATTTCCCGACTTAACAGAATAAATTTTCTGGTTATGCCAGATGTTTATTTTAAATAAGCAATGGCAGATGAAAGCAATATTTTAAATTGATTACTAACAAGAAACTGGGATCAGCTTGACAATATGTTTAATAGTAGCATGAATGATAAGAAGCAACATTACTTAACTTTGTGTTTTGTTTGCATTTTAATAGAGATTATGGTATGAAAATTGTTAATGTGGTACTTTTTTGGTTCGTTCTGTTTCATTTACATGGACTTAACTAATGTCCTTGTTGCAGATTCAAAATGACACTGAGAATGACAATTTCAGGGTCTCAAATATTCCTGTTAAAGAAAATGGAAAAATTGATTGGTCACAGGTACATTGGATGACACTTACTCATTTCGTTACCTATAAAAAGCATTTCATTCTTTACCTCACAAAAAGTAACCATGCTTTCCTACCTTATTGCATTCTATTTTTTTCTGATGCATATTATCTTTTTTCTTGCAAGGACTTCTTTGGAAAACCTGCATTTCTGACGGTGTCGGGGCAGTTAAATGGTGAAACATATGCATGTGCTCTATCTGATGTATATGCTCTCTTCTTTTTTCTATTTCCCAAATGCATTTTGGACAATTGGATACTTCTGTATTTATCTACCTTTCCTTTTGTTTGTAATTGTTTTCAGATATACACATTTGGCCCGACATTCAGAGCTGAAAACTCTAACACCTCCCGACATCTTGCTGAATTCTGGGTTCAGTGATTTATATGAGTATATTATATGAGTATTTTGCTTCAAATACTGAGCAGAGGCATCAGTTGTAGACTTAGAGTTATCTATCTTTTATTTGATGTCAGATGATAGAGCCTGAATTGGCATTTGCGGATTTGAATGATGACATGGCATGTGCTACTGCTTATCTCCAGTATGTAGTATGTTTTCTCCTTATTTTACTTCTGTGAATTCATTTATTAATTAGTTGATTGCATGTGTAACCCTTTTCAGTTTTTCTTTTCTTTTCTTTTGTTTCTTTTAAATCAAGTCACCACTTTGATAGTTGATTGCACTCAGAAAAGTTTTCTATAGTTTGTTAACATACTCTTCTACTTTGTTGCATGCAGGTAAAGTACGTCCTAGAAAATTGTAAAGAGGATATGGAATTTTTTAACACCTGGATTGAGAAAGGGATTACAAAGCGATTAAATGTATGACCTATATTGTTGGTGACTTCTACATCTCTCTTGACTTATTGAAGTAGATATTGGTAAAATTTTAATTTAATAATTTTAATTTTGTCTCTTTTGACAGGATGTTGTTGAGAAAAAGTTTGTGCAATTGTCTTATTCTGATGCAATTGACTTGTTAGTCAAATCCAAAAAGAAATTTGAATTCCCGGTAATTCTTATCTAAAGTTGTATGTATATTCAATTTTATACTTTTTTGCATATGTACCCCCATCGGTTTTCAGAACCTTTTGAAGTGCATAAATATCGCCTGAGTTTGGGTATTTGCATTTTCTTGCAAATTAGAACATCTGTTGTTTATGCAATACTAGGTAAAATGGGGGCTGGATTTGCAAAGTGAGCATGAAAGATACATCACAGAGCAAGCCTTTGGTGGCAGTCCTGTAATAATTCGAGATTATCCTAAGGTAAAAGCTTTTCGTGTATATTCATTATAAGAAATACTATTTAATAAAATGCTTAATGGTGATTTATCTTTTGGTAGGAAATTAAGGCATTTTATATGAGGCAAAATGATGATGCAAAAACGGTGGCAGCCATGGACCTCTTAGTTCCAAGGGTTTGTAATGGCACCTTAATCTTGATATATTTCTGTGAATTGTAATTTGCAATTGCAATTGTACATTTCTTTTTCTGCACTGAATAGGGAACACAATCTCCACCATTTCAAACAGCTGATTAGTTTTTGCAAGTAAAAAGAATATGCTTTCAATTTATAAGGGCACTTAAAGTGTATTTCTGGAGGTTGTATGGAAATCTTGTGAAAGACCACAAGGTAGAGCTGATATTGATTCAATTTCAGGTAGGCGAGCTAATAGGAGGAAGCCAAAGGGAAGAGAGATTAGATTATCTAGAGGCTCGCCTAGAGGAGCAAAATCTCAATAAAGAGAGCTATTGGTGGTATCTTGATCTTAGGCGTTTTGGTTCTGGTAAATTCCCCAACCCACACGCTTTATTACAGAGCAGGCTTCCTCTGCGTATCCTTATTCAAACTTTCGGCCAAAACTTCATATTTTCATCTCTTCTTGAAAATTGTTAACTTCACTTTGACAATTTTTGTAGTTCCGCATGCTGGATTTGGGCTTGGATTTGAGAGGCTTGTGCAATTTGCTACTGGAATTGAAAATATAAGAGATGTTATTCCATTCCCCCGGACCCCCGGTTCAGCTGATTTTTGAGCATGTCAAGTAAGACTGTTCCTATTCTTTCTTCAAGAAGTAGCTTGAGGAGATTACTTTTTTTTATTGTTTATTTTTTTTTTTTAAATATAATGGTTTTGATGTGGGTTTCTCCATTTTACATGTTATGGTTGTACAAATTGATGAATTTGTAACTTATAAAATATAACTTGTTTCTTCATAATTTTTGGATGCAGCTTATGTACCATTTTTCCCCTAAGAAAAAATTTAAAATAAATTCCATTCTGAAAACAAGATCTAATTGGTTTCTCAGAAGTTTGTGCATTCATGTGAAAGTGTCGATTTGGTATACTGTTGCTGAAATGATTTCTCTTGTGGTGGCTCCGAGAAGATGTATTTTCTTTTACTGATATGTACTTTCTAGGGAAATGACATAAACTTTGTAGAAAAAATGTTCAATAACTTTACACATTGAAGCGAAAGTTCAATAGAATATATCTGTACTGTCAGATTATACATTTCAGGTGCAATAGTTTTCTCCGTCTTCTTCAGTTTAGCAGAAGTACCAATGCCTAAGAATTTATAGTCTGTACCAGGGTGTCTGAATGGCATCTCTATACAGCAGGTACGGTATGCTAATCTAGCTATTTCACCTTCACTACACTATGAATGAATACAAAAACAGCGAGTTGCTATATATACATGTGATATTATGACATATATGTGGTGATTAACAATTCTCCCACATTAATATAGAGCGGTAGTCTCTCCATGTCACAATTCTCTCTATGTCTGCAACACAAAAGAGTATGGCTTGTATGTGGGAATTAACATTATTCCCTTTGGATTAAACTAGGAGTGGTCTCTCTATGTCAACATCCCTCTTTGATACCTGTTCGTGTGTGGTAATAGGTACCACACCTTCCTTCTTCTTTGCCCATAGTACTACATATAGTCCACAAAACAGAAGAATCATTCCAATCATGCTGTCAATACAAAAGCAAGAAACATATTATTAGAAAACAAAAGCAAGAAACATATTTTCTCTAGCACCCGAAAGAATTCTTTTTCAGTATGTTGTTACTTGTACCTTCCAAATCTGAAAACTTGGTGCAAGTAGATAGCCGAGAGGATAGCTGATCCCACGGTGGATATAGGGCTGAACATTGACACCATAACTGGTCCCTTTTTCTTCACTGCCCATGTGTTAAATGCTACACATACTGAGCTCACCACACTTCCCTACAATTCCAAAAGTTGTATAATTTGTTCCTTACCCAATAGAAAAAAATGCTGGAGTGGAGTTGTTCTCCACCAAGTTCAAGAAAACAGTTATCGCAGCAAACTTGCTGTAAATTTAGATTTAGATACTGAGATTGGAATTAGAGAGAGATAGTTTCGGTACCAGAAGTATAAGGCCTGCTACAACCCTAGGATTGATTGATGGAGATCCAATGTCAACCTTTCCTTCCATCATTACTTGAAATAATGCTGTAAATCCTGCTCCAATAAAAGATGTGACACTGCATAATGTGGAGGGTGCTGGAAAATCAATCATGGTCTCTGCCTATAAATCACAAACAAGAATTCGAGTAAAGCAAAACTTCAAAAACTATATCTTTCGTGGCAGAACTGGAAAATTAGGTTGTGTATATTCCAGTTTTATAATACATCAAAGTTGACACATTTTAATAACAGTTGTTGGTTTAGAAAGGTTTGATACAGTAAATTATACAGTAGTAATAGATGGAACATTTATAAATATACATGGATGCAATCTAGGTCTTAAAAAGAAGAATACTTGAAATACCCAACAAGTAGCCAGTTTTTTTAAAAGCAATTCCGGATCTCTTTGTTTGAAATTGAAATGAAAAAATGTCTCTAAAATTATAACTAGCTCATTATTCTATAATTAAATCTTATAAGATAGATGTTATAATCTGCCATGCAACTGAAGCCACTTAAGCCATTGGTTGTGTGATAAATATGTACCATAGTTGGCTTATTAGATAGTTAGATATCAGTTTGATACGGATATTTCCTTGTTTGTTGTACCCTAGATTAATTACTAGAGAAAATATATAAAAGATGTTTGTCTTCTAGTATGCAAAAATTACAAAGAAGAGGGTGGTGATGAGATACCTGTAAAACTGTGCTGAATGACATAACAAGAACAGCAGCCATAACACACAGACAACCGACAAGCCAATCGCGGTGGGCATCTATCGGTGGACTGCCGGGTATGTTTACCATCGGGTTGGAGGGAATTTGGAGGAAGCTAACGGCAATGGCCCCGCCCAAACAAAACAAGGTGCCTATTACTTTTGCTCTCGTGTAGAAGCACATGAGATCAGCTTTCTCAAACCTAAATAATGTTACATTAACAGCATTTTGGAAACCTGGTAGTTATTGTCTATTAAAAGAAGCCATACCAGAGGCGGTATGTCATAAAATGCCATGCGTGTATAAATGCAGAATATTTTGTAGCCACTATAGATATTAACTAGATAGTGAATACCGAGGATATACCTGAAACAGGCAGCAATGATGAAGATGATGCCTGGAGCTATGTTTGGCAATGCCGCGGCAATTGAAGGCGATGTTTTCTTCATTCCAATCATCATTAGCACTTGAAAAGAAGCTACCCTGGAAGAGTGTTTGCAAGGAATTTGTTTTCGGTTAGTTTCCTGTTCTAGATCAATCTATATTTACCATATAATGTACATAAAACATAATTGGTAATTGTTTACCCTCCGAAAGCTAGTAATATGAATTTCACCATCAAACCTGGTCTCAGTTGAGATGGCCATTTCTTCCTAAAAAAAACAAATAACAAATATTCAATTAGAGGGGATCTTGCAATAGTTTGAAAATATTTGAAAAGAAGGCCTCAAATGAAAATAATATAAAACAATAAAAAAAAAGAAAGTTTACATCTTTAAGAAACAAATGTTAAAACTCCTAAACAAAGATGCATACCTTTCAAGTACGATAGCGAAGGGTAGGATGAAAACAGCCGTTGCAAGGCTGCCAAAACATACAAGAAAGAGAGGGTTGAGTCCCTGAGACAGGAGCGGGGCAACGAAAACCATGTATGCAGCACTGCTAATTTGCACGGCCAAGAGTCCGATGATTATAACTGCATCCTCCAATTCGTATTTTCCATTGAGGCTAAAAGACATAGCCGTAGAGACATGGTGGCAGTATTGGCATGTCGTGCCACATAAACTCGTAATTCCTTTGGCGCAAGACATTAGAAGGGTATCGGCGGGTGGGAATGTAGTGGGTGCTCCTCTGCCTCCACATCCGTCTAATTGCTCTGATTTCTTTTCATCTTCGGTTTGTAGCGTGCCTTGTTGTTGTTGATTTGCCGACCATCTATTTGCCCCCCTTTCCCTCCTCTGTTTGTTTAAATTTTGTGTTGTTTGTGCTCTTTTCTTTCATGCCTTAATTAGGATGTTTGTTAACAAGCTCAATTTTCCGTGCTTCTTATTCTGCAAATGAATCCCAGACTCTCTATTATTGACGTATCCGTTGAAATTGCCTTTTATTGGGATAAATCCGGGAACCCTTCTGTAGTTCTGTTTGATCTCAGTTTTTCGTGGTGGGTGTTGACAATGTTACTAATCTAAATTAACATACCATCAAAGTTTAATGCTTATTACTATAATGAGCATCACCCATACAATTTCCCATCCTCTGTAGCGCTGCAACCGTGCAGCATGGAGAGAGATAGAGAGAGCATATGTAATGGGTTCCACAAGTTTACAAATTTTCCCCTAAAAAGCTTCATGAAAATTGCGTTGCAGCTAGGCTCGTGCGGCAGAGGATCTGCGCCCCACCATACGGGGTCTTCAAAACAAGAAGTGATCAAGCCATCATGGCGAGTAATTTAACCACCTAATATACTGGACTATATTAGCAATAATAAGTTATGGAAAAAAAACACATTTAAATGTACCTACATTAGTACGAAAATGAGTTCAGAAAACACCTTTCCGGCGCGGCTAAAACTTCTTATTCACATACATAGCCAACTGATTCTCGGTACAATTGATTGATTGCACAACCTTTTGACGATAGAAATTCAGTCCTATAAAGATTACAAGTGAGGCTATGGTATATTGTAGTGTATAAAATGGATATTAATTTAAGACTCAGATAGTCAGATTTTACTGTCAAACTCAAACATCACAGTGCCTTCGTCTTCACTATATCCTATAGGTAAATATTGTTTAGCCGCGTGCATGTAGACACATCGATTTATGAGGTACAGAAACAACTTCAATTCTAGCCAATCGTTAACAAAATAGATAAATTCTAGCCGACCGCTGGAATAAAATACCTTGTACATAATTAGTGGGGAAGTTGTTTCTCTAAATTAAGCAAAATCTTATAACTTGAGCCAAAATCAGTGGTAACCATTGCAGCCAACTCATTTCATCTAAATGTTTTCATATTTACACACAGTTGAGTTGAACAGGAAAAATAGCCTATAAATTGCATCCAAATTGTTTCAAGCAGAAACCAATTCTTTCTCCTTTTCCATCTTGTTTGATAATTTGAATAGAATGACTCTCACTTGCCGCATTACTCTTATCACTTTTGCCACCCTTTTGGGGGTTTGTATTGCCACGGCTTCTGACTCCGGTGGATGGCTTTCCGGCAGCTCCACATTTTACGGATCGCCCACTGCTTCTGGGCCTCCTGACAACGGTAACAAAACGCTACACGCTATTATAAAAAAAAAAAAAGATTTGCTTTGGAATAATGTAGCTGATAATTCATACATTACAAGCAAGCAATGAATATATATGTATGCATGTTTAATTAACATTTTACATAGATTAAATAAATGAACAAACAAAGAGGGTAATCTGTAACATATAACAAAAAAAAGGAATTAATGATTTGGTAATAATATTATGATTATCCAAAGGGATAATAATGCAATAAAGCAACTTTAATTAATTTGTGAAATACGATAGTAATTAAATGATGGTCCAAAAACATGTATTAATATGGTTTTTCTATTTTATGTGTATATGCAGGTGGTAAATGCGGGTTCAAGAACATAAATCTGCCCCCTTTCAATTCCTTGACTTCATGTGGCAGCAAGGCCCTCTGGAAAGATGGCAAGGGTTGCGGTTCTTGTTACCTGGTCAGTAATTTCTTTTGACAATTTGGAATCAAATTTTACCATATATATTAACTCTGTTTGCTATATTATTTTAATTCCACCCTAAATGTGAAAAAAAGAAGAGTTTTGAAGATATTATTAGTTTCTTATTAATATTTAAAGAATTCTCTAGCTAGACATGCATTGTCATAGCCCGGTTGAGCGTTTTCTGATATTTTCGTAAATTTTGTTTTCGAATCTCAGAACTTTAATAATCCATAAACTTGACATGATCATTGTCGATTTCAGATGAAATGCACCAGCCATCCTCTTTGCTCAGGCCAACCGAAACTCATTACAATTACTGACGAGTGCTTGTATGGTGGCTGTGCCGATGCAACTTACCACTTCGACATGGCCGGCATTGCATTCGGCTCATTGGCCATTCCTGGTAAAGAGCTGGAGCTCCACAAGGCCGGAAAACTTGCTGTTCTTTTTAAGAGGTAAGAGCTGTCCATTTAAACTCTTATAAATATAATTTGAAAGCTTATAGCTAGTAATTAATCTTAATGGCCTGTTCATCATTTTATAAACATTTATTAAGGTTGAAATTAATACTATTACATTCGATAAATATTGGATTTTACATGCATTATTTAGTTAATTAATTATGCATGACATGAATTTGGTTCACAGGGTTCCCTGCGATTACAAGGGTCGCAACATCAACTTCCACGTCGAGGAAGGCTCGAACCCGAACTACCTGGCTTTGCTGACTGAGTACCAGAATGGAGAAGGCGACCTCTCGAACCTCGAAATTAAGGAAGCGGGATCGTCGACATGGACCCCGTTGAAGCAATCATGGGGTAAAATCTGGCGACTCGACTCTCCCCACCCCGTGAAGGGACCCATCTCAGTCAGGGTTACCACTCTTTCCGGGAAAACCATAGTGGCGGACAATGCCATCCCGGCTGACTGGAAACCGAACACCAAGTATGACGCTAAAGTAAACTTCCAGGCTGTACTTTAAGTCTTTAAAGTAAGCCGGTTACTGGTAGACGACGATAGTGTTTTGCATTATATATGTGAAACCCTAATATTGTGGTTTTTTGATCTTAATAATATGTAATGCCTTCTTCTTGTTAGAGGCTCTTGGAGCAATGTTGTAATTGCTGAGATGACATCTCCTTGATATTATATATGCAAATGGTTTATTAATATACAGACTTCTCTGGGTTACTTGAGAAATAATTTTATTTTTTCTTTATTCAAGGAAAAATACATTTTCATTTATATATTATCTTTTATATATGTAAACTGCCAATTGTCTTCAATTTTAACTGTCCATGCATGCAAGGGCAATAGTAAATTTTGTAACTCATACCTCATATTCAGTTCTTCAACCCTCTTTTTGTGGCCCATCAGTCTGTATCCCTATCAAAGCAATGAAAAGTTTCGGGATGAGATCTTCACAGTTTTTATTTTTTTAAGATAAGATGAAGGTCAAGCTATGCAAATTTAAATATCAATAAATGATCTCCATCTAGGTTTCGAACCTGCTATCTCCTACATGGGACGTTGCCCTTAGTTACTAGACTGAATGCCGTTTTTTTTTTTGAGATAAAGATGAGGGTTAAACCACTCAAATTTAAATGTTTATAAAAGACCTCCATCCGGGTTTTGAACCCGCTATCTCCTACACGCAGGGGTGGAGCCAGAGATCTGGCATAAGGGGGGCCGGAGACAAAAGTCTGACAGACAGACTTCGAGCACCTGTCAAACTCTTCGAACACAATTATATTATGCAGACCAAAATAACCTTATATAGTTTGATTTCACTTGTTTAAATTGCCCCTAAAATATTTATGGCTAACAAAAATATGTAAAAAAAGTGTTATTTGTTACATTCTCTAATATATTTCTTTAATATACCACTATATTACTATAACTTAAAAGGCAAACAATTTTTTTTGAACGAAATTACAAAGTTTTGTAAGGAGAAAAGAAAATTACACTTCTACTCTAAAACCACAACATATTTTGGTCCATAAAATCAATCATGGTGTTGGAAGAGTTTTAACATGTGCCCAAGGCCAAAGTAACTTTGCTAAAGGTCCATTAAATACATTGTTTAATTGAAACAATGATCATTGGAACTAAAAAAAGCAACAGATAAATATATTTACAAAAACAAAATTGATATCGACTTTATTAGTATTCATATTAAATGAGTTAGTATTCACATTAATTTATTAGGTATTCAAGTTATTCATATAATATATATACAATATAAAAATTAATAGCAAAATAAAGTCATTAATTTGAATAATTTACTCATTTAATATAAATACTGATACAGTCAATATCGATTTTAGTATAATTTTTGATATCTCTATAATATTTTTCATTAAAAAAAATATAATGCTTTAATTATTTGATGGGTTATTAAATATGTTACCCATGTTCAAAACAAAAGAAATAATTTTCAATACTTAAAATCCACATAAATCTTGTACAGGATGTATCATAAATTCATGAGGGGGGCAAACGAGATTTTCATGGGAAGGGGCCAAACCAAAATTTCAAACTTAAAATTAATGTCATAGTATGAACTTTGCCAAATCATGGGGGGTCTTAGCACCCCATGCCCCCCCTTCCCTCCGCCCATGCTCACACAGAGAGCGTTGTCCTTAGTCACTAGACCAAAGGCCGGTTCTTAATCTTCATAGCTTTGATTATTTATTATCATTTTCTTCTTCTTTGAGGAAGAAACACTGAATGTCTCATTTTATTGATTTTCATAATTTGTAGAATATAGTATACAGAGATCGAAAGCTATGAAAAGGAGGAAAAAAAATATTTTTTTTCCAATGTTGGTAGTTGCTGCCAACTTTTCAAAAAAAAAAAAAAAAAATTCTGCCCCCAACATTTTACTCCTTACTTGCCCCTAAATCTAAATTAATAAATCCTGGTTCACATGGTACGTATGCCTGCGTGCTTATCCTCCGCCTTAAAGCACGCTGCCATAGAGCACATACCCATTGGCTCGCATCGAGATTCGAGCCGGATCCCCTCAAGATTCGTGTAGGCTCGAATCACAAAGCGATCCAACGGCCCATATGTTTCATGGCACCCTGCCTTAAGGCAGAGGATGTGAAATCCATATGCCTACTGCTTGCGCACACTAAGAAAGTAAAATTAAAAGAAAACAGAACCTATATATATATATAACTGAGATCAATATCTTAAATGTAAAACCTCGCTGATTTCAAACTTGTTGCAATTTACTTTTATTTTTGATAGCTCATAAAAAACCATTAAACTGGAAATCATGTTACGAATACATAAAAGTTTGACGCCTTTGATGAACTCGGAGAGAGGAAACTCACATTATAGAAATTTGAAATACTATCAAATTTAGTTAAATTTCCTTGTCAAGTGTTTTCATTCGAACTTATGTACAATTAGATAAATAATTATATAAACAAATAACTCAATATTTTTTATTAAATATTAACAATTATATATATTATAGAGTCTATAATTAATTAGCGACGATTTAAAAAATTCAACTAAAAATGAAGGATAAAACTAAAAATTATATTTTTGCAATATACACATCATGTTCTTAACACTAAATTGGTATATATTTTAACTTTTTTTTTTTCCTTTCCAATGGTCGCTACGTTTAATTTATCTGAGAACCAATTTGATCTATGTTTTATTTCATTAAAAAAATCGTATTATCATTGTTAATTTTGTCTTCTTATAACAATAATATTCACCGTTTCACTCATGAAAGTTTCATGGCTTATTTCTTTTAGTCTTTTTTATTATGGTCTTATACTTTTATCACCTCATTTATTCAAGAAATTTTCCATCTTTGTGATAGGATTCTACTCATACAGATAATATCAACTATATGCAATATATATAGCTTGATTGGGAGGGTGGCAATATAAAAAATTTACCTCAAAGTTCTATTTTTTCTCATACGAATCCACCAATTAACACTGCTCATAATATATGACAAATAATGTAATACGTCTCTTGCCTAATTTAGAAAAGAAAATAGGAAGTTGCATACTTTGATAGCACAACATGTCTAAAAATCGAACCAAATGTATGTCTACTTGTTTAGATCTTTTGCTAAAAATTTAGGCATCACAATTGAGAAACTACGCTAAACCATACATGTATTTTTAGGGTCATATCTAGTGTCCTCAATATTTGTGTCTACATGTCTATGTTGTTACAAAATTTAGAGTAAAAGTCGTAAAATTTGGAGTAAGAGCTACAAAATTTATGTATATATATTATATAGACATGTAAATAGTTAAACTGTGGACACTCGGAAATTTCCATATTATTATAAGCAATAAAGGCATAATATGAGTGCTAGGTTTGTAGTTACAACTAATACATATATAGACAATATATAAACATTTTGCATTTATTAGATATATAGCAGTATATATCTTTCTAACTTGCCAGCATTCAAATAACTTGCACAAATTCTTAGCCAGAGAGATCCTTTAACTATATTAAGCAACTTCTTATAGGAGCTTGGTCAAGCTCAAAACCAATGGTGATTAACAAGGACAGCCAACTCACTATAGCCTAAAAATCTTCAGTTGACACCGAATCAGACGCGACGTTACGTGCACGGTCGAAGGCGATGAGCCTATAAATAACACTCGATTCGGATTGTTTGTTCAAAGAAATTAAAACCAATCCCAGATTGAATATATACAATGGCTTTCACTTGCTCTGTTACCGTTATCACTATCGCCACCCTTCTGGGTGCTTGCATCGCTGATTCCTCCGGCGAATGGCTTTCCGGTAGCTCCACGTTCTACGGATCGCCTACTGCCTCTGGACCTCCTGACAATGGTAACAAGTAACAACATATATATACTTTGCATTGTTTAAAGAGAGTATAATGAGAAGCATGATTTGTTCTTCTTAATGATCATATAATACTACATCATTAAGTATATAGGTTTTAACATATGTAAATGCTAAATATATGTGCAAAATCTAATTAGTAAAATTCTTCATGAGTAGTTAAACAAAGACTTAAAAGATATTTTGCTGTGACATTGTATAATACAATAGCTAATTTTCTTGTGATTTTTATTATTTAACCTTCAGAGGGACATGATATATGTATGATTATTTTCAAATTTTTAGTTGTTTATTTATTGGTTGTATGCATATCATATGCAGGTGGTAAATGTGGGTTCAAGAACATAAATCTGCCCCCTTTCAATTCCTTGACTTCATGTGGCAGCATAGCTCTCTGGAAAGATGGCAAGGGTTGCGGTTCTTGCTACTTGGTTAGTCAAATCTTTTATTAACAATTTGCGATAAGATTGCAGTACCAAGCATTTATAATTTTTTTAGTTTTATTCCCTCTAAAGATTGAAAAAAAGAAGAAATTTGTAAGTTTGTAGAAAATTTAAGAGGAACCATCAAAGAAATGCATCATATATATATGATGAAGAGAAACATCTTGCGTCCATTGAAAAACCGTCCATACATCCATAGACGTGTACAAAATGTAACAGATATACTCCGGAATATAACATATACATCTCGAAATGTAACCTGTGGACGCTATGGATGGTTTTTCTATGGACGTTAGGTATTACTCGTATGATGAATGGCTGCAACTAGCAAATGATATTCTGATACCATTCCTCAATTAGTTTGTCAAAATTTTAATTGAAATATTACAATTTTTGGCTGATTCAGATGAAATGCACTAGCCATCCACTCTGCTCTGGCCAACCGAAACTTATCACAATCACCGATGAGTGTTTGTATGGCGGTTGTGCCGACGCAACTTATCACTTCGACATGGCCGGAATTGCGTTCGGCTCCTTGGCCATACCGGGGAAAGAGCTCGAGCTCCACAAGGCTGGAAAACTCGCTGTTCTGTTCAAGAGGTAATTATAAACACTTACAATTTAAACCATTAAATATGATTTTAGTGCTTCTAATTCGCCTTTTAAAACCGATTTAAGATCGATCACTCCTTGAATATATCTAATAACACTGTTATTAAAACCGGACCAGACCAGCCAGTTCGATCGGAAAATTTAATTACCGGATATATATCATAAATTAAATTTAATTATACGTTCGTAACACGAATTAATCTGGTTTGTATGTAGGGTTCCTTGCGACTACAAGGGCCGTAACATCAACTTCCACGTCGAGGAAGGATCGAACCCGAACTACCTCGCTGTGCTAACCGAGTACCAGAACGGAGAAGGCGACCTCGCGAAACTCGAAATTCAGGAGGCGGGTTCTACTTCATGGAGCCCATTCCAGCACTCCTGGGGCAAAATCTGGCGACTCGACTCTCCTCACCCTATGAAGGGACCGTTCTCGCTCAGGGTCACCACGCTCTCCGGCAAAACCATAGTGGCGAAGGACGCCATCCCGGCTGACTGGAAGCCCAACACCAAGTATGATGCCAAAGTTAACTTTAAGGCAGAACTTTGAGGTTCGAAGTACGTACGTACGCCGGTCGGTTTGTTAGGTCAGGTGCATGGCTTACTTCTGATCAGTCTTTTAAGTTCTAGCTAATTTGGTGCACTATCTATCAGAAACCCTGATATATGTGGTTTTGAGATTTAATATTTGATTATTCTGTTGTTTGTTATTGTTGAGAGTAATTATGTTGTAATTCTTGAGATGATGTTTTCACTATAAACACAACATATAGTGAAATCAATTAATATATATAGATATTTTGAATTATCTGATAAGTAACTGTTCCTTTGTCAGAAAGAGATTTATAATTCCTTTTGGTATTTTGTTAATATTCCTTCATGATTCTTCCTTTAAATTTTAAATTACATGAAAATAATTGTATATGATCAGTAATTTACTCATTTTTAATTAGCCATACGAGTAATTAATTAAATCATAAAAAAAAATTCAAATAAAATTTTATAAAATATTGTTCTTTCTTAATGACATTTAATTACTGATCAATATAATATGTGTCACAAAAATCTGGAATTAGTGGACTTAAATCCTTTAAATGGAGCAGCCAACTTTAGCAGTACATGATGATGAGTACTTCATCTATGATTATGAACTGAACAAAACCAGTACCTAATTTTAGTAGTTTTTTGCAAGTTAGAGATTTTTCTTCCTGTTTTAATTTTAATATCAGTACTGAGTACTGACAAGTTAATGAATGCCTGAATACAAATTATGCCGTAAGCCCGTACTGTACTGAACGGTATCAACAAGCAGTGGAGCCGAAAAAGACGCACTCTTAATTTCCAACCATACATAAATTACTGATTAGTGAGATAATATCTTTCCTAACTCAATAAACCTTGCTATATTAAGGCATTAATTACTTCTAACAAGCGTAAGCTGCGTAACCGAAACTCGCTATCATCGGAATGCTAATCCAACAAACAAAAACACGCCGAATTATACGTGTTGCCATTAGCTTATAAATAGCATGTTGCTATAGTAATGGCAGCTCACAGTTCCTCTTCTAAGTACTACTGCCTCTTTTCTCTTTTGTTAAGGAAATTTGAAGCAATTTTTGTAGTTATGGCTGTCTACCAGTGCATTGTTTTACTTGCTATCGCGATCAACGCACTTTTGGGTGCTTCGGTTGACGCCCGGATCTCTTCACGTCATGGACATCATGCCAGACATGGGCACCATGGTAAAAACCGCCGTCATGCCGGCGTTTCAGGCCTTAATGGCACTCAGGAGTGGCTCTCAGGCAGTGCCACATTTTATGGACTGCCCACTGCTTCAGGGCCTCCAGATAATGGTAATTAATATACACAAATGCTCTGGTTAAAATGATTTATATTTTTCAAGAGAATAAGTCCTTAATAATTACTATATATAGGTATGGTACCTTATGAGATACTATCACCTAGTAACAGAAAAAAAAAATTATACTGCTGCTGGGAATAGTTAAAACTTTTTAAAGGAATCAAAAGCTAGCTACTCAGTTTTGTTTAATTTAATCTATTTGTTTTTGAAGAATATATTTTGGAGAGATTTTTTTGGAAAGTACCAAATCGTAATTTGCAACCATTCTACTTTATTAAACAATACAAGTAATTTTCCCTAACAAAATTAAATATTCAATTCATGCCTTCTTTGCCAACTGGTTGAAAAAAAAAAGACCTTCAGTACATGGCAGACCTGCATGCAATGGAATATGCTTGATAATTTTGGTTAATGGTTTTGTGTATTTCAAATGGATATATGATGCAGGTGGTGGATGTGGATTCAAGAACATAAACCTCCCTCCTTTCAATTCCTTGACTTCATGCGGCAACAAAGCCCTCTTCAAAGGAGGCAAGGGTTGCGGTTCTTGCTATTTGGTTAGTCATTTCAATTTCTAATCTTCAATGAATATATATGTTTCATTATATTCACTCTATAATGAAGAAAAAGTTCCAGTATACAACTAAATTCATTAATGTTTCATTATATATACGTACTCTCTTTTATTTGTTTTCCATTTTAATTAGGTGATTTTTAATATGAAAATTTTCAACTTTTTGGTTATACAATAAGGTTTTTTATGTGCATTGCTTTTTTTTTTCCCTTAAAGTATGCTTGCAAATAAGATCCTGATATTGCCTTCTGATGTGACAAGCATGCATAAAATTTTTACATTTGTGCTTTGAAAAGTTTATCTGATGAACTTCATGTGACGAATTCTAACATTTCAGGTGAAATGCACAAGCCATCCTCTATGCTCCGGCGAAACCAAGTTGATTACCATCACCGACGAGTGCTTGTACAGTGGCTGTGCCGATGCAACTTACCACTTTGACATGGGCGGCATTGCGTTCGGTTCACTGGCATTGCCCGGTAAAGAACTCGAGCTTCACAAGGCCGGGAAACTTGCTGTTCTGTTCAAAAGGTGAGCAAATTAATTTCAATGTGAACTCAAAACTCGATCGATAAATTGGATTTGTGTTAAAATCTTAGTAGCTCAAGTGATAGCTAACTAGGATGACTTCCAAGAGGTCATGAGTTCAATCCTCTATAAGCACAAAATAAAAAAGTTTCAATGAAACTGGTGGAAAAATTTCACTTTCTTCAAAAAAAAAAAAAGAATCTTAGTAATTTCTGGTATTGGCTGAGATATATTGGATTCATTTCGAAAACCAATTTCTTCGAAAAGAAAAAAAAAATTGTTACAAACTTTTTTTTCACAACTAACTACAAAAATCCCCTATTAAGAGAGTTTAAAACTCTTTTATGAGAGTCATTTGATCGAAGTTTCGTTAATTGTTTTGTTAAATAACATACTCTACAAATTTGGTCCTGCAGGGTTCCCTGCGACTACAAGGGCCGCAACGTCGCATTCCACATCGAAAAGAGCTCGAACCCGAACTACCTGGCCTTGTTGACCGAGTACCAGAACGGCGAAGGCGACCTCGCAAATGTCGAACTGAAGGAGGGGCCTTCCACCACATGGACTCCATTGAGGCAATCATGGGGCAAAATCTGGCGACTCGACTCTTCGCATCCTCTGCAAGGGCCATTCTCGGTCCGGCTGACCACGCTTACTGGTAAAACCCTGGTGGCGAACGACGCCATTCCGGCTGACTGGAAACCCAGCACAGTGTATGAATCTGATGTGAATTTTGGTATCTGGTAAAACATGAGATGTTCTGTAATGTATAGTTCTGTATAAAAGCATGGTTATATAATTGTGATGTATTATTTTTTTTTTTTTTTTGAGATAAAGATGAGGTTCAAACCACTCAATTTTTTTTTGATGTAGTAGGCGATTGTCTACTATATAAATTTTATTAATAAAAGTTTAAAAGAGTATCACAAGAGATCAAATAAACAAAACCGCTCAAGCCGCTCAGGCTGCTCAAATTTAAATGTCTATAAAGACCTCCAGCCGGGTTTCGAACCCGCGACCTCCCACACAGAGAGCATTGCCCTTAGCCACTAGACGAAAGGCTGGTTCTTATAATTGTGATGTATTATTTGAAACCCAATATTTGACAAGGGTTTTTTGTATGTTCAGTAAATGAGTCCTTTATTTGAACAATTAATATATATTACTCTGGTTTATTTGCAATTGAGTTTGCTCTTTTGATGTTGGAAAAGGACTTGAGTTTGGAACTTTGGATAGAGAATTTTGATGTTAATGGGACTTCAACAAAGACTACAAAACAACACTGTAAAATTATTTCTCATTAAGAATTAATTAATGTTCTACCTCAAAAAAAGAATTGATTAATGTTCACGGACTGAACTGAGTTTACCTCGTGACATTAACGAATGTACACTTTGGACAACAGAAGATACAAGCATTATGTAAAATGGACTCCTCATGTGGAATCTTAGAATCTCTACGCCGAATCTTGAAGAGAAACATCTTGCGTTTATTGAAAAACTGTCCATACCGTACGTCCATAGTCCATAGATGTACAAAAAGTATAACAGATGTACCTCAAAATGTAATAGATACATACTGAAATTTAACCTATGAATACTATGACAACTTTTCTATGGATGTTAGGTATTACTCAATTTTGAATGTGTAGGTATAAACTATAAACACCTGCAATGATGGAGATGCCAATCTTTCAATGTGGTGTTGTTACAATTCACTTTGAAGAACTTAGTTATTAGAAAAAAAAAAAAAGACCAATTCTTCATATTCAAAAGGAAATTTAGGAATTTTATTCGAGTCAATATAATTGAATCCAGCTTCACCAAAGTAACTATGCCACTAAACATACATGATATTGGCTATAATTATCCATAAGAAGTTTAAAGTCTAAAACCTATGCGCATAAATACGAATACCAGACTAATATATTACAACTCATTTGAAAACCTTGATGCAATAGAGTGATGCAATGTAGTCCTGTGTACGCTTTATAAAAAGGGTATAACTTTTGATCTGTCCGTTGGATCCGGCTGAGATTTTGACGGGAGCTTCACAACTCAAAACCCAAAACTGACCATTTCAGAGGCTCATAATCGTCATCTGAGTTTTCGTTCATAGATTTTTAGGCATTTCTTTATAATTTTTAGAGTTATTTTAGCACATTTTGAGTTATGTTGTCTATTTAGGGTTTTATACTTTTTTCATTACTTTCTCTATGGTTCGTGCATCATAGAGCTACTCATCGAGTGGCGAGACTTAGTTTTGGGAACCTTGACATCCAGATGGAGGATGTTAAGGGGACGAGAAAGGAGAACATCAAGATTTTCTCAATAAACTAATCGTACAATTAGTTGAGAAGTCATAACTCAATTAAATTCTGTTGCCGAGGAAATGTGCTACTTCTCTTCAAAAAAAAAAAAATGTGCTACTTTTTGTCGGTTCATATATCCTAAATAAAGAAAAAAGTGAGAGATGGCTAGCTAGCTTAATACTTAATAGCGTATAGGGAAGGAATAGGAGGCCTCTTCTCAAAACCTTAGTGGGACCGATTTATTAGGGTCTTAATTTGGGCCGCAATGCAAGGCTAATCTAGTTGTCTATTTTGCAGGCTCCTGGGGCAGATGGTGCACCAAGGTTGAGTTTTGAGTTTTGGCTTTTAGTAGAGAGATGGATGAGATTGAGAGGTCAAGATTAGCGTAACTGATTGTATTTCAAGAATTTAGCAGTTTCATTAATGAGACTAGCTAATTGACTCCTTAATTATTCTAATGCTCAATGTTCGGAAAGGGGTTTATTATTTCATTATCAAACAGAAAAGTGGTGGATAAGGCCCCGTTCGGACACCATCCCATTGCTACTGTTTGCGTGGGTGGAAAAACATTCAGTCTCACAGAAATTTTTTTCTTACCCACGCAAACAGTGGCCAACCCATGGGAAATACTCATGTCCGAACACGCCCTAAAGGTATAACGCAAGGAAGGTGTGTGTGGGATAAAATTATTTGAGAACAGCTTTTGTACTCAAATTTGATCAAAATAATCTCAGGAGATGTGAAATGGATTATACATATCATAGAGGCATGCACTGTTGTTAGAATTGGATATGAAAGCTGTGCGGCAGTAATTTTGCAGCTGCCCAAAGCACTGTCCGGTGGACAAATGTTATTATTTGTTTGGTTTTATTATTTTACAGCCTAATTATCATGTACTTTATTACATTGCTCACTATTATTATTATTATTCACATTTTGGTTATACAACACATGTGTTATTATTTTGCTAAATAAATTATATTCCTTCAAATTACTGAAATCTAAATACATATTTGATACCATTTGTTTTTTTTTTTTTGTTTTAATAAAAAAATGAGAGTCTAGCACTCTAGCTCCTCCAATTGTTTTAAGATTGTTTTAATTCAATATCAATGAATTATACTAAATTCTTGAGGACAGATCATCCCCATCTACTACAAAAGAAAAACACTGCCAATGAATTGTACTTACCACTTAGTTTAAACTAAAGAGCAAACAATTTTCTTAAAAAGTAAATCTGCAGCCACGGGTCCGTCTTCTTTGGCACTTGCATATATCTCATGGTCCCAATTAAGTGTCTTTTGTATCGTCTCCTTTCTCTTCTTTTGATCTCTCGGCCGTGACATTTGCACAAAGACAAACATCACAGTTCATGGAATGTACAAAATATAGGACCCGGTGTGTCACATGCATATTCCTTCTTCTTCCCTCTTCTCACACTAACTAGATTCTCCTAATTCTCCCAACTAATTTATTTCCAACTAACATGCATCAGGTGTACTGTGCAGTGGCGGAGCTAGCCAGAAAAATTTTCTATGGGTTCACAAATTATACCAACCGATAATAGCAATAAAAAATCATACAGAAATCATTAAATTGTAATTAGAGGTTCACAAAAAAAGCAATTTTCATATTTTTTATGGGGTTCAAATGTAATAATTTGTACCAAATATATATAAATAACACTAAAAGCTGAAAGCTAGTATATAAAATTTTAAAAACTATGGGGGACATAACATTGTCCCCATTTCTTCTCCTAGATCCGCCAGTGTGTGTGAGTAGATATATCATATCAATGTATATATTTATACAAAGATCATTACATGGCAAGTGGTGCAGAAAATCAAGGAAAGTTAAAGCTTTTGGCACCCGTGCTGGTAAGTTGTCTTTTTCTAACCACCCATATAAATGAAATTATTATTTTTATTATTATTTTAGGTGGTTATAGTGCAGGCTTCATTATACAAATAATTAGTTATTATATACATCTTTATGTATAAAACTATGGATAGTTGGATACTCCATTGTAAAGTTAAAGTACAGACAGATTGATCAGAAGTCATTCTATATGAAAGTTTCCATATATGTTTGGACTTCATCACTTGGTACAATACAGAGCAGAGTAATACCTAGCTAGCTTACAAAGAATATCTGTCTATAACGGTCACGTGTTACAAAATTAGATTTATTTGTTACATTTTGAATGTATCTATAGACGTATGGATACATTTTCAATAGACGCAGATGTTTCCCATACAGAGCATGCCTCCACTCAAACTTTTAAAACAATATATGAAATGCTAATTGATATTTGATACAAATGTTTCTTATAATCAATATCAATTAAGACAATGGAGGGGAGAGCATTCTGTAATGTTGCCTCCACTTCTGACCATTATCTTGTTTTCTGTATAATTCCCCAAATAACATCTCATACAACAGCTGATGATCACAATCTAATTATAATTATAATTAACCTTCAATCCTTTTTTTTTTTTTTTTAAAATATGAGTAGACATTTATATGTTCAAACAGTTCTTCCAATACTAGGCACAATCACAATTCGGGGCTGAATTGCACCGACGATTCGTAGACAGTGTTCGGGATGTAATCCGCCGGTATCACATTCTCCGCCACCAGGGTTTTGCCAGAAGTTAGGGTCGTGAGTCTAACCGAGAACGGACCCTGCAATGGGTGGCTCGAGTCGAGCCTCCATATAGCGCCCCAGGACTGGCGCAATGGCGTCCATGTCGCACCAGGCGTACCTTCGAGGACCTCGACTTGTGCCAAGTCACCGTCGCCGTTCGCGTACTCGACAAGGAACGCGAGGTACATCGGGTTCGAGCCTTCCTCCACATGAAAGGCAACATTCAATCCTTGATAGTTGCATGGGACCCTAAAAGATAACAATCATAATTAGCTAATAATTAATTATAATTAAGTAAAAAGATGAAGAATTGTTAATACTTAATTAAGTGGAAGGAACTTCTTTGGCATTTTGAATATATATATTGACACTTTAATTAGTTGCGGTTACATTAAGCAAGGAATAATTATATGTATATGTAATTAATTTTTTTTTTTGGTAATTAGTTACAAGTTTGTTATCTTAATTATTTTTTGTGCTAAGTAGGGAGGATGAAGAAAAGGACAACAAAAGAAAGAATTGTAGCAAGGAATAACTAATACTTTGTACTAGGATCCTAATTATTTTTTTTTTTCTATACATATTGTCACATTTCATGCGAAAATGACCAACAAAAGTTAGAGTTTTTTTTTTTTGGATAAAGACGAAGGTCAAGCCACTCAGATTTAAATGTCTATAAAAGACCACTCATCAGGTTTTGAACGCGCGACCTCCTACACAGAGAGCGTTGCCCTTAGCCACTAGACCAAAGGCTGGTTCTCACACAAGTTAGAATTTTAAACTAACCTAGCAAAGAGAACGGTCATCCTGCCGGCATGACGGAGGTAGTCTTCCTGGCCGGGAATGGCCATGGAGCCGAAGGTTGTGCCGGTCATGTCGAAGTGGTGCTCTGCGTCCGAGCATATGTCGTACAAGCACTCATCGGCTATTACGATAGTTGACGGTTCGCCGGAGCATGCGGGGTGACCGGTGCATTTCACCTAATAATTGATAGCAAAATATATATAACAAATTAGCAATTGAATTTGAGCTTAATATATGCTGTAATTAGCAGATTTTTCCTTCTATATTAAATTTTGCAATTAATTATATATTAACCAAAAAATAAATGGTAATTAATGCTGGTGTGAAGAATTAATTTTTTTGAGGACTAAAGTGAAAATATGAGTGAATGCCGTATCCATGAGGTTTACTTTTTGTATGATTTTGTCTGTCAATAAACCAAAAACAATCAAAAGATGCTGCAATCTGAATGCATGATAAATAGTTGAAAAATTATCTTGTACAGCAAAAAAAAAAAAAAAAATACAATGACAATTAATTAATTTAGCAACCCATGATGGACCACAATAACAAAGATTCCTAATTTACTATTACTACCACACATCAAAAGGCATATATATATAGGAAGGCAAAAAATTAAAAAAAAGGAATATTAATTAATTAATTAAACCATTTCCTTTTTAGTGGGTAATTAAACCTTTTTAATTAGTTGGTGATTAAAATTTCTGAAGGTCTTAATTAATTAATTACCTGGTAGCAAGAGCCACATCCCTTGCCTCCCTTGAAGATTGCAGCATTGCCACAGGAAGTGAGGCTGTTGAAAGGAGGGAGGTTCACATTTTTGAACCCACAACCGCCACCTACATTTTTAACAACATTAACAGAATTTCAATTAATTAAAAGGGGACAGTTATAGTTATGATGATTAAGGTGATAAATAGTGGTGCAAATTAATAATTAATAATTATAATTAGCAGTAGTGTTACAATAACAATTAATAATAACAACTACAGCAACATCAACAGTAATTATAATGCTAATAATGTAGATTATAATAAATTACAACAGCAAGAAAATAATTGTATATAGTTAGGAGAATAGTACTGCATGCAATGCATGCAAATGAAGTTACACAATTCAATTGAAAAAAAAAAAATCCTAATTAAACATAAAGAAAATAATTAAAGAAACTAAAAGTAACCGAATAGTCATTTTTTTTTCTTAAAACAAATTAACTTAAGGCAATTCATGGTAAATAAAAAAGATTACGAATGTGGTATCGTCATATATACCGTTGTCGTCAGCACCGGCGCCAGTGGGGGCTCCGTACCAGGTAGCGCTGCCGGCAGTCCATGTCAAGCCACCATCACCATACTGTGATGTGGAGTAGTTCAAGTTCTTGGCCTGGAATGCAATGCATGGATGTAGCAACACCAGTGAGACCAAGGCAAGAGCAGCAAGAGAAGAAGAAGAGAGTGAGTAAAGAGCCATATATTGGAAGAAGAACTATAAATTTACAGAGAATAGAGATGTAAGTATGTATGTGTGAAGAGAATTAAGAGAAGAAGTGATTGTTTGGCATATGTATGTAAGGTGCTATTTATAGACATGACAGTTTCCTTGTATGTCCCTTTTTTTCTCTCATTTACACATTTAATTACCTGACAGAATCATTAGTCATTCTAATTTGTAATTTGTAATTTATAATTTATAATTAATTGTCTATGATTTGAGTGATTAACTGTATGAACTTTGCCTTCAGTTTATGATTTAATTAGAGCATAATAGTAAAGAAATAATCAAGATATAATTATATTAATCATTTACCTGACAGAATCATTAATCATTATAATTTATAATTAATTGCTAAATATGATATGATTAATTAATTGTATGAACTTTGCCTTCAGTTTATGATTTAATTTAGAGCATAATAGTAAAGAATAATCAAGATATTAATTATATTTGGTCATAATCTCTAAATTAATTAAGATAAAAAAGAATCTTATTCTACTTAAAAAGATACTTATTTTCAGCAAGAAAGTAAAGTTCTGACTGTCAGCGTATATATATATTTTACTAGTCCAGATTGCGAACAAAAAGTAATCTCATATCATAAAAAGTATATAACTGCAAGTGCGTTCTCATATCTTAAATAAAAATTAGGTTCCATATCTGAAATGGGAATATATAACATCTAGCAGTTATAGAAATACTATTAAAATTTTAGAATTGGGTTGACAATTACTTTTGATAATATCTCATAATTCATATAGAAATATATATGTATTTGCAATTCTTTTTTGGGGTCAATGGTGGACATAAGATGTATGTATTAATGTATTTGTAATTCTTTTTTTTGGAGTAATATCTAGTGTCCATACAACAACTGTCCATAGCGTCAATTAATTATATTTGATATGTATCTGTTACATTATTTGTACGTCTACGGACGTATGGACAGCTTCAAGATGTTTCTCTTTATGTATAGATGCTAAATGACATTCACATTTCTTCTTAGTGAAACTTAATTTGCCAAAATTAAGTTTCCAACCTTTTTTTTTTTTATTCTTAATGTGCTAATTGAGAATTACAAATCTTCTTTCCTTCCATCTGAAGTGATTAACTAATTACAAATCTTTTACAATCATCATCCATGGGCTCTTCCGGAGATGCACCAAATTAAAGAATTATACTTGAAGATCACATCACCAGCTTTCTGCTGGATTTCATTTCATGCACAACTGCAAAATTCAAGTCATTTTAATCGAGTGGTACTTGTAAAATTAATCTGATAAATTTAGAGGATCCCCACCACTTAACTGCCAAATTACATGTAAAATTAATCTGATACCAAAAGACAGTTTAATATATATATATAATTATAAATTACAAAAATTGCAGTATTGGCCTGGTTTATTTATGAAATATATATTTGAAGCAACAAAACCAAAAATGCCAATCAGCCAATAAATAAGTATATATGATGTATGAAAGAAGGATACAAATGATTAGTGCAGCAGTACAGAGAATGAAGTCTGCAAAAAAAAAAAAAAAAAAAAAAAAAAAAAAAAAAATTAATAGAAGTTTATCGAAGAAAATTTACAGTACGTAGCCTCTTAGCAGCTACATTAACAAAAAAAAAAAAATAAACAAAGAAAGAAATAACAAGAAATGCAATTTATCGGTTGTTTATAAATTGAGCATAACACAGGCGTAGCATTGTAACCTCACAAATCTTACAATTCATAGGAAGGTTTTATTTTGTGTGTATATTGTAATTTTCTTATATAAGGAATTTTAATCAACCAAATTCCAATCTGTTCCTCTTAATGAACTAGCATATTTGAGTTTGAAGAGTCAAGAGTTATTACTTATTGGCATCAGATAAAAAAAATCAACAGAATTTTTTTTTTTTGAGATAAAAGACTCCCCTCTGGGTTTCGAACCCACGACCTCCAACATAGATTACTGGACCAAATGCTAGTTCTTGAAATTAACAGATTTTAAGTGGACCAATGCACAAAACCTCACAATGTTACTGTTAACAGTGTGTCCAAACTCCAAACTGACAAACTCCCATGACCGATATATATGGGATTAAAAAAGCATTACACCAAATATATATACACTTGTGAGATCAGAAGTTAGTTGGTTGTATATATGCTTGTATACTTGCATTAGTGTATGGTTTATTGAAAGGTTTGTATGGTTGTGTGGGTGTTATGTTAGCACAGCGCGCATGTGATATATGATATGATTTTAGCCATGAACTTGCTTTCCCTCTTCAGGCCCCACGCCTCACATGCCATCAAATGAAAGAAAACCTTTTCTTTCCAAGCATTGGCTTGCTTTTCGTGCTAGCAACGTACAGCAGACTCATATATTTTTTCCCTATATTTTTCCATGTATATATATATCCTTACTGTATGTATATAAAAAGTATATTGTAAAAAAATGACATGAAATGACTATTTTCTCAAAATAAGAAACTTGAGCCGTTGATTATTTTTTTAGATAGATTAGAACCGTTGATTTACATTAATGCCCGTTGATGTTAATGTCTCAGCCCATTAAAATTTAAGGCCCATATCAATTTCCTCAATATAAGGCTCATTACCTATCTTAAAAATTTATTATAAAAAATAACAAATTCAGCCATTACCTATCTTAAAAATTTATTATAAAAAATAACAAAATCAGCCATTACCTATCTTAAAAATTTATTATAAAAAATAACAAATTCAGCCCAAAGCAACACGTGGCTCTTTACTAGTATAAGTAATAGCTAGCGACCACCCTTTTATCTATCCACCGGTCCACCGTAATTTTAATGAACAAATATAATTTTTCAGTAAATATTTATATCCTTCCGATCAGCATATATCATTTTCTAGTAGACACATTACTGTTTCCAGTGAATATTTATGTAACTGTGGTAAACACATGGGTGCATATATATATGTGGATGTGTCAAATTGTGAGAGAGATGTGGATGGAGTGGCCTACTTTATAGGGTGGACTCTACAATCACTTGAGTTTTGATTGTATTGTAAATTTGTAATGTAATGTAATGCCACCTGGGGATGTTTCATATGTGTGGTTAAAATAGTTTGCTGACCGAATTCAGAAGGGAAATGTTTTGATGGGTTTGGAACAGAGTGTTTCTTTGGATTATCCAATCCATATAATTATGTTCACGAGTTGTGTAACTGTACTTGCAGTGCTAAATTCTAACGCACATTATTTATATATCTGTACATTATTCCGGTGTCTAGCTAGCTAGCACAATTTCTCAGTTTGTTTTTGTTGGAATTTCAAATAATTCATATGCTAGAACTAGCCTTAAGTCTAGCGGTAAAGGGTAATGCTCTCCGTATGAGAGGTTGTGGGTTCAAAATCTGGATGGGAAGTCTTTTATCCACATTTAAATTTGAGTGATTTGACCTTTAGAAAAATCATATCTCCTGTTGTACTGCATTTTGCAGTTCATGGTGTGAGCCGTGGGATCGTCTCGAGATTCGAGCAGTAAGTTTCCCGTGAGTGAGTCTATGGCCTATTTCTGTGTAGTGCATTTAATTACAAAGTAACAACTTTGAAATTTAGAATTACTAGGTCTTATGAAATTTCTTAAGTAGCTAGGGTATATATATACGAATTCCAAGAGAGCAAATTCCTTTAATTGGGCCTTTGATGGTGGTGAGGTTAATTCATAGCCAACCGTTGAAGCCGTTAAAAAGGGGGAAAATGATATAAAGCGCTTCCAAACGGGGACAAATTGTACCCTAATTGGTGGCAAAAATTATGCTTTTTTAATTAACACAAGGTCTTTGACTCTTGAGTGTAGGGCTGTAAAACGTTCAAAACGCAACCCAACGGAATTGAGTTGTTGTTTCGTTAATTGTTTCGTTTCGTTTTGTTTTGTTTAACGAAACAAAAAATCGTACGAAACGAAAGAACAAAAATGATCGTCTAACAGTATTATTTTCATTTCGTTTAACGCAACTAGGAATCATTTCGTAAAATAACAGAAAACGGTCTCCTGTTGACAGCCCTACACGAGTGACCTTTCTAGCCCTTTTCAGTTGTTGTCCAAAAGAAACAAATAGAAGGTGGTGTACTATTTTGAGTATTTTTCAGATGGCTTTTGAATTAAGAGGAGCGATTGGATTTTGGAGGATGAAATGTCAATTTTGGAGTTAGTTTGGGAAATAAACTCGCCATGTGAGGTATCGTTTTCTGGTTTCTACAAATTTGTCCCCCCCTTGAATATATATTTGAGATGACACTCGGTCTACAATTTGGGTTCCATTAATGATGTAACAAAAATGATTTCCTTCTCCAAACTTTTATAATCCTTAGCTCACCAAAGATGGGAATTGAATTGTATTGTAATTGCTATATTAATTGTTTGTTAATGATTGTAAGATGGATACTAATTAAATAAGTAATTTATTTAGTTTAATTGTATCTGCTTAAATAATCTATACTCCATAAAGAGGGGTAAATTTCCAAGTACCCCAACTATGCCACATCATCACTATTATTAACCATTGATTTTGTTTTAATCTTTTCATCTACTTTGATCCGATGGCTTGTATTTTTTTCCTCTCCTCATTAAATAAGATGAATGTGATATGTCTAAAACAAATTTTAACCCTTAAAATGGTCCAACATTTATGTATGTTCTTATTTATAAATTATCGTATTATTAAATTTTTTTATTATTATTATTTACTTACATAAAAAAATTACAATTTTTTTTATTTTTGTTTAATATAAATATTTATAATTTTATAAAATTTTTAGTTATTTATTTGATACCACGTTTTCGGGGCAAAGCCCGAATTACAGCTCTAGTTAATAATAAATTTGAGTAGTTTCGTTGTTTGGTCGATAAATGAAATGATATTTGGAAAATCAGAACTTTTATTTTTTGAGAAAAATTGGAAAACCATTAATTACTGAAAAAAACCCATGTGAGAATAATATCGCATATATGTGTAGATTTCTATAGTTCTCATATATAATTGTGATGAGAGTTGCAATTTTTTATATGATTTAGTAATTAAGATTATAAATTAATGAGCATTTGACGTCTTTATAATTATAATAATTGCATATGGAACATTTAAATCGAACCAGTCATTTGCAGATGAGATACTCTACAGTACATACAGATGTATAGATCATTCTCTGGAGACTGAAGTCAAAGATGCAGCAGCCACATTATAATGTTGGTTTCACATATTTCTTTTGCTCAAGCATGTTTGCTGATTTTTTTTTTCCCCATTTTTTATATAATCTTTTGTTTTTCTTTTTCTAATTACTGCAGTTGAACTTGTTTGCAGATTTTGTTTAAAATTATAGCCACAATTGTTTGACTGTACTACTTTAAAAAGTTAAAAAAAAGTGACTAACGGACGGACAAAATGAAGCAAACGAGACTTTATAGGCGTATAAAGTTAGAACAATATGGTAGCATTTATAAATCATAATCCTCTCTTAACATGCATGCTTAATTATGAGTTATCATACTGATAGTGAACCATATCTACAAACAAATTAATTATGCCTAATTGATGCTAAACCTTATATAATTGTGTTTTTGCAGTTCATTGGTCTCAACAGATTTGCATTTAAATGAGTTTTAATTGAGACACATTATAAAGTTGCCGAGATAGTGGCAATTATTATTTTGTCGAGAATTATAAGTACAACAAAGTGGATAAATTTAAAAACTTTATCCAAAAAAAAAAGTGTGTGCCGACAGGTAAATACGTTGCTTCTACCTTTTGTCTTTTGAGCCGTCAACAAATATATATTCTCTTTATAAAAGGAGTTAAAAGGATAAAAAGGGATCCCCTGCATATATAAACATAGAGACCAGAATTTAGTTTTACCAAGGAACAGCGTTCAAAGAACCAAATCATTGCATATATGACTGCTGTTTCCAATTTAGAAAGAAGTAATATTTTAGTGTCCACATAATATACATTCGTAGTATATGTAGGTTACAAATTTGACATATATATTATAAAATCAGATGTATTTGTTATATTTTTTGTACGTTTATGAACGTATAGCTGGCTTTTCAATGGATATTGCAAGGTGTTTCTCTGTAGAGAGATTATCTGATGAAGATTATTATCATTATCAATTTATCGTTATCATTATTAATATATTCCTTATGTTTTAATGCATTTCTCTCTCGGTAACTACTTTTTCTGTTGTTAGTTAGTTCGGTGCAATTTGCCCGCGTGCAAGTGCAAGGGTATGGACGGCGTACCAACTATGAAACCATGCATGTTGCAAATGTTATCATCATGTATATACACCCTTGCAAAATTTTGAAATTGCCAACAATGTGTTTTTATTCACATATAATCATATGAAACTTATCCTTACTTACCAAGAAGTGGAAGTATATTATATCATTACTAATAAAGAGCCCACGCGTTGCTTTGGGCTGAAATTGTTATTTCTTATAATAAATTTTTAAGATAATATGTAATGGACCTTATATTGAGGAAATTGATATGAGCCTTAAATTTTAATTGGCTGAGATATTAACGTCAATGGGCATTAACGTAAATCAACAGTTCTGATCTATTCAAGAAAATGATCAACGGCTCAGGTTTCTTATTTGAGAAAGATAACTCTTTCATGTCATTTTTTTCCAATTTGCTTTTATATATAGTAAGGATATATAATAATATGAAACTTATCCTTACTTATCAAGAAGTGAAAGTATATTATGCATGTAATGCCATTCCATGTCGTAATTAACTAATTACTATTTAGCTGGGTAATTGCATATGATTTAAGTGGGAAGGGACTTGGCATGCATGCGAAATTGAGAATCATAATTCTTGTACAATTAAAGTAAGATTTGTATGGCCGTATTGAAGATTAAATTAGATTACCACATAAAAGGAATTATTGAATCAGAACGGCTGTCCTGTAGCATAATTGCATAAATAAATATGATATAGACCTCGCTTTCTAGTCTCTACGAAAAAGACCCAAGTTCAAATTATGAAAACAATAAAAAATAAAAAAGAAAAACTAAAAATGATCAAGTGTCGAGGTTTATAAACCTTATTTTTCTTTAAGCAAAAATTGAGTTATATTTTTGGAGATAAAGATAAGGGTCAAGCCATTTAAAGTTAAATGTCTATGTAAGACCCCATCCGAATTTTGAACCCGCGTCCTCTCACATGAAGAGCATTGCTCTTAGCCACTAGACCAAAGGCTGGTTCTCAAGTGATATTGAAATATACTAGGAAGAGGTGGAATTTTTATGTGCTCACGTTAATAGCAATATATGGGAAGTATTATTAGAACAAAATAATAGATTTTGTGGGATACTAACTCTCGACCCCTTTACATTATTAAGAATCTCCAATGCACTTGATAGGTACTTCAGAAAAATACATGAACTATTTTACTTATTTCGTCCTTGGTAATATTCATGCAACAATAGAATTTTGAGATGTTTCATGAATTGATTATATTCTCAATTTCAAGCAATATTACCAATAGCATGACCTATTTTTAATGCCCTTTCATGGGTTATCAAACGACACTCAAATTGCATCAAATTCAAAATATCACCAATAGTTAAAAGTACATCTATTAAGCATTTTGTCTATTTTTTTGGTTTTTAAAATCATTTGAAACCTCATTGTCAATGTCAAAATAGTCATTGTCAAGTGATCCCCTTCTCTAACTGTATGTCGATAATACGAGCAGCAACGGTATTTTGGAAATCTTTAGGCCACAATGAGAGACAATGACACATCTTCTGCAAAATCATGTATGAAATCTTCCCATTTGCAAGATAAACAAGAATTCGAGGTCATTCACAAAATTTCTTGCAGCAGGAAAGTAAGCTTGCCATCCATCATATCTCCCTTTTTTGAGCTCTACATCAATAAGAAAAGAGTTAAATTTTGAAGATCAAGTAAAAAGAAAAGGAAATTATACAGGAATTGTTTCTCAATTAAAAAGAAAAGTGAAATTCACAATGATGTCTATTCAACTTTTTTGGATCTGTATGCATCCCTAGCTACTTGGTTTGTGTAGCTTTCAATGTACAAGAACAAGACCCGTATTCATGAATAGAATTTCGAGATGTTTCTGTGTGCTTGTGTGCATGTCTGTGCTTGTCTACATGTATGAAGTTGATTGTCACATCTCACATATCCTTACTATATAATAAAAGCATATTGGAAAAAATGATATGAAAGGGCTATCTTCCCCAAATAAGAAACCTGAGCCGTTGATCATTTTCTTGGATAGATCAGAACCATTCATGTACGTTAAAGCCCGTTGACGTTCTCAGCCCATTAAAATTAAAGACCCATAAAAATTATCTTATTTTAACGTCCATTACACATTATCTTAAAAATTTATTATAATAAATAACAATTTCAGCCCAAAGCAAAGCGTGAGCTTTTTAGTAGTACTGCACAAAAGAAGCTTGCTTCCCACAGGTATTAGAAAACAAACAGTACATTATCAGTGCAACAGTGCTTCAACTGCATTATTCACCAAACAAAACTGGTAGCTTGCACAAGAAGTGACGACATGACAAATATCATTTGGGGGGAAAAAGAAAAAGAAAATGACAAGGAAAGAAGAAGAAAGCTTACATTATAATTCTAAAGCTGTTACATGATGTACTTCAACCAAAGGAAAAGAAAATGGCAGGGTTTACTGAGGTTTGTCAGCTAAGGCAACCATAGACCGAACAATACCAGGACTGACTCTGTCAGCCAAAGCACCTTTCTCTGATATTATAAATGATTTTTCCTTCACATAGCTCTGTAATTTCTTCATCTCGTAGTCCAATGTCTCTTGATCTACAAAAATGCCAAGTATAAGCAGCATATTAGCAGTTATATTCATATCTAGTTGCCACCTGAAGGGAATCGTTTATATCATAAACCAGCATAAGCCATTTTTCAGCAAACAATAAAGTAATATATTTTCAACCGGCAGCATAACTATCTAAGGATTTCCCAAAGCACCAAACTTTAGAATCTAGTAGTAGTTACTGGTAATTATACCGCCATTCAGCATTCAGGAAATCAGACACCAACAAGAATATTAGTCCTTTAATACAATAAAGTTGACATCATAAAATCAACAACAAATTAGCTAAATATAATTACTTCAATGCTTAATAGAGTAACATTTATGAACATTGATGTCGAAGCTGCAAACGTTACATGAATTTTTGTATCAATTAATCTCTTAGGGCCTGTTCGGCTTATGGATTTTGTTATGAAATTCAACCACATGGACAGGGGTTCTACAACTTGTAACATCTGAGTTCCCAGCAGTAAGACTATAGCTTGTGCGAAGATAAAAATTTACCTTGACTTGATTTTTCTTTTTACAAGGTTTAACATTGCATGGTGGGTTTGTAGGAAATAGCTGCCCAAACCCAACCCCTCGAGCAGCTTGCCAAACAATCTCTGAATAATTAACCAATGATACAGAAATAGCCCCCATACCCACTCATACCCAGGAGTGCCGAACATCCACTAAATTGTAATTAGGACAAATTCCAGTTATTGAAAATTTGCAGAATTGTATATAGCCAAGTACGTATTAGCTTCTGAAAACAAAATCAGTAATATAAAAAGCACCTTTGTCCAGAATAGTATGAGCTGCATGAAACGGGACACGAACAAAAATGTCGGAGCCGGGAAACATCATCCAGGTGTTCTCTTTAGGGTCATGGTTACCACAAGTCGGACACACCTCTTTTATCAACGACTTACTGTTGGCGCCCTCTATTTCCTTCATAATAGCCTCAAATGGAGAAGGGACGCTGCTCTTCGTGGTCTTAGCCCTCTTTCTCAGCGCCGTTAAAGCCTCTCTAGTTGAATTCCTAACTTTATCATTTTCTACCATCTGATTTCACAAAATTAAAATTTACAATACCGCCAATTCAACATTAATTTTCTTTCTTCATAAAAGAAACTTCTTTTTGGTATTGAATAATCCGGTACCGGTACAAATTTTTACCAGCATAAAAGGTACTGATAACAATTATCCTTCTGATCAAACGTCGCAAAATTACACAATAACAAGTACCGAAATGTACCGGACATACTATATATAAATAAAAGGCTAATTCTGCTATGAATCGGATGACATATGAGCGTTCATTTTTCATAATCGGATGGTCACTACGATAGGTCTTTTAGATACAATTAAAGAGACATGTTTGATAAGAACCGCTCGATTCAAAATGAAAGGCTGCTTAGCCGATCCATAGCAGAACAACTCTAGATAAAAGTACACAACCTTTTCAACCATGCTGATATCCTAAGAATCCTAACTGGTATGAAAGAAAGAAAAAAACCGTTAGATAAATATATATAAACCTGATGTCTTGCCAGGAGAAGCTCTTCGGCCTCGGTCTCCAGCTCAATCAGGGCTTTGTGAAAACTGTCCATACCAGAATCCATTTTGATCGAACCTATCAATTAAACATGCACAGAATCCATCAAATACTTTATACTTTTCAGTGAAGAATGAGTCGGTTACTACTTACCACTGCTCCACAGAGCTTAAATAAACATAATAGCGTATTAATTGGAAAGCTAAAACCATTGCTTCACAGTTTGAGACTGAGTTAGTTACTTACGCCGGTTCTATAGTCTTGATCGTCTTCCGATTCTTCGATCAAATATCAAGCCGACGCCCCAGGCACAGGCAAAGAAGACAAGGATAAGCAGTGTACTAGAAATTGAGTTGGAAGAGGGGAGCAGCAGATACTGAGTGGAGCCCAACTTAGAAGCAGTTGTGGGCTCAATCTTTTCTTTGTTTCTTAATAACTAAAAAATGGGCTGTGTCTAATTGTGTACTGGGCTGAAGGTGTTGAAGAGCGCTGAAATCGGCTGAGATCCAAATGGGATCTCAGGGTCCTGAGATCCCGATCCGACGGTTCTCAGGACCCGTATCTGCTGAGTCCGAATCTCGAGGTCCCTGATAACCGTCGGATCGGGATCTCAGGACCCTGAGATCCCATTTGGATCTCAGCCGATACCGACGCGTGTTGAAGAGTTGAAGCTACTCCAATATAGAGATGATAATACCGGGTGTAGGGGTGTTCAATCGGTCGGTTCGGTTCAAACCGAAATAATTTTATACAACCAAATTAAACTGAAATTTGTCAAAGTACCAACCGATTCAATCTTTTTAAAATGACATTCGAGTAAACCGATAACCGAATAAACCAAAATTTTGTTCGGTTTATCCGATTAAACCGAACTAACACTTGTTCACGGGTAACAAAAAATATTGTGTTACCAAACTAAGGATAAAATAGACATATAATTTTGAAAAACAAAACAAGCAAGCAAATAAAACTTACAAAAGAAAGAATATTGAACAATTTTTATATTTAACCATCATTTATATCAAATAAAATAGATTTATTTAGTATATTTTAGACTATTCGGTTTATCCAATTTACTAAAACACAAACCGAACCAAACAACAATAACCAAATAAGATAAAATTGTCATCCGAACCAAAATTTTAAACCGAAACATCCGAACCAAATAGTCCAAAGTTTAACGGTTCGGTTGAAATCCGAATAAACCGATCCGTTTGGACACCCCTAACCGGGTGATGGAAAGGTACAGAACTACAGATACATCTATTGAGCAATTATATATCTTCTTTTAAAAGAAAAAAGTATACTTTGATTTACAAAAAGGAAAAAGAGTATAACTTTTCATGTATTCAAATGTTTCAATTTCGTCTGTTGTGTAAAAAAACCTTTGTTCAGTTTAGAAGCCAAGGAATTTACATAAGAAAAGTATGTAGTTGATTAACACTATAAAATGGGTGTAGATATTAATCATCGCTGTAACTACAGTAGACAACTATTAAACCACAAGTAACAAAGAAGTCTCCTAAAAAAGAAATGGGAGATGGTGGAATATCCACTTAAATCTAAAAAAAAAAAAAGTAACAAAGAAGTAGAAAGCAAAAAAAAAAAAAAAAAATGTAGATAATGAGACAAGTAGTTAACTAGACAAGCAAAAACTTGTTCAAATTGATTACAACTGCTAACAACTGCTCAAGCACAGCATACAAGGATATCACTGGTAAAACACAAGAACTGCTCAATCAAGGTGTTCTACAAAAAAACCTGTATTCTGAAAGCATTGCCAAAACTACAGAGATTATTCCAAGAGGACAGAAGATCATTTCTACAATTTATCTGCTACCCCTTTCTCATACTAAGGCAACTGCTGAGGTAGCGCGGAAGCACGGAAGCAAATGTGACCAGTCGCAGGACCTCCGACGGTTGCAATCTCGCACACACCGCAGATCGTACCAGAAAACCCCAAATAAAATTGGGCACTGCAAAGTGGGCACACAGCATAACCCTGGTCTTTATGGATTGGTAGAAAGCTCGACCCACATACCAGATCGTAATTTCTATGATCATACTCTGGCGGAACTTCGTCACCCTTTTCCCCATCAGCCTGAAACCGTATCACCTTCTGTGCATGGATGTAATGTTGGTCCGTTGCGCCATTTTGTATTAACAGCCTTGCAAAATATGATGCTGTCATGAAATTTCTATTGTAATAACAAGCTACCATGGCATTGTGAAGCACAATCTTGTAGTGCTCCTTCCGCAGCTTGCAGTATGTGATGCAGACCGCGAGATGCTGTTGGCCCATTATGTCATCCGTCAGTTCCTTTCTCTTCAATTCCATTTTTAACCCCAGTGCATACTCCCTCGCAGTCCGTACAAGGGCCTTCAGTTCAATAACTTGTTCTGTAGAATCAGCCACAACGAATGGTACAGTGCGGAGTATAGTGAGAAACTGTTTAAGAGCCAGTTCGTATTTACCACTAGTAACTGACTGGCACGCACTCTCCAAATTTTCATTTAGCCGGGACAAAGTGTATACCAGCATAGGTCGGCTATTACTCCCAATGCTCGCAAGGGGTATCTCAAGGGCTGGGGCTGAGGCATTGGTCCTTAGGTATACCTGGTTTCCAACATATGTATTAATAAAGAACTCCTTTATAGAGCCGAAATTGGAAACCCCAATCTGGCGATGCAGCATCCTTACTGCCACCGCAACATTACCCGCTGCTACATGATCTGCTGGTGCTATTGTCATGTCAGTCCACTTATTGGTGACAGATTGGCCTGGGTTCATATCTGTGTCACTGTCTCCGTCTGTAACATCCCCATGCATCTCCGATCCTCCTGGTTCATCCAGAGTTGTCTCTTTCTCCTTCCCATGCTTAAACTCTAATTCCCACACCAGTTCGTCAAATTCATCGTCAAAAGCGCCACCAACCTTCAACAGGGGCCAGTTTCCCCCACAAATAATGGGAAGAGGAAGCACCAGAAGTGACCCGGACGAATTCCCCCGGCGGGTTATTACAGGTACATTCGCTCCCAACTTAGCCTCAAGCCTGTTAGTCATCTCTGTCAGACCATGTGTACAAGCCGTGATATATGCCAGCATCAGCTGATCTGAACTTTCTAATATCTTGACTCGTTCCATTACATTGCCCAGATGAAAAGCATTATGAATTTGGGCGGTGAAATTATTTTCAGTCTCTGCAATTTTACCCAGTAAAGTCAACTTCTCCATGTTGCCAGTCACGAGGTACAGTGTAGAGAGGATAGCGAAATTCTCGGCTTTATGATAAGCGTACTCCGCAGTGCTGACATGACCTTGTTTCAACGCTTGTCCACCAAGTTGGTTCCAGCAACCTTTCTCATTAATCTGCTCCGCTGAGGCAATTGCTTTTTCCATGTTGCCACTTTTCAATGCCAGGTCAAACCGGGTCTTTTCATCTGTCACAAACAGTAAAGCCAATTCTGGGAATCCCTTGCCAGTCAAGTAGGAAGCCATGGCCTGTCCAGGAATGTTACTACTTTTTATAATCTCCACCACCTCCTTGTATTTCTTCTTCTGTAAGTACAGCTTGAGCATGTACTCTAAATTGTCTATGGTCATGATGTGGAATTTCATCTTCCGGTCCAGGAAATAGATTTTACCCTCATCTACTCCAGTTATGTAACCAGGCAGTCTAAGGGTTTGTATGATACCATTTTCTCCATCCGCGAGGCAGTACTTGATATGGCTTAAGGTGTTATATACAAAAGCACCATTTTCATCCCACGCACCAGATTTCAAATTTACGTTCTCATGGATAACACACCGGGGCACCAAGTCCTTGCTAGCTATCCACAAGGTGCGTTTGCTGATCAATGCAACTGACTCCATGTCATCTGACCATGAAACATACTTCACTGACCTGGCATCCGTCTGGCAAATAGTGGCCATTTGTCTTAAGTCATATATGGCAACACCATCATCAGATTTGCACAACACCTTCCCTGGACCGGCATGAAATATGGAATCGGAAACTATGGGTAGTGTGCCTTTCGCGACGTCTTTGTTTTGAAGATTTTTGACAACAACTTGATTGGATTTTTTATCAAGCACAGCGACTTGATTTAGAGCGACAGAAACAACAGATGTGCCAGTACCCTCTTTGCCCTCCATCCTGCTACATTCCATGTCGTAGTCCATTGTTGCACCAATACTGCTTCCAGCCAACATATCCTTTAAATAATATATCTCAAAACCACTCTCTTCAGTATTATAACTGACTAAGATTGCCGCATCTGAGGGGCTGTAACAGAGACTAACAGGATATTCCTTCTCGTCAGGTATCAAACTGGGCCGGCTCAAGGTTGCACGTCGGACCCCCTGTCCTTCCTCCAAGTTGTAGATGTACAAGAGCCTGTCTCTAAGAGCATAGAGTGTTTTGGTGACAAGACAATGATAGAAACAAGGTCTCTCTCTTTCTTTCTTAAAGATCATAAGGCCTGAGTCATGGCCAGCTGCTAGAAGGTTCGAGCTGGGGTCCTTGGTGAGTACCCAGAAGCGGTCATGTTTACGCCGATATGTTTCTATCATTTTACGATCCATCATGTCATAAAAACGAATGGTTTTGTCATCTGAACTGGAGACAATTAAATGTAGCTTGGTGTCAAGAAAAGTTGCAGAAGAGACATTATCTCTGTGACCCTCCATTGTATCAAATTCGCTGCATCTTGAATCTGTATATTAACGTACAACACTGGGATGTCATAAAAATAAGCAAGTAGAAAAAGGTCGCTTTCAAAACCCGATAGATAGTTGAAAAAAAAATGCTAAGCTAAAAATATTATTAAGTTTTTTTTTTTTTTTTGGTTCTGATCAACTCAATGCACTAGCTACCTCTGAACTACTGATAATCAAATTTCTCTGTAACATGGTTTGATTTTATGGTTGCCATACAAAGGATTGCACGGACATGGATTTAAGAAGAATATAATCCAATATGAGCAAGAGCAGAAATAAGGCATAAAAGTTAAGACATAGAAATACCACTCATGCGCCACAATTTGACAAGCCAATCATCAGATGCTGAGACTATTATGGGTGAAGTTGGGTGAAAGCAGACCCAGTTGACCGCTTCAGTGTGACCTTTAAGCAAGAACTTTGTGGTCGGTTCTGGCTCTTGAAGTTGGGATGAGCCTGTCTTTTCACGTAGGGGGCTGATATCCCACACCCGCACAGTTTTGTCCCGAGAGGCTGATACCATGAGGTCATCTTTTGCATGAAAAGAGGCACACATGACAGAGTCTGTGTGGTCACGGAGAACAGATATACAGGTACGGGTTTGGAAGTCCCAAATTCGAATGGTAGAGTCGCCAGAGGCACTGACAATCCAAGGGCTTTCATGATGAAATTGAACAGTGTAGATCCAGCCCCTGTGACCTTTAAGAGCCAAAGAACATTGCCGAGTTCTATAGTTCCATACTTTTACATCCATGTCATTTCCTGTAGAAATTTTGAAACAGCGTTATAGTTGAAAATGATGCATATTCTTTTTCAGTAAGGTACTAATTTTGTAGACATTCTCAACATGACTGAGAAGATAGCTTCTTCTTTTGTTCTTTTTAAGAGATATTAGAAGTAAAAATTTACAACAGAAAAAAGAATATACACACACAAATGGCATAACGATGAAAAGAGATTGACTTAACAGATCTGCAATGCTAATGTACTGAGGGTATAGACTATTTTATTAATTAATTTTTGGTGAATCTTGGTTCTTGAAACACAAGAGAGAAATCATCAAATGTCGCACTAGTATTATCACCACATGACAATCGTTTCTGTAAATTGGCTTATTTTTTTTTCACATCCCATCCAATCAGTAGACAACATTTCTCTCTTGAGACAAAAAGGACATAAATACTACAAGACAAAAATCAATAAAGAAAAAGGGAAGACAAAACAATGCACTACCTCCTGAGACAAAAAGGTCATTGAACTGATGAAAGTGGACGGCCTGCACCGCTCCAACGTGCCCTTCGAATGTGTGTACTAAACGGCCCAAATTATAGTCCCATATCTGTATCTTTCCATCATATAAACCTGCCAGAATCCATGGTCTATCGGGATGAAAACTCAATCCCAACACTTTGCAGCCGTTCGTTTCAAATTTTATCAGCATCTTGATTCTACACCTAATTAAAAGGGTAAAAGAGCAAAAGAACTGAAGCTTACTCCACTCATTTAAATCCACATCACTGTGTCATAATATACCAGAGAAGAACAAGACGGTTTGAAGCAATCGGATGCAAAGAAAAACTCCATTTATCCATGATTTATGAAGAAAGAACATTTCCGGTCCTTTTTAAGGATCAAGACTACATCTTGATCATCTCAGATGAAGACTCTTCAATGTCTTATACAACTCTTATTCCAGTAAATAAATCTATTCCATGTAATATCGAAGCAGTAATCTTCCACAACATCCACAGATGAGCTCTTTACAGTGAAATCTAAGCAGTAAATAATGCTCCCATTGCGAAGTCCAACAGACAGACAGACACAAATGTTGTCACACATACATACAGATGCAATTGCAAGCAAGAAAATGCAAGAATCGACGACGATAACTTCATCGTTCTGTACAGAGAAACCATGTCACAATCAGCCGAAACACGCTAGCTAGTCTTACACAAATGCAATCCATTGAACAAGATTTATCCACCAGAACATCACCCACAGATGACAGCACAAATGTTGTCATACATACATACAGATGCAATTGCAAGCAAGAAAATGCAAGAACCGACGACAATTAACTTCATCTTTCTGTACAAAGAAACCGTGTCACAATCAGCTGAAACAAAGATTCATCCACCAAAACATCGCCGCAGATATATAGCTCATGTACATAACCCTCATTTTACACCACAGCAAATTATCTGAGACATTAATCACATTATCATCCGCCAATTCTACTCCCGATCAAAGTAACTAAACAAAGCAATTGATCGAAGAGTGTTTTATCTTTTATACCTCAAACAGTGCGATGTAGCACAAGGTGAAGAATGAAATCCGATGACGAAGAGAATTGAACTCCTTTCTTTCTCTCTTTCTTTCTCGTTCTCTAAATTCTGAACTGCGGAATGAAAATGATTTCTGAATTCTGAAAACGGTAGACAGCGATTGGGGTACTTATACTGAGTGTTCATCCCCTGCCGTACTGCATTTATACTGAGATCTGCGCTCGCACGAATCTCGAGACAATCCAACGGCTGACGCCGTGAACTGCATAATGCAGTACAGCAGGGGATATGAATTGAGTTACTATGATCCTCCTCTTTGTTACCTTTATCGAGATACCGACCGTCTGTTTTGATCGGACGGACGAGATCAACTGACGATTCTGTTTCGGAACCTGAAGCTGGCTGGGTGACTACTTGAGATGGGAAGATCTGGGCCGTACGATCTGCTGCTTGCGTTCTTTCTTTCGCGGTTGTTGTAGACGTTCTTGATTCTTGATTCGTTTTTGCGGAAGGGTTCTGTGCAGCCTGAAATTGGTTTAGTCCGTCGCAACTACCTTGGCGTCAAGAAATGGGAATTCTTGGGAGCTTGGGTCCACAAAACAGTCGGTCTACTAGGGTGGGTACTATGTGTGCCATGTCCACGAACTAGAATGCCCATTTCTGTTTTAAGTTTTAACAAATAAATAAGCAGTTCTTTTAAGTTCTTGTCAATTTCTCTCTTTATTGCATCTCCCCACAATTTATTATGAAAAACATCTTTCGTCTATACATGGACTATCCATAATTTATTATAGAAAACATCTCTTTGTCTATACAAGGACTGTCCATAGAGTCACATGTATGACACAAGTTGTTACATTGAGATTCACACAAGTCCCATTTGTCATATAACTTTGTAATTTCTATGTATTTTCCATATATGGAAATTAGGTACGACTCATTTATTATTTCTATCCCACATCTTTAAAGTTGATTTATTAACAACACCTTGACAACTACATTGCAGAAATAATTTTTTGATAAAAGAAGTACGAAAACATTTTTAAGAAAAAAAAATATATATACGGAAACATACTTATCCAACAACATTATCGGCAGATCTTTTTTCTAAATTGCATATGATAATAAAGAATTTTAACCTTATTCCACAAAAGACTTTTCTGTTTAACGTTTCTCATTTCTTTTCTGTCCCCTATTATATGAGGCTGAGGGGAGAAAGGTGAACCACTGCAACCCTGAATTCTCATTTCTCAGCATGGATCTCTTTTATCAGCTATTCACACTATGCTAATAGCAAAAACTAGACATGCACAAGCACAAGAGCAGTAAAACTGTAAAAGACTTCATCAGTAACACTTACTACAATTATTTCATGTCACAGCCTAACCTACACCAAC